>OX463848.1:2463422-2892609 GCA_949825065.1 Odontocerum albicorne | reverse complement strand
TTTTCAAAACAACTGAAAACGCGGCCTTACAAAACTAAAATAAATACTCACTTACTATAAAACGCGGCTTAGCAAGACTAAATAAATACTCACTAACCATAAAACAACTGAAACTGCGATCTAGCAAAACTAAATAAATACTCACTAACCATAAAACAACTGAAAACGCGGCCTAGCAAAACTAAATACTCACTAACCATAAAGCAACTGAAAACGCGACTTCGTAAAACTAAATAAATACTCACTAAGCATTAAACGCGGCCTAGCAAAACGAAATAAATACTCACTAACCATAAAACAACTGAAAACGAAGCCTAGCAAAACTAAATAAATACTCACTAACCTTAAAACAACTGAAAACGCGGCCTAGCAAAACTAAATAAATACTCACTATCCATAAAACAACTGAAAACGCGCCCTAGCAAAACTAAACAAATACTCTTCTTCTTCTTCCCAGTGTCACGTCAGGTCCCCCCAACGTTGAATATCACTTAAGAGTAGACATCTTTGTCCCCAGCAGCCCGAAAAATATCTCCAACGCCCCTTATGCCAGTCCAATCACGTATATTGCGGAGCCAGGAGCCTCCTGACAACACCTCTTCGGCCTTCTATTTTGCCTTGGATGATCAGGTGCAGTAATTTGTACTTTGCTCCTCTAAGTACAATACATGACCCTAGTAGGGCCCCTTTCGGATTTTAATATTAGTCAGCAACTCTCTATCAACTTGGGCTGTTTGAAGAACCCTCGTGTTGCTGACCATATCCGTCCAGGATAGTCGTAGCATTCTCCAGTGCATCCACATTTCGAATGCTTCCAGTCGGTTCATACTACCAACTTTGAGGGTCCACGATTAAATAAATAAATACTCACTAACCATAAAAGTCAGAGGAATAAAATATTGTTGTATCGGACGTGTGCCGTCGCCCGTGTGTGTGTGTATGTGATATGAAAAAGACACTGTGTGTAGATCTGTATTATTAAACTTGTATGCTATTCTTTGCTCTTGTATAATCATATGTTCTTGTATTCCATACGCTATATTACGTTCTAGTGGTATGTAAATCTGTTATGTTCCTGTATCTGTATTTGAAATGTATATGATAATAATATGTAATCATATGTGTATATGTAAATGTTCCTTATAGGTTCTGGAATAACATGTAAAACCCTTGTATTTTACTATGTTAAATATATGTCTGTTTGACTCCGATCGCATTCGCGACCGCATTGGAAATATGTAACTTGCAAAGCGGTGCGATCAGGGGTAGGTCCAGGTTCAGTCGGCGTAAGCATGGCCCAGACCCCGAAAGTGGTCGTATTTCACGGGCAGTGGACGCTTGTGACGGCCGACTGACCATTAATATAGAAGGACCCCTAATTTTGAAATTATTATTCTATTCTGCTTCTCACTGTACTTCAGTTCTGTTCATTGAAATATATTCTCAGTAATACCGATTTTACCGTGTTTTTACTCGAGACCCGCTTCCCTACATCAAGCTGCCTGAGAGGAATCTCTCCCTGCTCTTCTTCTTCTTCCGCTGGATCTTCGAAACGTAATTCACTACCTCGATTCTCGGAGCGCGACGCGGCAACCAACAACCTATTCTACAGTCTTTGTACCTGTCCGGTACAATTGTCTTTGGTCGAAACTCTGCCTGTATTCTCTATTCCCTCTTCATTTTTGATGTTTTTTTCTCACTTCGCACGGATTTCTTGTTACACAAAGAGGGTCAGGTGTGTTATTATCCGTTCATCAAAGATTACACATGGGTTATTTTAATATATTTTTTATGCCAGAAAATCTGGAAAGAACATGCCAGAAAATCTGGAAAGTATCGACAGGCTCATTAATTAGCGCGAGTGGCAGCATAAAGTTTATTTGTTAAACGGTTGAGATTAAAACTCATCGAGTACCGATATTTTTCGACAGCTTAAATTGTATTGATGGATGGATCGCTTATTAAAAAATATTTGAAACAAAAATAAAAACGTACATTATTTTTATCGTGTATTAAAAATTTGCATTACTTTTATCGTCCTGTATTAGCAGTTTAAGTCAAGTTAGTGCACGCCATAGCCAGAAAACATAACTTTTAAAATTTTCTTCGCCTATAAAATGTATTCGCTATTCAGTACCGGCCTCTAAAATTTTCCTCGCTGTTGAGTACATAGGAAATCAGTTACATAACGCCGTGTAAAATGCAAACTTTATCATTTTATTGCGAGTGATTTTACAGGAAAACGAAAATATACAATATATAACTTGACGTTTTACAGGTCCGATGCCATTAGACTTTCATTATACAGGTCCAATCCCACTGTAACGAAAGTCATGGAAACATTAACCCTTCCTTCCCTGTGATGTGTAACTAGTACACATTAATCTAAAAACTTTAATATCTCTATAAATATAATAAATACTGGGTTCAGATTTTAGGTATTCTTCCGTAATATATTTAAGCATTGAATGAAAAAAAAAATTATATTAATAATAATTAGCACTTATCGGACACATCAGATATTTTGTGAAAATCGGGAATAAATTCACCAATACAATCAAACGTGTACCAGTGTGTGACGTAGGTATATTCATTCTAAAAAAACGCTATGGGTGAGGAAGCGACGCTATTCACGTCTCACTCTACTTCGGTATATGGGAACGCAAGAATAGAATCTCAGTTCGCTCGCTTCTCTCGCTCAGTAGCCAGCGGACTTACGTTCGAGGTGGTCGCTTCGCCCGTTTTGTGAACGTCGACCGATGTTTTTAGCAATTAAATTTCAATTATTATCACTTTTGACTTCAAATTTAAGCGATTGGCTATGAATATTCTTATTTTCTCCGATTTTAAATCGCTCATTTGTACATGTGTATTGAATACACACCACCGAAACTGGGGGAGTTTTTTTGCACAGGAAGGGAAAGGTTAAAAAATATTTCATTATAATGAATATGAACTAAAAATATATAAAACTGAAAAAACTGCTTTATTTAAGAATAAAAAGTTGTAGGAACACTCAATTATTTTTTTCTAAGAATGTTCTTTTGACTATTGACTTTTTTATCATTTGTAATTGCATTGCCAATACACATAATTATTGAAAAATATTATCCGGGACACCAGTGCACTACATGACAGATAAACCCGATTTATCAATTTATTTATATCTTCCGAAAATGAAACAATCATATCAGGTGGCATAACCACAGTTTCATTAAGGTTTCACCGGTACAATAGGTGGACAGTTACCGCTAAATCCTCGGAGATTCCGGCGTGACTTCAACGAGTCTCGGTGAAGAACTAGATGAAGAGATTCCTTGTTGACCAGTAGAACTTCGTAGAAATAAAAACACAGTATACGTTTCAAACGAAAATATATTTGCTGATTTTGCGTTCCTTATATTTAGTTTAGCCCATCGCACATCAGAAGCACCTCGATCCGACTGCTTATGTCACCCTGCGCTAGCTCAACGCTTGTGACTTTATCGCGCGCAGGGGCCGGCCGATCATATGTACTAGTGATAGATAATGCGAGGACCAGACAAAGGGATTTTTTTATTACAATACAATATTAAAAGTATGATTTTACAATATTTACAGATAATACAAAACTAATAAAAATTACTAATCTACGAGTACTCGTATGTGACGCATACAGTATGTTTGACAAGAGCGTGTACGGCTATTTTTCCCCCTTTAACCCGTTAGAGGGTAGATTCAAACGCGAGCAGGCAGCAGGACCCTTCCCCTCAAGATGCTTTGTATATAAAAACGTGTTTTCCACCGAAAAAATATTCGCCATAGAAATTTTTATTTCTTTAAAATGGGATTCGTTAAACATATTCGTTTAAGTACTTTCGTTCAATTCAACAAAAAATATACGTTATTCAGAAAATTTCGTTACTTCGGTATTCGTTATAAGATTTGACATGTATATGGTACGAGGGTAGTCCCAAAAGTACCCGACCTAACAAAGAAAATACAAAAAATGTGGAAAAAAATATTTTTATTTCTCAACATAGTCTACTTTCAGCTCGACACACTTTTCCCAGCGATGTTCAATAGCTTCGATACCCTGTTTATAGTGATCACCGTCGAGCGCCTTAAAATAGCCATCAACCGCAGATTCCACCTCTTCATTGTTGGTAAATCTTTTACCACCGAGCCATTTTTTCAAGTTTGGAAAAAGAAAATAATCCGAGGGGGCTAAATCTGGCAAATAGGGTGCGTGAGGAAGCAATTCGAACTTTAATTCATTGATTTTGGCCACCGCGATAACGGATGTGTGAACTGGTGCATTGTCTTGATGAAACAACATTTTATTTTTCGCCAAATGCGGCCGATTTTTCTTGATTTCATCACTCAAACCCTGCAATAAGTTCGCATAATACTCGCCGTTGATTTTTTTCCTTTTTGAAGATAATCAATGAAAATTATCCCACACGCATCCCAAAAAACTGACGCTATGACCTTGTCTGCAGATGGAACTGTCTTCGCCTTTTTTGGAGCCGATTCTCTCCTTTCAGTCCATTGTTTTGAATGTTCCTTCGTCTCAAGTGTGAAGTGATGGACCCATGTTTCATCCATGGTTATGAATCGATGCAAAAACTCGGCTTGATTGCTGTGAAACATCGCAAAACACTCGATTGCAACATCCTCACGACGCTGTTTTTGTTCCATTATGAGCAAACGCGGCACCCGTTTTGCGCACAGCTTTCTCATGTCCAAATTTTCAGTCAATATGCGATGTACAGCACTTTTTGAAATGCCTACCATGTCTGCTAGCTCGCGCACTTTCAATCGACGGTCATCCAATACCATTTTGTGGATTTTCTTTACCATTTCTGGCGTGGTCACCTTATTTGGTCGACCACTGCGATGTTCGTCTTGGCAGCTGGTACGGCCTCGTTTAAACTCTGCAACCCAATATTTTACTGTTGTAAACGAAGGAGCAGACTCCCCCAGAGTAGAATCTAGCTCGGCTTTGATATTGGTTGGACTTTTAGACCTTTCAAATGAAAGTATTGTATCACATAACGATGACCAATTTTTTCCATGTTTACAAATTCACTGAGAGCGTTAACTATTGATGGCTGCCAAACAAATACTAAACAACGTAGCGTCTTAAAACTTGAAACTTCATAAGTTTAGTAATTTCTACCATAGTAATTTTTTAAAGCAACAACCGCCATCTATACGTCAGGTCGGGTACTTCTGGGACCACCCTCGTACATACATTGCCATGTATGGTACTTAAGTGTTCACCATCCTTTCATATGTGAATACTATTTTCTTATTTGCCTTGTCCCCGGCGATGTCTTGTACTTCGCACATTTCCCGGATACGAAATTTTCTTATCGTGTTTTTTTAACGTGTTATGTATAATTTTAGTGAATATATTAACAGGGTCTCCGAGAGGGGTGGAACGGCCAGTCGAGGGAAACTAAAAAATGCATCCCCTAATCACAATATTTGATAATAACCAATATTATTAGAAGCCTTATCAACTTTTTTGAAAAAGAATCACAATCACTGACCATACAAAACTGTGTAAACTTTTATAACACTTATTTTTTTAAAGGGTCTTTCAAATTGAGTTTGTTTTTATTCTTGCATAAAACACAGATGGCGTCGCGAACTCGCTTGGGTCTTGTGACATTTGAGAAGTGTAATGTATGAAATTTATAAAAATGGAGTCGTATACAATACAACGCGTTCAAATTGTTGAATTATTTTATGTATTATCTCCGGAAACGGTGATGTTAATTGGCCACCAAGATCATGTGATCTGACACCGTTGGACTATTTTCTCTGGGGTTACGTGAAAAGCCAGGTCTATAAGAATGACCTCCGATCAATTCCTGAGCTGAAGGACGAAATTATTCGCGTTATCCCTGACGGGGTCGACAGAGAGGGCAGAGCGCCAGATTTTCCTATCTCGAACACACCATCACCTCTTCTACATTCATACACCTCATACAATTCATATGATATATTTTTTACGTTTCCTTCTTTATAAATATCATTCACTTGATCGTACCATACTTTGTTTTTCTTTGATCGTACCATACTTTATATTTGTTTTGAAAGTTTTTCTTCAAAAATTCGTTTCACATACCCAAACTTTATTCGATTCCTCTTCATGAATACATCAATCAGGCTTAACTCATATTTATTCCTTATCATTTTATTCCGTAATCTAGAAATGCGTGCATTGATAAGAAAACGTGGGGTGACAATTTATGTGTCAAATGTATTCGGGTCACATCAATATTTTTACAAATACTCGCTTCAATCCCATACAACAAAGTTTGCGTTAAAATACTGTTGTGAACAATCCATCTTAACAAATACTGATACCGTCCGGTTCGAGTAAACATGTTTTAGTGCCCCATTGACTTTGTTTTATATAGCTAACCTCTTTATTCTTTCTTCTAAATAAATACTACCTAAGTAGCAGAAATAGTTGCTCTAATCTTTCACCGCTCCTCCATATATCGCATTTACCTTTCCTTTCCTACTTTTCTACAAAAATACAAACATACCATCACGCCCTTTTAATGTTGGGTAGGCTGAGATAATAGAGTGCGCCAAGCATGCCTATCTCGACACACATCAGTCGACCCTTTCATATCCATACATTTTCTCATACAACTTCTACGATTTATCTCACCATATACGTTTCCTTCTTTCAGAATATCATTCACTTGATCCAACTGTAACGATCCTTACTCCCTGTGATCACAGCGCGAGCCGCTTGTTATTGTTTAGCGAGAACGAGACAGCGACATATCTTCTGCACCTTTCTACACACTCAAAATCATATAAATACGGGACGTGTAACAATAAATATTGTTTAGCGAGAACGAGACAGCGACATATCTTCTGCGCCTTTCTACACACATTCAAAATCATATAAATATAAGACGTGACATCCTTTTCTTGGTCTTCCTATCACACGTTTTCCACTCACATTTGTACTGTATATTTGTTTTCTTAGTATTTATTCATTCTTTCGTTCCCCATCCTCAAACAATCTTAGCATGCTCTTCTTCATCTTACTTAAAATATCAGCCTTATGTTCACATTCATCCTTTATTACTCCATTGCGTATTTTGTCATACATTGTCACTCCGTGTATTCTTCTCTATGCACGCCTTTTTATAACATTTATTCGGCTTCTATAAGTATTTTTCCACGCCCACTATATATAAAGTCTTAATTCATTGGTACCTTTGTGATAAAAAAATAGCCAGCCCAATTTTGTTATAAATACTCGATTCAGAAGTTTGAAGGTGCCTATTATGGCGTATGGCATGGTTAAGAAATTGGATCACCGACCGACTCGAATATTGGCCACCCGCGTGAATAGCACACATTTCACACTTAGCTAAGAAGGTCCTGACCAAGCCATGATAGGTAACTAACTAACTAACTGGACGATAACATTTGAACGGCTGAACAAGTAGTAAGTGTTGCACTGAAACGAACCATCATCACAATTAAATGCACAACACTGCTCTACAATTTTTTTATTTTTTTAAATAAAAGTAAGTTTACTTTTTAGATAAAATTTCATTTAGGCCTCGCCCGCACAGGTAGGAGTCTCGCTTAATGCTTAGAGCTACGCTGCAAGTTAGGCGACATATCCTAGCGAACCAACGCACCGCATACTATCGCAATGGCCATACTGCACGCTTCGCGTCACACTAGATGACGATTAGTCACCGAGTGAATCTCCTAGCGGACAGACGTGTTGGTTAATTTTATTGTGTCATAGTGATTTTACAAGTTGGCAGAAGTTTTAATAACAGCTGTGTATAAAAGGGAGCCTTTGTGGAACCCATCGAGCAAATTATAGAAAAATGTACCTGTAATAAAATCACTTTGGAATGAAGTTGCACAGGAAGTAAATAAAGATGGTAAGTTGTAATGAAATTGGTTAGTTTTGAGAGTGACATCGTTTGTTGACTGAACCGTTCCCAAATGTCAAATGAATTTGTGCGAAGCACTTTGGTGTGGCCAAGCATGAAATCACCTAGTATATGAGTCACGTAAAACCTAGCTTAGCACCTAACGAAGCACTTTGGTGTGGCCTCGGCCTTAAAGCAATAACACTCGGCTAACCAACGAGATATCACTCCCGATCAATTAGAGAAGCAATATAAATATATAAATATCCAAACATTATTAACCCTGAGAGATCGGCGCACTGCTATAGCAGTGGAAGAAATTTGTTCTACCCTTGTATTCTAAATGAATATCCTTCATTTAGAATACAAGGGTACATATTCTAAAATATATTTATGTTGTAAAAATATATATTTTTTGTTTTTTTGTTGTTTAAAATAAATATTTATCACGAATGTCCGAATCGTAAATATATCTCAGCACTAGATAGACAATTATATTTTTTTCTCGTAGCGCTCTCAGGGTTAACAGTGACGACGGATAACGTTCGGATCAGTACGGTATACCATAGTCAAATTGAAGCGAAAACTAAATGAAAATAAACAGTAACTTCACCCTTTATGGAAGCCGCGCGCTTGTTATTCCGTGATGGTACGGAACCACGCGTTCACGTTACAGTTGAGACCAAGCGGTATCCGGCGCGCATCAACTTATGGCGAAGTAGACTACAAAAAAGCATTGAAGATGAAAACTGCAACGTTTTCGAAACATCGGCATCATAAGTCAAATCATGCGAAACAACACCGTAAAAATCCTTATTCAACTGATGGGGTGATAGTGTATGACATATTGAGGAATGAATTGATAAGGAATGTATGTGAACATAATGTGGCTGATGTATTGAGTAAAATGAAGAGTACGTACAGTACCCGGCGGTACGGAATACACATTGGGCTTAAGAAAGAGACTGTCGGCCAGAATCAGCTAACTTCGGCTTTGAAGAACGTCGTCTCTCTCGCACGATGCGCGCTAACAGTCTCGCGACGGAACACGTGTATGAATGACAGATAAGACGCTCTACAAATCCGAAGTTAGCCGATTATGGCCGACAGTCTTTCTTAAGCCCGATGTGTATTACTTACCGCCGGGTACTGCATGTTCTTTATACATTACAAAATATAAAACGTTTTCTGAACAGCATAAACTAAGGGAAACTTGAATTGTTGGTTTGTGGTGATTTGAAAACGATACCAGTTAGTCTGCAAGAAGGGTACACCAACTAGAAACACACCATATCACGCCGTTTCCCTGTTGGGGTAAGCAGAGGACAGAGCTAGATTGATATCCATTTAAAACTTGCGATAAAATTAATTCCTCTTATTATATGTAAGTATTGTACCACTAACAACAAATATAAATACTTTTCTGCGCACTTTTAAGATTTATAAAATATTTCTACCTCCAAAAATTATTTAAAATGATAGTATACAAGTTAAAATAATATCGATCTTGTTTTTAATAATCTTCAATTAATGCACTTTGTTTACACGAGCTTAGTACATATAATTAGTACTTATCGTTTGTACTAAGCTGCTTAGTGACAAGTGAGGAGAAATCGTTTACACGTTGGTGTTAGGAAGAGGTATTAGGAGCACGACATTCGTCCGGAATGGCCTGCCGCCATGTTTTGAGAAATGTGTTCAAATACCAAAAAAAAGAACGAACACGTGCGATCACTTGCCATTTCAATTTGTCACTAAACACTTGCCGCGGCTGTTTAGACGACTCTGCAAGCGACAAGTGCTTAGTTGAATTGTGGTGGGGGTAGCTGCTTGTCGCTTAGTAAATAAGTCGGCATCCTATTCACTTGCCAAATTTACTAATGCTTAGTACTAATATGCTTGTTTACACGTGGGTACAAGTGCGAGTGAGAAGTACTAATGACAAGTACTAAACTCGTGTAAATATGGCATTAGTGCTAAGATTTACTAATACTTAATACTAATATGCTTGTTTACACGTGGATACAAGTGCGAGTGAGAAGTACTAATGAAAAGTACTAAGCTCGTGTAAACATGGCATTAGTACTAAGATTTACTAATGCTTAGTATTAATATGCTTGTTTACACGTGGATACAAGTGCGAGTGAGAAGTACTAATGACAAGTACTAAGCTCGTGTAAATATGGCATTAGTGCTAAGATTTACTAATGCTTAATACTAATATGCTTGTTTACATGTGGATACAAGTGCGAGTGAGAAGCACTAATGACAAGTACTAAGCTCGTGTAAACATGGCATTAGTACTAAGATTTACTAATGCTAAATACGAATATGCTTGTTTACACGTGGATACAAGTGCGAGTGAGAAGCACTAATGACAAGTACTAAGCTCATTTACACGACACATGGCATTAGTACTAAGATTTACTAATGCTTAATACTAATATGCTTGTTTACACGTGGATACAAGTGCGAATAAGAAGCACTGATGACAAGTACTAAACTCGTGTAAACATGGCATTAGTACTAAGATTTACTAATGCTTAGTATTAATATGCTTGTTTACACGTGGATACAAGTGCGAGTGAGAAGTACTAATGACAAGTACTAAGCTCGTGTAAATATGGCATTAGTACTAAGATTTACTAATGCTTAGTATTAATATGCTTGTTTACACGTGGATACAAGTGCGAGTGAGAAGTACTAATGACAAGTACTAAGCTCGTGTAAATATGGCATTAGTACTAAGATTTACTAATGCTTAGTATTAATATGCTTGTTTATACGTGGATACAAGTGCGAATGACAAGTACTAAGCTCGTGTAAACATGGCATATGTGTGATCATTTCGTTATTTAGCAGTAATCTTGATTTGCGCGAAAGTACAGCAATTACACGTGCATACGAATAGTCATAACGATACAATGCGACATCACGCCATTCGACGCGCAATCGTAATATACACATTATGTTCTCTTTGTTCCTAACGCTATAAATGAAACCTTGTTGACACTCGAGACATAAAGAGCAATGTGAAAGATAACACTAAATCAAAGGTTCCCAAAGTGGTCTATATGGACCCCCAAAGGTCGATTTCGACTTGCGGGGGGTCTATGTCAGCGAGAAAAGAAATTGGGGGTGCACGAGATGTAAATGGGGGCCCACGTGAGCGGATCCCATTTAGGCAATCATCATCAATATTTAGACGTTCCGTAAATGTCTTATTACTACTAACACAGATTGTGTGTACATAGTTTGGTCCTCACATAGAAGTTATGTGCAACTCAGCTTATAAAACTCTAGGATTTGTTATGAGAATCTCTAAGTCGTTTGAAAACCAATTGGTGCTCAAAACGTTGTTTAATTCATTGATCCGTAGCAAACTAGAAAGCAATGCTTGCATTTGGAGTCCGGTGGGGGCGCAAAACTCGCTCATGGTGGAGAAAGTACAAAAAAAATATCTACGATATCTCTATATGAGAGAGTTCGGTGTCTATCCATGGCTTTATCCTACTCAGTTTCTGCTAGGCATGCTCGGGTATAACTCCTTGAGCGTAAGAAGAGATCTGCGTCTATTGGTATACATTGACAAACTCGTTTGAGGAGTTGTGAGCTGTCCAGCATTACTACAAAGATAAGCGTTAAATGTTCCTAACAATTACACTAGACCACGCCGGCAAGAACTGTTCTCAATAACATACGCAAGAACGGGTCTTCCAGCCGCTATGCCTGTTGGAAGGGCCTTAACTCTTCTGAACGGGACTGCTTCGGATATTGACATATTTCATATCACATTATCAAAAGCAAAAGTAAATTTTCTTCTTAGATTGAGCGCGTTAGAAAGCACTCATCAACATAGTACTTAAGTGACTGAATATATGTGTATCATATGTTTGTGTGTATATACTCCTTTGTATGCATATGCATTATTTTTTATTTTATATAATGTTTTAATTTTTTTTCTATGTAATTTTTCTTCTTTTTTAATGTCTTGTATTTTTCAAAGTAATTAGGCTAAGCATGTTTAAAAAAATATATAAATAAATAAATACTTATATTAGACATAGAAAATACTTATATGAAGAAATCGAATGAAAATCACTGAACGTGGAGATATAAGACTATACCTCACTAATTTAAATTTAAAGCCAAATATTGAACCATCGCTATCAGAGCACCAGGTTCATCCCTCTCATTGACAGTATTATTTGTGTATTAATTTTATGTAAGAATTTTACTAGGTTTTGATTTGTTTCGTTCCAAAGCCAAATATTTACTTGAATTTTGTGTCTTTTCAATAAAGGTATGAATAAAAATTGTAAATGTCTGTCTTTTTTTTTACAATTGTCCACTCGACAAAAAACCTTATCAAGGTGAACAGCACTGTGTCAGATGTCAAAAACACATTTGAAGTTAATAAGTTTAGGAAAATTCAATATTAGGCAGGCAGCGGGTCTACGGAAAACAAAAAAATCGGCAAGTGGTCTACGGGGCGAAAAAGTTTGGGAAACTATGCACTAAACTAAGGAGTTAGGTTGGTATCTTGATAGGAAATTCTCTTTCAGTGGGCAAATAAGTTATACGGCTTTATTCGTCTGGCTGCTATAATTTTAGAGTTACAAATTTTATGTCATTGTGATTCAACAAAAGAAATAAAAACTTGTTCATTTGTATTATAAGATTGTATAGCGTCTAGATCAGTGATGGGTAACCTATGACACGTGTGTCAGAGGTGACACGCCAAGACATTTTGGGTGACACGCATTGTTTACGGACGATCTTCGCCCAAGAACGAGCGATGCGCTCAAACTCGACAAACAATTAAAATAATTAAATATCCGGATGTAGTAATATAGTCTACAGTACTTTGAAATTAAATGGTTTCGAATGGATGCAATGCGATGATTTGGAGCTGCAACTTGCAGAATTTCAAGACAGCATCTGGGCTCAAGAGTTCGTCCACTTGAGGTCCAAACTCATGAATCTACATAGAAAGAAATCGTTTGGAGAATGAAGAAGAGTGCCACTATGAAGAAGATATTTTGAATGCTTGAAACCGATTACCCAACACTTTTGGTACTCTGAAAAATCTAGCGATGGCTTTACTCACAATATTTCCCTCAACGTACTTCTGTGAGACCTTATTCTCGTTGCGTTGAATAATATTAAAACAAATAAAAAAAACCGACTGTCTGATGAAGTTTGTAACGCTTGCTTGTGTTTAAAATGTACGAAATACCAACCTGCAATTGAAGATTTAGCAAATGCAATTCAGCAACAAAAAAGTCATTGATGTAAATAATGATTTGTTTTTGCTTTTTAATAATAATAAATAAATAGTTCAAAAACAGAACTGTTTCATTTACTAGGGCTGCAAAAATTATTAATATTGTGTTTATATTTAAGGCATTAACGTTGTGGAGGTTTAAAGACATCGTAATTTATTTTTATTAAACACTGTCTTATTTGCGCTCCCCTGAAGATTAGGTGAAAGCATTGAAACCGGTAGGGTTATACCGTCACAAAAAAGTGGAATAAACAGTGTTTAATAAAAATAAATTACAATTATTAATATCCCTAGATGTGACACGGCACCCGGGTCAAGACAGGTATTTTTCAGAATTTTGACACGCCGAACTAAAAAAGTTACCCATTACTGGTCTAGATTACAGTTTCCCAAACTTTTTCGCCCCGTAGACCACTTGTCGATTTTTTTTTGTTTTCCGTAGACCCCCTGCCTGCCTAATATTGAATTTTCCTAAACTTATTAACTTCAAATGTGTTATTGACAGCTGACACAGTGCTGTTCACCTTGATAAGGTTTTTTATAGAGCGAACAATTGTAAAATAAAAAGAAAAACATGTACAATTTTTCTTCATACCTTTATTGAAAATACACAAAATGCAAGTAAATATTTGACTTTGTAACGTAACAAATCAAAACCTAGTAAAATTCTTACATACAATTAATACACAAATAATACTGTTAATGAGAGGGATGGACCTGATGCTCTGATAGCAATGGTTCAATATTTGGCTTCAAATTAGTGAGGTATAGTCTTAAATCTCCACTGATTTGCACTAGATTTCATTTTTTCGTAAGAAGATTGTCAACGGCCCTAAAACCTCTTTCCACGAGGTATGAAGATGGAAAAGTTAACAAAAACTTTTTTGCAATAGTCCATAATGCAGGATAAGCAACAGGGATATCTTTCTGAAGCCAGGACTGCTGATACCCCTTTCTGAACTGCGCCTTAAGTTCTTCGTTTGTACTTATTCCAATCAGTTCTTCTTGTAATATATACATATGTGTACACACAATCTGTGTTAGGTGTAATAAGACATTTACGGAACGCCTAAATATTGATTATGATCTGCCTAAATGGGATCCGCTCACGTGGACCGGGGATTGTGCGTGCGTGTTTGTGCGTTATTTTTATAAAACTGCTTAAATATTTCAACGTATTACTGCCAAACTATTTCAATATTGTTTCAACTATTTCATTTCCCATTTGTCATTTTACTTTTATAAAATTTGGACTCCTTTGAGGATTTTCTTTTTTTCGTTCTTGCGACAGTTAACCTGAGGTGGTATTTGTGGGTTTACTTTTTATATTGTTTTTTGCCATACGTTTTTTTAAATTTTTTAATCTAGATATGCGTGGGTGTGGGCTGGAAGCACCCTGATGCCCTTGCGGTCGGGTTCGCCCTACATTGGTGGGGTGTATCTCGGCCGGGGGAATGTTTGTGGGATGAGCCCGGACCTTTTAATGTCTTCTCTCTTGAATGTGTTTTTTTGTCATCTATTTATTTTATTTATCTTCTTATTCTACATGTTCAAGGGTGTGGGCTGAAAAACATCTGGTGTCCCCGTGGCTGGGCTCGCCCTATATTGGTGGGGTGTATCTTGGCCGGGGGGATGTTATTAGATGAGCCCAGGCCTTTTGATAGCTTCTGTTTTTTAATGTATTCTCTTTTAATGTGTTCTTGAAATGTGTCTAAATGTATTATGTGCATACTATGTTGCTATCAATAAATCTGTATTTATTTATTATTTATTTAATTATTATTATCGTAACTCTATTTATTTTAAAATGCCTCATTCACAATTTTCTAGACTCGGGTCTATTTTCAATACGGCTGCTAGCTAATTAATATAATACATACAAACAAATTACGCCGTGTCCCTTGCGGGATGGGATAGTGATAGTATGTTATATACTCGTATGTACGAGTATAATTATTCATAGTATAAATAGGCCAAAACCCATACGACGGCTATCGCCAAAGAAAGAATACGAGAATTGAATTTTGGATACAAAAGAGCGAGAGAGGAATACTTGGATTCTCTCCGAAAGTAATTCGAAATTTAAATTTCGGTGGGTCCGTGATAAATGAAAAGATGGAAACTATACTGAACGAATTTTAAATACCTAGCTAACAATTTTTGAACCGGTACCAAAGGGGACGATGTATAAATGACATATATAAACAAATTCTACATTTATGAATATATATTTTCGTAAATGTAGAATTTGTTTTACTTCCGTGAATATTTCACGGGTTGCAACTAGTGTATAATTATAAGACACAATCGTTATTTACAAAACATAGCAACATTTACTAAATCAATGTATCACCTCACTTTCATTGTGTATTTCATTTAACTCTTGTTGCTCAATTAAGTATTCATTTGACAGAGGTACTGAGTGAGATTCAATCAACTCATTAACATCTTCGTTGTTGACGTCCCAAGTTTAGTTAATACTATTTATAGTTAAGATAAGTGATGGTAATTGTAATTTTAGTTCAATTCAAGACATTGTAATTTTAGTTCAACATTGTTTATTCCACTTTATATAACTGTATAACCCTTACGGCCACTCTGAAATCCTGATTGATTCACTTTTAAAAACAAAACCAAAAATAAACTCATTAAAATTTTTATTTTTAATGACCCTTATACTCGTAAATAAAGCAAAGTTTACGGTATATGTCACTGAAGGGTTTGAAAAAGTTATAACTTGTTCATTTTCATTTTTTTTTATTTTCCTTTTTACAGGTTATAGAGCTTTACTATCACAATATACTGATCAGCGCCTGCAGTACACCGTTCGATTTCAACACCTAGCCAGAGATAACAACTTTTTTTAACAACTCTATAATGAGTCATGAGGCCCATTTTCATTTAAACAGGTACATCAACAAACAAAACTGCAGATTTTGGGGTACTAAGAATCTCATCAGCATCAATTGCATCCCCAAAAATGCACTGTTTGGTGCGGTGTTATGGTTGAAAGAGTTATCGGCCCCTATTTCTTTGAAAATGAAGAAGGTCAGCCAGAAAGAATCAACGGGGCCCTGTATAGGACAATGATTGATTTTTTTTACGCCCAGCTGTCGAAGATAATCAGGAAGTACGGTGCGAACAGGATGGAGCTACTGCGCACACTGCCAGGGCGACGATGGCAGTGTGCGCAGTAGAGCGATGTACATCCTTCAGAATTTCATGGGTCATCCTATATTTATAAAAAAACATCATGTACGAAATCACAACAAAAATCCATGTATTACAAAGCCAGCTTTTTACACTAATCAATCTCTAGAAACTTCTATTTAATGGGAAAGACAAAGATGGAATACTAATGTTAGCAATAGTGGTGTATAAACTTTTATGTGCTGACTGCGATAATTTCTACACAGGAAAGACAGGAAGATCTTTTAAAAAGAGCCTTCGTGAAGACAAATCTGCATTTTATAAGGTATCTATCTTACCTCCATATTTATATATGTACAACTATTTATTCTAAAGTCACAGCGTTCTCCCCCACCCCCGTCTTCGTAATATATATATAATTATTCAAATATCTATGTCTATGTATACATCACTATCCTTTCTCTCTCTGTATTCATATTTATCAACGCTCGTGACATATAAAAATTTAAGTATATTATTATGTAACCTATATGTATCTATAACCTTAATGTATGTACCAAACTCTATCCCTCCTCTCTATAAAAATTCTTTCTAACACCCCCACCAAACAATCCAAAAATTAATTTCCCAAAGTCCGTTTTACACAACCGATGAAGGAGTAAGGTGTCCGACAATCGGACCGACACTCCGAGCAAACCATCAACTTGGAGAGACAAATCTGCCTTAACGAATCCTTTAATTTATTATGAAATGACTAATGTTGTTTATATGTTGTTTATAGTTAAGGCATTAACGTTGTGGAGGTTTAAAGACATTGTAATTTATTTTTATCAAACACTGTTTATTCCACTTTTTTGTGACGGATACCGTCACAAAAAAGTGGAATAAACAGTGTTTGATAAAAATAAATTACAATATGAAATGACTACTGTCATCGAGAAAAGCACACATTTTCTATCGATGATGCCAAATTCTTCGATGTCAGTAGTAACGAAAATACATTGGACTGATTAGAGGCCCTGGATATTGCAAGTCAGTGCATCGCGATGACCATCTGGCAAATACATACATTCCCAAGATCTCATCGCTGCTTGCTGAAGTTGTCTCCTGTCTTCCTTCATCCAAAATATCAAACCAGATTTTTTTATCGTTTATGTGTATGTCGGTACCAGTTCGAACATTATTCAGTATTATTTGTGTTTTCCTAATGATGTGGTGAAAACCTTGAAACCGGTAGGGTTATACCGTTATATAAAGTGGCAAAAATATCAATAGCAAAAATAAAAATCAGCACAATTCAGAATACATAATGTCGCATGAAATCACCAATATACTCGTATAGTACTTATAACAAATTTGAACGACAATACAACATTAATTAAATTACTAAAAAAACCAAGACAACATGATAATGGTATGTCTTACTTGTCTGTCATGATATAACATTAACCTTTGCCTTCCTGTGCTAAAAAAATCCGCGCGTTCCGGTGCTGTGTATTCAATACAAATGAAAAATGAGCAATTTAAAATCGGAAAAATAAGAATATTCATAGCCAATCGCTCAAATTTATTAAATTTGAAGTCAAAAGTGATAATTTAAATTTAATTGCTTAAAACATAAAAAAACATCGGCCGACGTTCACAAAACGGGTGAAGCGACCACCTCAAACGAAAGCCCGCGAGCTACTGAAGCGAGCGAACTGAGATTCTATTTCTTGCGTTTCCATATACCGAAGTAGTGAGAGTGAGACGTGAAGAGCGTCGCTTCTTCACCCATAGCGGTTTTTTTACAATGAATATACCTACGTCTCACACTGGCACACGTTTGATTGTATTGGTGAATTTATTCCCGATTTTCATAAAATATCTCTGATGTAGCCGATAAGTGCTAATTATTATTAATATTTTTTTTCATTCAATGCGTAAATGTACAATATTACGGAGTAATACCTAAAATCTTAACTCAGTATTTATTATATTTATAGAGATATTAAAGTTTTTAGAAGCAATGTGTACTAGTTACACATCAAAGGACAAGAAGGGTTAAAGAAACACCGGAGACCCTCCTGAACTCAACAACATCGACAATAAAAATATCCACCAAACCAGATATAGAGTTACTATCCTATTGTTGCCTTCTCACGATTGAGGAATTATCACTTTTGTATACATTCTTCCCTTATCGGTGAAATCACTTCCGTGGCTTACTTAGCAAGACGCTGATCTTCCAACCGGAAGATTCAGGTTCGATTCCCAATAGTGCCCAAAAAAAGGGGGTCCTAGTCTGGTTAGATTAGTCACGGAGGTTATCATTGTTGACATGTGTTGTATGTTAATCTCCAGAACAAATAATACTTGATCCAACCATACTTTCCTTGACCTTCCTCTCACACGCCTTTCACTCACATTTGGACTTTATATTTGATTTGTTAGCTTTTCTTTACTAATTCATTCGACGTCCTACCATCTCAACGTGTTCTTTTTCATCTTACTCAACACATCAGTCTTTAGTTCTCATTCATCCGTTATCACTTCATTCCGTATTTTATCATAAATAAATTTTCAACAATTTAATTAATACGATAAAAACATCCCTTGAGCTTTCGCTACTCCGTTCGAGTGGACGAACACTAAAATTTATCATGTTATATAAATAAAACAAAGTAGTTATTACAACACACATTCGGGTAAACAGAAAAGGCTTTAGGGTTCCCGAATGAGTTTGAAATGAAGAAATAAAAACCTCTCTAGTGTAGTGCACTTCCGTTTTAGTGGATGCACATGCCAGCAAGTATGGGAATGGGTTGACTTTTTCAGCCCTCTCTTTTGGCCACTTTGCGAAATAAAGACGCGCGCGCACTGGGGTAAATCTACAAGGGTCATATCAAATTTAGTTGAGAGAGTTAAAAACAGATTTCCATGACACCTTTTGCTGTAGGAAAAATTTTAACGGGCAAACTATCTATTCATAAATAGGTCATAATTTTTTTTTAATTTTTAACTGTTTATCCAAATATTTACATTATTTTAAGAATATTTTTATGCACAACATCAACAAACTATACCGCAGAATGAAGTTTTTCATTACTGAATCGATTAAGGGGTTTTCTACTCTAGAAATTTGAAAAAATCTTTTTTTGTATATTTTTAAAGTTTAGACCTTTAAGAATATGTTCTCAAAAGAAAATTTAAAAATTCTCAATATTTACGAAGTTATAGCTATAAATGAGGCAGCAATTACACCGCACCGAAATGACTCGGACAATAATTTCTTACTAGTTGCAACCCGTGAAATATTCATGGAAGTAAAACAAATTCTACATTTATGAAAATATATATTCATAAATATAGAATTTGTTTATATATTTCATTTATACATCGTCCCATTTTACCTCGGTTCAAAAATTATTAGCTAGGTATTTAAAATTCGTTCAGTAATCACGGACCCACCGAGATTCAAATTTCGAATTACTTTCGGAGTATTCGTCTTTCGCTCTCTTGTATTCAAAATTCAATTCTCGTATTCTTTCTTCGACGACAACCATCGTATGGGTTTTGGCCTATTTATACTATGATACAAAACTTTAAACGCGTTTTTCTCGAAATTACTTTTTTTCGACCTGGTCGATATAAAATCTCAAGCTCTATAAAAAATTTAAAAAAAAGGTTAAATTTATTTTTTAAACTGCCGCCATTTAAGATTTCTCTTTGGTACCAACTACAACGAAATTATTTCTTATCAAGAAACTGTGTATGATTTTTGTTTCAGATTAAGGAAAGGGTTCCAATCATGTCGACCAGCTCACCCCCTTTTTTTACAAGATATAACAACAGCTGATAACATCTTGAATTTTCATTCTTTTTTTTTGTACATTCTCAAATCATCAATAAACAAACTGTAAAGAAAATAATGGGAATTTTTTTTTGTTTTTTTTTTTTAATTTAGTCTGAAACAACGTCCGAAATTCACACCTCTAGAGTAGAATACTCCCGTAAGAACATGTTAATAACCACGCTAAAACAACACAGACTAAATACATTAGCCATAGTTTAAATAGAATCAGGTATATGGGCTTCAATGACATCATAAACGCATTTACGATGAAGAAACCATGATGTTAACTGTAGTGGTTTGTCGTGTGGCGCGTATAACTCGTACATTATCATCGAAGGTTAGGGGACAAGATTCAAATTTCCTAGGGGTGCCATCTATACATATACGGCACAGTCCATAGCTTTAAACCACTTTTTTAGTTTCAAAATGTCATCGATGTGATCCTGTCAAATTGACTATCTAGGTATATATTTATTTCAGACAACTTTTCAATACCTAATAAAACGTCAATTATATCGATTTCTCCTTACATTTATTTCCTTTATACATTTTTTTTATCTCAAGGTACCCCCCCGATTTAATCCTGTCATATTGACTATTTATTTTAATATGTATTTAATATTTAATATGTATTTAATATATAATTTATATTTAATATATAATTATAATAATACGTATATATTATAATATAAATAATTATATTACAATTAATTATAATATAATGAATTAATAATCTAATATAATAATATTTTTAATAATATAACCATTAAATAACTATTTCAAAATAATTAATTTAATAATTAATTATAACATAAAAATATTTTTTTTTTTAATATTAAAAAATATTAATTTAATATTAGTAGGTGCATTACCTTATTATTAAAATTATTATTATTTATTATTAAAAATTTAATATTTTTTTATTTAATTAAAAGATTTTCTTGAAGTCCACATAACCATTTCCTATTCCTAAAAAAAAATCGTTATAAATGAAAAAAAAAAAGCTTTTCCTAGGAGCTAAGAAGTTTCACTTCTAACGCGCGAGAGTCTCACGAATCTGTTTTTTGATACCATCGGAAATCGAAACCGAAACTCTCGGGTGAAAGTCAAGAATGTTACCACTAGACTACGGAGGTCGTCAATATTTCATTGATTTGATTCTATCATATTGACTATCTAAATATTTACGTTCAATTATACGGTTTATTAAACCAAACTAAAACGATAAACACTGTGCAATGGTATCTTTAGCCTGATGACATATTTTGTATAAATATTTATACCATATTTACAAATACACATTATTTATGTAAACATTCACTATACCGGTCAAGCCATGTCTGGTATAACTCAGCCAGTAATTATGATCTTTAAAATAAGATTTAGCTTTATTTTTTATAAAATTTGGACCAGCTTTTCTCTTTTTTTCGTTTTTGTTGACAGTTAACCTGAAGTGATATATGTGGATTTTTTTAAATTTTGTTTTCAGCCATATATTAGCTTTATCTTTTTGTTTTTTTTTAATCTATATGTACAAGGGCGTGCGTTGAAAACCCCCTGATGCCCTTGCGATCGGGCTCGTCCTACATTAGTGGGGTGTATCTCGGCCGGGAGAATGTTATGGGATGATCCCAGACATTTTAATGCATTCTCTCTTAAATATATTTTATGCAGTTTATTTATATACGAGGGTGGTCCGATAAGTACTTAGCCTACAAAAGAATAACAAAAATTTTGGAAAAGTGGCGATTTATTTCTCAACATAATATCCTTTGAGTTCGATACACTTGAACCAGCGATGCTCCAACTTCTTTGACCCGTCTGAAAAATACGTTTTCTGGAGGTCTGCAAAGTAGGCCTCCGTGGCGGCGATAACCTTCTCATTCGACTCAAATTTCTGCCCTGCGAGTGACTTTTTCAAATTTGGAAACAAAAAAAGTCGCACGGGGCCAAATCCGGAGAATACGGTGGATGGGGCAGCAGTTCGTAGCCTAATTCTACCAATTTGGCCGTGGCGACGGCGGAGGTGTGAGCCGGTGCGTTGTCATGATGGAAGAGCACTTTTTTCTTCGCCAAATGGGGCCGTTTTTTCTGCAATTCGACGTCGAATCGGCCCAATAATTGGGCATAGTAGAGCCCTGTGACCGTTTTGCCCTTCTCCAGGAAGTCGATGTACGAGTATATGTGCGATTTCGGAACGAATTTATATACTCGTATGTACGTACACATTATGTTGCTGTCAAGAAACCTATATTTATTTGTTTTAATTAATCTGAGGTGGCATTTGTGGATTTACTTTTTGTTTCTGCCATCTGTTTATTTTCTTTTTATTTTACACGTGCAAGGGTGTGGGCTGAAAAATATCTGGTGTCCTCGCCCTGTATTGGTGGGGTGTATCATGGCCGGAGGGATGTTATGAGATGCGCCCAGACCTTTTGATAGCTTCTCTCTTAACACTTGCCACCCTGTGATGGATAGCGAGTGACCAGGACTTATATTTTATTTGATTATTCGACGTTTTAATACATAATAAAATGATTTTTATAGCTAATTACAAAAAATAACCTAGCAGATTTTGCATTATTTTAATTTAAAACATATTTTTTTCACTGGACGCTTAGCTTTCAGCACCGTGGCTGGCGGATTTTTTTAGCACAGTATGGCCAGTGTTAAATGTATTTTCTGCCATTAATGTGTTTTTCGAGTGTATTTAAATATATTATGTACATACTATGTTGCTATCAATAAACCTACATTTATTTATTTATTTATTGGCCTACCCAGTTCACCGCTCTTCATTTTTTCAATCAGTTTTCTTTCCTTGGGTTCGACATAACATATACCATATAAGATTCCACGACATAAAAATATATATTTTTATTTTATTCAAAACTTTCGTAGCGGCGAATGTGCGCGTAGCTTAACTGCACTAGGTGAGCTTTCACAAAGTATAAAAAGGCTTATTTGAAATTGTATGTATGGTACAAGAGCTACAGATGCACAAATGTTGGGACGATTTTTAATTATATTTTTAATTCCGTGTCTACATGGTATGTAAAATTACCACCATGGCCAAGTTGGTAAAACACTTGAATTCCACTATAAGATACTAATGGCGATCTTCATGGCGTAGTACATTAAGAATTCGTTAAAAAGGTTATTGTTACCTTGCAGCACGATGTTGTAATACCAAACATGTAGGTAAGATACAGCAAATAACCATTCGACATGTTTGTCACCAATACAGACATGTTGACGACATACGAATGAATTGCGTAGGGTTTTTACAAGAAGATGTTAACTTTAAGAAAGCAAATACCGACAACCTCCGTAGCCAAGTTGATAAGACACCCGTATTTCTTTCAGCTCGGAATCGTGGGTTCGACCCCCGTTCAAATCCAGATGTTACAAAAAAGAATTCTAGTTTAGTTTTCATCTAGATGTTATAATAAAGCATTCCAGTGTGGTTTAAGACATCTTTCTAATGTGAAAGGTTTGCCACGTGGCAATAAGTCCGCCAAGTTGCACTGTATACAATAAATACATTGTGCGGTGTACACGGTGTTTTCTTCAGCTCTCTGTAAGCTCACCAAAAATGTTATATTTTTTGGGTGTCGGACATAACGAGAACATGTCTGGACCAACACAGGAGAGCGCGCATCCCGAGGGATGAAATGCAGTAGCGGTTAGATAATGGTAGTACTCGTAGCTTAAGGGGATAATGTTATATTTATACTCACAGACTAATTAAGTTTCAAGTTCGTAGTTCGGTTTTAAATCCCGTTTGCTTACCTGGAAAGAAAAAAAAACATTAAAATACAATAAATAAAAACGTATACAAAAAAATTGTAAAAGGAAAATTTATAAAGCGCCGTTTCGAGAGCAGCCTCTCCTCAAGGGCGCTCTAACTCTGGAATCAAACCCACTATTACTGACAGATAAAAGATATAAACTAAAATTAAAATGAGTGTTAGGATAGCAAGGTGGTGGCTGCGGCCATTGATTCCGAGTATTACTCTGCATCTACATATCATAGTATAAATAGGCCAAAACCCGTACGGCTGTCGAATACTTGGATTCTTTCAGAAAGTAATTCGAAATTTGAATCTCGGTGGGTCCGTGATACTGAACGAATTTTAAATACCTAGCTAACAATTTTTGAATCGGTGTAAAAGGGGACGATGTATAAATGATACATATAAACAAATTTTACAATTATGAATATATATGTTCATAAATGTAGAGTTTGTTTTATTTCCGTGAATATTTCACGGGTTGCAACTATTTTGGCATTAATTTGTTAACAAATTAAAAACAACCAATGTCTTTTTTGTGTGGAAAAACAATGAATGTTAGAATAAGTATTAAATACAATACAATAAAAAATTCGATACATGGGAAATGAACTATAAGAGAACATTTAAGAGTTAAGCTATAAAGTTAGTATTATTTTATATTATGGAAGACTTACGAAGGATATCGAACGGCGTGTAGCAATAGGAAACAAAGTCAATGGGGTACCAAAACATATATGCTTGAACCGGACAGTGCTAAAGTATGTTAAGGTGATGGATACAAAACAGTATTTTTAATAATATATTAAATACATGGGAGTCAAGTCGGACGTGGATGGTTAGTGTGGGATGGATGAAGTTTAGATCAATGACGGGAGTTCTATGTGATCCGAAAATGCCAGTAAAGTTAAAAGGAAAAGAATACCATTGTCAGATTCGCACGATTGTCAGATTCGCACGATTGTCAGATTCGCACTGCTCTATGGCTCCGAATGCTGGACGATGTATAACTCTTACTCCAGGCAACTAGAAACTGCTGAAATGCCCATGCTAAGATGGTCAGCTGGTGTGTCCCTAAGAGACAAAATAAAAAGCTCACGCATTCGTGGAAGCCTATGTGTTACAGGCATCAACAGTAAGATGGAGGAGAGGCGATTGAGATTGTATGGGCACGTTGGACGCAGAACACCCGATCACATTGTGAACTAGGCAATCTCCATGGATCTTCCTCGAATAACAACCAGAGGAAGACCAAAGAATTCATGGGTGGTGCAAAAAGATAACCTGATGCAGAGGCACGGCCTGGGGGACGTAGTCCGGGACAGAAGAGCATACAACCTGAGGACGAGGAGAGCTGACCCCAACAGTCTTCGCAGACAGTAAGTTGGGATGGAGCCAGGGAGAAGAAAGTCAAGTCGGACGTGGAAAGATTGAAAAAAGCCGAATAAATGCGTGCGCTGAAAATAATAGATGGGGTGATATTGTAGGACAGAATACAAAATGAGGTGATAAAGGATGAATGTGATGTATCAAGTAAGATGAAGAAGAGCTCTGAGATAGTTTGGGTAAGTGGAACGAATAAATTAAGAAAGACTAACAAAACATATGTAGAATGCAAATGTGAGTGGGAAGCGTGATAAAGGAAGGCCAAGGAAACAATGTTGGGATCGAGTGAATAATATTTTAAAAGAACGAAATGTAAAAAGTAATACACATCGAAGGAGCTGTATAAGAAGGGATATGGGTGTGGAAGAAATATGTGTGTCGAGATAGGTAAGTCTGGAATTCTGACCTCTGACAAGTCTAGCACTGTGCATACCCCAGGTAGGGAAACGGCGTGACGGTATTTATGTATGCAAAATATTGTTTTCTGAATACAGAGAAATAGTTAAAAAAAAAGAATAGTTTGAAGGCGTGTGGAAATAGGTCGAGCGGCGAATGAGTGACACAAAACGAGAGCGGTTTTGCATAATAATCTTAAAAAGGACGGAAGTGGAAACACTCAGGAAAGAATAGGAAAAGGAGCGGAAGAGATATGAAGATTTATAAAAAGCGCACACAATTAGGCACTGGAAAAGGGAAAAATAAAAAAAAAGAGATATGGCGGCTCGTATGAATCAAGGTTCAAGTGGACCAGATTTTGAAAGAGGGCATAGCGAGGACAAATAATACAGGATTATGAATGTGTATGACGGGAAAGTTGTGTGTTTGGAAAGAAAGTTTGGATATCTGTTATCTCTGCCTACCCTGCAAGGGATACGTCGTGATGATTTGTATATAAGTATGAAACATTTTCAAGTAACTTGTGGATAAATTCAAAATAAAAAAAATAATACTTATCTTCCTTTTATGGACAGTAATATCACATTTAACAATATGGATAGATTCGTCAAAATCGTTACGTCAACATAATTATCGTTAAGGCCTCGGCCACACATGTAGGAGGCTCGCTTGGTGCTTAGAGATACGCTGCGAGCTAGGTGACATATTCTAGCGAACCAACGCACCGCATACTATCGCAATGACCATACTGCACGCTTCGCGCCATGCTACGTGACGATTAGTCACCTAGTGAGTAATGTATAATCATGTACACAAAATAATAAATAAGGGCAAAGGTGAGATTCACAAAACTGTTTTTTTTGTTTTTGCATGCCAATACCCATATTCTGTTCAGTCCTATTTATCGAGCCTTCAGGGTTAGAACTTAGAACTGAATAGGTGCGAAACTTGGGGTTCGTCATCGTACGTGTAAAAGCAACAACACTCGCGCACTTATAGCGCGTGTGAGTTTTGTTACCGAACGAACTCCTTAATCAGACTGGGACCCTGTGTTTTATTTTCTTCGGGTACCCCTGGGTAAAAATCAAGTATTTTATAAAGTGTAATAAATACAACACGGTAAAATAAACTCCATTTTAGTCACTCTTGTGCATTTGACACCTTAAACTGTGATTTTACCATTTGTTCGTTAAAGGTAACAATGTGATATTTTTAACACGTTGGTGGCAAAAGTGTCCAATAAAAAGTGATATTTTCTCACATTTATGCTTGAAAGACCAAATGACAAAAAATACAATAAAATGATTATTTTTCCAGCTAATTAAGGGGTTACTAGATATTTCGAAGGGAATTTAGCAAAAGCAAACAAAAGTCAATGAAGCACTTAAACACATACACTCCAAACGGACAGTATCAAAGGTCAATGGAGCACTTAAACACATACACTCTAAACGGACAGTATCAAAGGTCAATGGAGCACTTAAACACATACAATCCAAACGGACAGTATCAAAAGTCAATGGAGCACTTAAACACATACACTCCAAACGGACAGTATCAAAAGTCAATGGAGCACTTAAACAAATACACTCCAAACGGACAGTATTAAAGGTCAATAGAGCACTTAAACACATACACTCCAAACGGACAGTATCAAAGGTCAATGGAGCACTTAAACACATACACTCTAAACGGACAGTATCAAAGGTCAATGGAGCACTTAAACACATACAATCCAAACGGACAGTATCAAAAGTCAATGGAGCACTTAAACACATACACTCCAAACGGACAGTATCAAAAGTCAATGGAGCACTTAAACAAATACATTCCAAACGGACAGTATTAAAGGTCAATAGAGCACTTAAACACATACACTCCAAACGGACAGTATCAAAGGTCAATGGAGCACTTAAACACATACACTCCAAACGGACAGTATCAAAGGTCAATGGAGCACTTAAACACATACAATCCAAACGGACAGTATCAAAAGTCAATGGAACACTTAAACACATACACTCCGAACGGACAGTATCAAAAGTCAATGGAGGACTTAAACAAATACACTCCAAACGGACAGTATCAAAAGTCAATGGAGCACTTAAACACATACACTCCAAACGGACAGTACCAAAAGCCAAGAAATAATGAATGGAAAAAGATTAACATATCAAATATATATTACAAATTTGGATGGAAACCGTATAAGAGGAAGAGCAAGGAAAGTATGGTTGGATCAAGTAATTTATATTTTAAAAGGAATCAGATAAATTGTACGAGTTGTATAATGTGTATCGACGTAGAAGAGGTTTAGGATGTATGGCAAGATATGAGAGTCTGGAACTCCGTCGTATCTGCCTACCCCGACATGGAAATGCCGTGATGGTGGGAATGCATGTGTATATGTACAAAAAAGTGAAATTGTACGAGTTGTATGATGTGTATCGACGTAGAAGAGGCTTAGGATGTATGGCAAGATGGGAGAGTCTGGAACTCGGACGTATCTGCCTACCCCGGGATGGAAATGCCGTGATGGTGGGAATGCATGCACATATGTACAAACAATTGTCATGCAATAGTACAACATTTTCACAAAATAAGATTATTTCAAATCAGTTCTATCTCACCACCGCCCACACTGTTATGGGGGACAAAATAAGTCCCCATCCAGTGCGATCTACATTAGAAGATCGAAATCTTCTTTGTTTTTTTTTAAATGAGCGTGACGCCACGTAGTCAGTCACGAAAGAACCATCCGACACACCTGAGTTTGAAATCACAAAATAAGATCTGAAAGCAAAAATAGCTTCAAAGCCGTAACTGGACTTGTAATGTGAAAATGAGTCGGGACAATTCGTACAAAATATACAATGAATTGAAACCGAAAGTGAAACATAACATATACGAGTAAATTTTACGCTTGAAAGTGGAATAACATAGTTTATACACGCCTCAGCTTTAGAAAGGGAAAGCGAATCCACGACCGAAAATCATTGTATTCACACGCATGCCGATCTGGCACAAAACGAATATTCTAAATGCTGGAATTAATTTGCCACATTTAACCATTATTCTCGCGAAAAATTCTTATCAAATTGATGTTATACGCACATTACTTTTAAGCTTCAAATATTGTACATTTTTAATAAAATAAATAAAACAATAATTTTTTCATTTTGATTTCACCACTGTTTTATTTGAGTTCACTACCGGTTTCAAAGACTTCCGTTTGTTTGCTCGTCGGTGAAGATGAATTAAATTATATCTAAAATAAATTTTTTTCTGGACCCTCAAATTTTTATCAAAGACGCACGACCGTTCAGCAACAAAACTCGGCTCGAACTGAAGCGAGGGAAGGAGCTAACTTTAATAACAAACAAGAAAGTTCTTCTTATCTGTCAACGACCTTCGTGACCTAGTCCAACCTGAGGGTTGCGAGACAGACGTTACATTGTCACCCCATAGATTCTTCTTAGTGAACGTATTTCAACAGCATTTTGCATTTAAGTGAAAACCAGGCAGAAATGCTCATTGAACAAAATATTGTATTGTATTACACTAACAATCGTATACAGTACAATCTGGTAGGGGTATTGCCATGTGGCAATCTCTTCCAACCATCCAAAAATATGTTAAAGATACCTTAAACAAATATAGGTTAATTGATAGCAACATTGAACGGTGTTGATATAGAGTGAAAAAAATTAAAAACCTCGGAAGTATCCTAGTGGAAGACCTCGACCCAGAAACCGAAGTCAAGTGCAGAATTGAATCATCTCGTGCGGCTTTTAATAAAATGAGAAGCGTATTCTGCGATGATAATCTAAACTTGAAATTTCGACAACGGCTAGTCAAATGCTACGTTTGGTCAGTGTTATTGCATGGAGTAGAATCATGGACCCTCAAAGTAAGTAGTATGAACTGAATGGAAGCATTCGAAATGTGGATACACCGGAGAATGCTACGGATACCCTGGACGGATATGGTCAGTAACACGAGGGTTCTTCAAAGAGCCAAAGTTAATAGAGTTGCTGACTACTATTAAAATCCGAAAGGTGTCCTATTTGGGACGTGTACTTAGAGGAGAATAGTACAAATTACTGCACCTGATCATCCAAAGCAAAATAGAGGGTCGAAGAGGTGTTGGCAGGAGGCAAATTTCCTGGCTCTGTAATATACGTGATTGGACTGGTATAAGGAGCGTTGGGGATCTTTTTCGGGCTACCGGGGACAAAGATGCTTACTCTCAAGTGATAGTCAACGTTGGGGGAACCTGACATGCCACTAGGAAGAAAAGAAGATATTTTCTAATTGTAATAGGTACAGGAGAGTGGGAGGGGAGTAGAGACTAATAAAGGATGGGGTGTAGGTAGGCGTCAAAAGGATGGATTTTGAACTGGAAACATATCAGAGGGTTATAACTTAAATTTACTTGGTTGTTTATAATTTAACATTATAAACAACCAAGTGAATTTCAAGCCCTCTAATAAATATGTATTCTTTCAAAATCCATCCATTTGACACTACCTAACATACTCCTCATTAGTCACTTCTCCCGTCCCCCCTCTCTCCTGTAGCCATAACATTTATAAAAAAAAATTTTTTTAGACATAATTTAGTTCATCTTCACCTGAAGAGGAAGACGGAGGTTTTTGGAAACCGGTAGTGAACTCAAATATAAGAATGGTGAATACAAAATTTTTAAAATAAGTGTTTCATTTATTTTATTAAAAAAATGTGAATATGACAGCACAAAGTTACAATAAAAAAATGTTTTTTTTCTAAGATACAAGAAAAAAAGTCAAATATTTTATTCGTGTAGTTGTTAAAAACTCTGTCGGTATCCTATTACTGACCAAATTGAATGCTATATTCATATTAAATTAATACAATAGATTCGGCCAAATTCTGATTATTTCTTATTTCTTACAATGTACGGTTATTTTAAAGATATATTTTAAAATATTAGTGCGCATCAATACAAAACACAAGATGTTACAAAGTAAAACCATTAAAATGTTGACATGATTGAAACAAAATTACAATCAAAATAAGCGCATGGATACCACTACACAGAAGGCCAAGGTCAGGGCTGTATCCCACGCATGGAAGGACTAAAAAAAAACAACATCCACATAAAAACCGTTCAGAAAAAAACAAACAATAATACTCGAGTAATTCATCCACTCAATACGAGGGTCATCCAGAAAGTAAGGTTACAACATTTATATAGGATCGAAAAATGCTTGTATTTAATTGAAATTCACAGGATACTTTACAAATATACAATATTTAACTATTTTTCAACGTAATCGCCGTCGAGATCGAGACATTTATGTAGTCTGGGCACCAGCTTTTGTATGCCAGTGTCATAGACCTCCGCCGCCATCTCATTCAGCCACTTCTTCACAGCTTCCTCGACCTCCTGATCGTTGAAAAATTGTTGGGGTGTAGTGACACACCCACGCCTCATCCCCCCGTCACGATAGAGTCCAGAAAAGCTTCTCCCACCTGTGCAAACCGATCCAAAAATTCACGCGCGGCGGTCACGCGATTTTGACGGTGCTCCGGTGTGAGCATTCTGGGCACCCATCTCGCACACAACTTCTTGTAACCAAGTTTTTCCGACACAATATTACCAAGGAGACTTCGAGAAATGTCAGGAAATTCTTCGTGAAGGTCGTCAAGCGTCACACGGCGGGCATTTCGCACTTGTTCTTCAATTTTTTGCACAGATTCGTCAGAAATCACTGCCTTGCCTCGTCGTGAGTATCAGTACGGCCTTCTCTGAACAACCTAACCCACTTCGTGACATGTTGTCGACTCATCACATCACTACCATAAACTATCACGAGCTTTCGATGGATATTCGCGGTGGTATTGTTCTGCAAAGTCAAAAAACTGATGACCACGCGGGTCTCGCACGGACGAGAGTTGGCGGGAGCGCACGACGACCTCCCCATCGGAAGAATTTACTGTGACTGAACAAAATGGCCGACAAACACGCGAGACCAAACAAACTGACCGTTAGGATCCCCCCTACACGCCAGTTGCACCAACTTTGAAACAAAAAATTTCCCTCGGCCTCAGGAGCCCTTGTAACCTTAGTTTCTGGATGACCCTCGTACATTAAGAAAAACACAACAACATGAATAAAACTCTAATCAAATATTAATAAACAATTTGGAAAAAAATAAATAACAAAACCCACACGTACATAATTAAAATGTATAGAACTTAACATTTTTTAATCCAGAAATATAGAAAGAAGAACTAGAAGAAAAAAACAATTAACACCGTTCAATAATGCTCTAAGCATAATAAAAAAAAATCAAACAATAAATTATCGTTAACATAAATACACAATATTCAAACATCCATGGTGCTTCAATTTACATAACAGAAATATCAACAAATATATGTTGAACCACACAACACAACGCGGATATTATCGCATGTCGTAAGATCTGTAAAACTTTATCTATGGTGGTCATTTGTGTTGAAGATCGGATCAATTTTATCTGTGTGTTATGGCCTTTTGCAACGAAAACACTTTTAGAATTTCAACTGTGTAATTTTATTTGTATAATCGTTGAATTACATTGAAGTATAATATAGTATTAACAGTATTGTGGAAGTAATAATAACGATGATGTTAACATCGTAGTGGCATTAAGAATAATGATTCTGCCTCTGATATGACGTCCCATTTAAAGCGAAGCGTCTTCCGATAACGTACCCTTAGATAATTAAGAAGGAATTTGTCGGGTATGTTATCGTTGCCCTTAAGGTCAAATCGATATCAGGCGATTATTTGGAATGCCTCGTTCATCGTTTACTTCCATTTAGTGATATGAAATATTTATTGAATTTGGATAGAAAGCAGCTCCTGATAACTACAACAGATAATAAATTTAAACATAATACATTGAGTTAAGTTTGACGTACACGTGATAACACTAATATTTATTGGATGTAGATAACATAGTACATGATATGGTTAACATTGATAAGCTTAACATAGGTTTGCATGATTACTTATAATATTTATCGGATGTGGATAACAGAGTATATGATAATATTAACATTGGTAGGGATACATTACACGCGATTCTTCTTCCCTCACGGCTGAAGATCAACAGAATTATATAATATCTCTTGTATTGCATTGTATTACACTTTCGTTGTATACAGTATAACCTGGCAGACTTATTGCCATATAGCAATATATTCCAACCAACCAGAAATGTGTTAGAGATCTAAAGTGAAAACCAGACTGAAATCCATTTAAAAAAAATCTGCGTCCCTTATTTTTAGCCGATCGTAAGCACCTCGATCGCATCGCTTATGTCGTCAGCCTGCGCTATGTTAACGCCTGTCACGCGTATATCGCGTTCAGGGGCCGTCCGATCATACGAATATATACTATAGTGATAATGCGAGGACCACATAAAGGGACATTTTATCACAATACAACAATTTTACAAGCAATAACACAATGTTCATAGGTAATAAAAAAATAAAAATTAATAATCTAAGTGACGCATACACATAACATACGTCCGATATAATTTCGTTAGATTAAAATCGTTATTTTTAAACTAAATAAAAGAACTACAAACATTATCTAATAACATAAATATCATACGGAGATCGGCCACGTATACCGTACGTTAATATTGTACCTGGAAAGAGAACGCGATGTGAAATCTAGGAAAGCCATGAACATCGGAGAATATCGTTGCATTCAGAGAATCTGATACGTGGATTTCTCGGCCGTAATCTCGCTTTGATTCCATACAAATTATTTATTACGGTAGCCGCGACATTTTCTGCGAAAATTCGGTCTCAATTATTATTTTATTTTATTCGGTTTCTTCGGAATAATCAATGAAATGGGAATTTTTTGAATTTATTTTGCGATTTACATTTTATTTATTTAGTGTAGTATTTTTTTTAATTTAAAAATAAGGCCGAGGCCACACCAAAATGCTTCGTTAGGTTCTAAGCTATATTTTAGGTGACTCATATAATAGGTGACTTCGTGCATGGCCACACCAAAGTGATACGCACAAATTCATTTGACAGTTGGGAGCGGTTGAGTCAACACACGATGTCACTCTCAAAACTAACCAATTTCATTACAACTTACCATATTTATTTACTTTCTGTGCAGCTTCATTCCAAATTGATTTTATTACATGTACATTTTTCTATAATTTGCTCGATGGGTTCCACAAAGGCTCCCTTTTATACACAGCTGTCATTAAAACTTCCGCCATCTTGTAAATTAACCAAAACGTATGTTCGCTAGGAGATTCACTCGATGACTAATAGTCATGCAACGTGGCGCGAAGCGTGCAGTGTGGCCACTGCGATAGTATGCGGTGCGTTGGTCGCCTAACTCGCAACATAGCTCTAAGCATCAAGCGAGGCTCCTTCCTGTGTGGCCGAGGCCTAAGTGTATAATAGTGGAATTGAATAATACAGCTACGTAGGTCCATCCGTCCTGTGTAGTTCATGACTGAAAATCATGACTTCCATGATAACCTCTGACGACTCTTTTCCATCCATCTCTGCAATCCGCGTCTCGAAGAGCAGTTGTTAAGAGTAGTAATGTTGCGTCTCTCACTAAATTAGTGTAACGCATTAAGGGTCTTTCTTGTGCGTCGTCCTTCCACGCGACCATAAGTCTCTCCAAACTGTCTTCTTGGCCACGAGTGACGTGTCCAAGAAATCGAAGGACTTTTTCTAGGCATTTTGTCGACAATATATCGGTGCATCTCAATTATTTGAGAATGGAGGCATTTAAGTAGTATTTTCTCAGACAGTGAAAGAGTTAAGAGGGATATCGAACGGCGTGTAGCTATAGAAAACAAAATCAATAGAACACCACAACATGTACACTCGAACCAGATAGTATCGAAATCTGCTAAGATGCAGGTCCAACACAATATTTGATCTATGGGTTAAACATAGACGTGAATAAAAACTTGAAAATAGACAAATAGATGCTGTAGAAATGCGTGCAAATGTAGTGACAATGTATGACAGAATACGAAATTAAGTCATTGAAGATGAATGTGAACACAAGGCTGATCATCATCATCAATGGCACTACAGCCCATTGTGGGCCCCGGCCTCCTCCAGCAGTCATTGCCATTCCCCCCTATCCTGGGATGCACTCCTCCAGCCCCTGATGCCAATCACGTTTGCATCATTCTGCACCCCATCCATCCACCTAAGCTTTGGTCTGCCCACGCTACGTCTTCCTTGGGGCTTGGAAAAGAGTACTTTGTTAGGCATTTCCTCTTCTCCCATTCTTGCTACATGCCCCGCCCAACGTAGCCTCCCAATTTTGATGTATTTTATAATGTTGGGCTCTTTGTATATGCTGTATAACTCCTCATTATATCTCACTCTCCAAGATCCATTTTCCTGTATGGGTCCGAATATTCTTCTGAGTATTTTTCTTTCAAATATTAGAAGGGAAGATTCGTTCTTCTTACTCAATACCCAGCATTCAGACCCATATGTGAGGACAGGTCGTAGCAGTGTCTTATAAATGGTAAGTTTTGTCCTTCTGGACAACAACCGAGATATAAGGTGTTTTCTCAGACCAAAGAAGCATCTATTTGCCATGAATATTCGACGTTTAATCTCGATAGATGCATCGTTAACACTTGTCACTATGGATCCCAGGTAGGTGAAGGTGTTTACACGTTCTATTGTATGAGAACTTATATTAATCGTGGTAGGTGTCTGGTTATTACGGGGTGCTTTAGTGGCTATAATATATTTGGTCTTATCGGAGTTGATGCGAAGTCCCATTCTGTTTGCGGCCCTCTCCAACTGAACAAATGTCTCCATCATTGCTTGTGGGGATCTACCAATAATGTCAATATCATCCGCGTAGCCCAGTATTTGGCTTGATTTGTAGAAAATTGACCCATTTGTCTGTACTCCGGATTCTCTTACACACTTCTCTAGAGCCATATTAAAAAGTAGACAAGCTAGTGCGTCTCCTTGACGCAGTCCATTCATTGTGTAAAATGGTTCTGAGATATCATTCTGAATCCGGACTCTACATTGTGATTGGTTCATAGTGAGTCTAACCATCCTTATGAGCTTGTTAGGAATACACAAGTCCTTCATGGCCGCATAGAGTTGAGAGCGGTTAATGCTGTCATATGCAGCTTTGAAATCGATAAAGAGGTGGTGTGTATCGACATTATACTCGAGGGTTTTTTCCAATATTTGACGGAGAGTGAACATCTGATCTATAGTGGATCTCCCCGGACGAAATCCGCTTTGATATTGGCCTACCAGGTTTTCAGCGTACGGCAGCAATCTGGAGAACAGGACACAAGGCTGATGCCTCAAGTTAAATTAGGAAGAGTACTCTGAGATGGCTTGGGCATGTGGAACGAATAAAATAAGAAAGACTATCAAAACAAATATACAGTGCCAATGTAAGTGGAAGGTGTGGTCGAGGAAGACTAAGGAAAATACGTTATATTAGAATTGAGTTAATGATATTTGAAATGAAAAATAAGAAGAGAAATCGTAGGAGTAATATAAAAAGGTGTATGCAAGTGGAAGAGGCGAAGTATAGGTGTAGAGATACAACAGACTGGCATTATGTCCTCTCTGCCTAGTCCACCAGGGAAAAGGTGTGAAATTCTGTACATATGTATTTATTTACATGCTTGAATATTTATTACATGTATTTAATTATTTTTATTTATTTATTATTACACATGACAAGAAATATACATAATTTGTGAAAAAACAACAGGTAATTTAATTTGGACATACAATTTTAATAGATCTGGGTTTGTTGCCTTTCATTTGTCGTATCCCCAGTAAACTAGGCTTTTATCTGTATCTCACTGAGGATATTTAGCATGAAAAAATAAATTGATACTTCTTTCCGATTTTTGATAACACAAAAACAAAACCCCGTTGCACGTTCTCATCAACCTGACAAACAGTGACACTCAATTACAACTGGAAACATCATGTGGAATCAAACTCTTCACACATCATCACTCCAGAAAGACTAAAAATATTCATCCCACAATATACCGCACACAATCATAAGAATAAAAATAAAAAACACAGAAACACGAAAACAACAAAATTTAAAACAACAAGAAGAAACCCACACTCACGAGCCGAGTACGAGTATGTTAGGTACAAACTACATGAAAAACAAAATATAAAAAAATTATATATTGTATGTTCACAATTTTAAATTATATGTTATGTATCTGGATTTGCTGCCTGTCATTTGTCGTGACCCTAGTAAACTAGGATTTTGCCTGTATGATATCTACGACTGTAAAAAGATAGTCCTTGTTTTCGAGTTTAGTTCGATTTTATAAATTGTTTACACAATACGGCATAAGAGAGGGAAGTTTAGATGAATGACGGGAGTTCTATGTGATCCGAAAATGCCAGTAAAGTTAAAAGGAAAAGTATACCAAACGATTGTCAGACCCGCACTACTCTATGGCTCCGAATGCTGGACGATGTATAACTCTTACTCTAGGCAACTAAAAACTGCTGAAATGCGCATGCTAAGATGGTCAGCTGGTGTGTCCCTAAGAGACAAAATAAAAAGCTCACGCATTCGTGGAAACCTAGGTGTTACAGACATCAACAGTAAGATGGAGGAGAGGCGATTGAGATGGTATGGGCACGTTGGACGCAGAGCACCCGATCACATTGTGAACCAAACAATCTCCATGGATCTTCCTCGAATAACAACCAGAGGAAGACCAAAGAATTCGTGGGTGACGCAAAAAGATAACCTGATGCAGAGGCACGGCCTGGGGGACTTAGTCCGGGACAGGAGAGCATACAACCTGAGGACGAGGAGAGCTGACCACAACAGTCTTCGCAGACAGTGAGTTGGGGAATATAAGCTATAAAACGCCATCTAGACATGATGCTACATTCCATTCAATTTATGTTTTGACAACTTCAATGTTATTTGGTTGATTGCAGAAAAGAATAGGTTTTATTTTTAAGGTCGCCATCAATATTATATGAAATTAATAAATAGTAACATACGAGTATCTGTACCCTAGAGGATAAACCACGGAAGTCACTTTGCACCCTAGAGGATAACGTCATATGAGTCACATGAATTGTATGATGCAACATCGTTTATCCTCTAGGGTAAAATGTGACTCTCGTGGTTTATTCTCTAGGGTACAGATATGCTCTACAAAAATGTGCATATTACGTATATATTAGGTCCTTACATATGAAATTGGCGTTTTGCCGTACTGGCAACTTTGATCTCAAATATCTTCTCTTTGGTTAGGAATTCCAAATTAAAATTTATACAGCTATTTACTCAAGTATTTGTGTTTCGAAAATTATAATTCATTTGTTTTTTTCTCAATTGTTTTTTTTCTTTGCGTCACTCAGTTTACAAAATGGAAAACTTGAAATATCGCGTTATTTACGAGTACGAGTTCCACCGTGGCACCAGTGCTGCAGAAACGGCTCGAAGGATTAATGATGTGTATGGCGACGGTGCCGCAAAAGAAAACACAGTGCGTTTTTGGTTCCAACGTTTTCGTTCTGGAAATTTCGACCTGCAGAATAAGCCCCGTGGACGGCCGGAGACCAAAGTTGATAATGAAGAATTGAAGGCTATTGTGGAAGCGGATCCATCGCAAACCACGTCCGAGTTAGCTGCAGGCTGCGGTGTTAGTGATAAAACTGTTTTAATCCACTTGAAGCAAATTGGGAAGGTGAAAAAGCTTGAAAGGTGGGTACCTCACGAATTGAGTGAAGCAAATCAACAAACGCGCGTTGACTGCTGCGTTGCATTACTCAACCGGCACAATAATGAAGGGATTTTGAATCGAATCATTACCTGTGATGAAAAGTGGATCCTGTATGATAATCGGAAGCGCTCATCGCAATGGCTGAACCCTGCCGAACCAGCCAAACCATGCCCCAAGCGAAAATTGACTCCAAAAAAGTTACTTGTGAGCGTTTGGTGGACTAGTGCTGGTGTCGTTCACTACAGCTTTCTTAAATCTGGCCAGACGATTACGGCAGATGTCTATTGTCAGCAACTGCAAACCATGATGGAAAAGCTAGCTGCTAAACAACCGAGGCTGGTTAATCGCTCTAGGCCACTGCTGCTTCATGATAACGCTAGACCACACACTGCACAACAGACGGCTACCAAATTAGAAGAGCTTCAATTGGAATGTCTAAGACATCCACCGTACTCTCCGGACCTTGCCCCGACAGATTACTATTTTTTTCGAAATTTGGATAACTTCTTGCAAGGGAAAAAATTCAACTCCGATGGGGCAGTCCAAACCGACTTCAAAGATTTTATTGATTCCCGTCCGAATGGTTTTTTTAGTAAAGGGATCGATGAACTACCTATGAGATGGCAAAAGTGCATAGATAGCAATGGTACATACTTTGATTAAATAAATATATTATATTAAAAAAAAATCAACTTTATGTTCCTCCCAAACAAAACGCCAATTTCATATGTAAGGACCTAATAGTATCTATTATATATAAATTAAAATGTAAATGTTCGTATATTAAAAATCTCTAATCTCCGAAAGTTCTTCACCGATTACTTTGAAATTTTGACAAAAGGTTGCATTTGTATACAAGCATGTTTATATATTTTTTTTTATATACGGTTGTATATAAAAAAAGTATATAAAACAGACGAAATAACGGGAGCGCCCCCTACAGCGACACACGCAAACTAAACAATTCTCATTGACAGTTATGTCACATTGCATTTTCGACGTTTCCGATTCTTTCATTTAATTTTTTAACTGTTTGTTTTATTTTTCATTGCTTTGAAATTTTGACAAAAAGTTACATTCGTATACAAGCATGTTTATATATATTTTTTTTCTATACAGTTGCATTTCAAAAAGTATGTAAAACACACGAAATAATGGGAGCGCCTCCTGTTGAACGTGACGGCAACACACGCAATATAGATTTTGACTTATTTTCATTTTGATTTAGAATATTAAATAATAAATATTTAAATATTAAATAATATTAAATTTTCAAATAGTTCGTGTTCAAAAACCAGACTGAGCCACAGCAACGCGTGGCCGGGTACAGCTAGTACAAAATATATATGTTACAGATAAAGTGTTAAATTTGGATAATGTATACATTAACTGGTCAATGTATGCACTAACAATGAGTTTTAGTCACAGTATAAATTGTTGCATTACGTGTATACTTTCACTAGTTAATGTATGATTTAACTGGTAAGTGTGTGAACTCGCCAACGCGAACTGGTTACTTCATGAACAAACAAGATCTGTCAGATGAGCGTTTTGACAGCTAACCTAAAAAGAGCGAGTGTGTGAACTCGCCAAAGCGAACTGGTTACTTCATGAACAAACAAGATCTGTCAGATGAGCGTTTTGACAGCTAACCTAAAAAGAGCGAGTTTGAAAATGACCACCACACATTAACAATTCTAACGATAGAAGCGAGTGCATTTTATTGTACACTTTGTCTGTAACATATACATGCACACTTACGTGTTATTTAAAAAATATATTTTATTTTATCTAGGTACTCATTTAATTTCATTGATCATTGAATTTCATTTTATTGATCAAGGAGGGCTGTGGAGTTTGAGTCGTGAAGTCACGGTATTTTTTATGGAATCGAAGTTGAAGAAATGGACCAACCCTGACTTCATTTTATAATTTTCTTAAATAATGTTACATAAACGGTTTCGTTACTATGAATTCAAGGTGATTTTTATAATCGCTGGCATCATACAATTGCTGAAGATATTCTATAGTGATTCAGAGACTGGATCGGAGACATCGATGGTCATTTTACAGAACAGCCTTTTCAGTTGTTGATTGTATGACTTTGTTAAACTAAAGTTTAAACAATGTTATTTTTTATTGAATGATTTAATGAAATTATTATAAGGGTCAAGTCTCTGATTGTTTTATGGAATATGTAAATGAAATTCAAAATTTAACTGGGAAGATGATAAAATAACTAAGATGTGATAATGGTAGAGAATATATGAATAACAAGATATATAAATTTGCAAGACTAAAAGGTATAAAGATAAAGTCATGTCCACCACATGTACATGAGTTGAATTGTACTGCGGATAGGTATAATAGAACAATAATGGATATGGCTAGATGTCTTCTAGCAGAAGCAAAAGTTGACAGGCGTTACTGGCCTGAAGTGATTAAAGCAGTTTGGAAATACAAAAAACAACATTGTGTTACTAAGTCATCTACCTTTGCAGAATATATTGCATTATCTGAAGCTGTAACAGAAATAAATTTCTTAAGAAATGTTGTTAGTGATGTTTTGGTTGAAATTGTTCAACCTATTAAAGTTTATGAAGATAATTCTGGAGCTCTCGCTATAGCTAAATATGGAATGATATTGTACTTCTATATGCTTAGAAAAAAAATTCTAAGCATATAGAAGAACAATATCATTATGTTCATGAAAATGTTAAAATTGGAATTGTTGAAATTGTTAAGATAGATTCAGATTCAAACATTGCTGATATTTTTACTAAGTCGTTGGGAAGAATTAAATTTGCTAAATTCAGGGAAATGTTGAAATTCATATGAATGTTGTTTATGTCAGAAAAGTAAGTAGGCTAAATTGCATTTAAATCTTTGTTTAACATTTGGGTTAGGGGAAGAATTATTTAAGAAAAAATTAAAACATAATCCAAGAACTGTCATTGAAGTTGAAACTTTGAGGTTATGTCAGATAGTACTCGTAATAACATGTAATAATGTTGCCAATGTAAAATAATGCTAGGAATTGCAATTTTTTCACTCGAAACAATTACACTTGTTGAAAATCCATAACATTAATTTATTCATAGGCATATTTTTATTCAAAATAATATTTTATATGCAATGAAAATAATATTGGTTTCTACGTTAGATTTTCCCCAAAAACAATGAAACACATAGCGGTCCGCTATTTTCGCACAATTTTAAATATTTTGTTAAAAGGTGACAATGTTTCACGATTTACCTTTTAGAACATCATAATATTAATAACGATCGTCGTAAGCTTCTTTCGCTGTCATCACGAACAACAACATATCTTTGTTTAGGATTCAAAGTGATAAAAATTATTTTTTTGATAATTTTTCTCAAATAAAAATAACTTATTTATTTCAATAACTTTTTTACTATTAATCTATGTTCTTTAAAGGATTATTTTGAATACATTTTCATATTTTATATCTCCTTTCAGATTGCAATTGTTTATTCAAGTTTTTGTATTTTTTTCATATGGTAACTCCAGTGTACCGTAAGTTGGTGGACATTATGAATACTTTGACACACACCGAACCGTCAATGCATACAACAACTAGTTAGAGTTTGCATAAATTCATTTGTGTACACTATAACTAACACTAATGGGTAGTGCATACATTGACTAGTTAATGTATAAATTATCGAAATGTACACTTTGTCTGTAACATATACATACCATAACGCCATCTCCCTGGCGGGGTAATCAGATATTACAGAGTGCCACACCTTCATATCTCGACACATCCTTCATCTCTTCTATATCAATAAAACTTATCATACAACTCTGACAATTTCTTTGATTTTCTACGTTTCCTTATTTAAATACATTCACTTGATCCAACTATACTTTACTTGGTCTTCCTCTCTCACGCCTTCCAGTCACCTTTGCACTATATATTTTTTTTATAATAATTTTCTTTATTAATTCGTTACACATGCCCAAACCATCTCAGTCTGCTATGATAATACATATTTCTAATTATTGATTTTAATCAGGAATGTGGCCTCACTTATTATCTGATTATATTTGATAAAGAAACATCGAAAGATATCTGTAAAAGCGCGGCATCCATTGAACTTAACAATAGACTGTGTTATCTAATCCGTATTATCATAATAGTCTAAATTGAATAGTTATTCCTTACTGATTAGTTTTATTTATAAAATCTCCAGGACACTGAAAAACTCTTAATTTCTAGTCAGTAAAATAACGTGTTTCATTCCTGATTTTTCTTTTCCTTTCCTCTCCATAATTCCTTCCTTTTCTTTTGATTGATGATATCACCCTTTATATGAAAAATAATGTTCGGGTGATTGTCCGTCTTTGTGAGGTTCGTGGGCATATGCCCACGTATGTGTTTATGGATTTCGTGGGGATGGATAGTCATTTGAATTACTTATGCGACCACGTAACTTGCTTAATTTACTTTTGTCTGGTTGGTTGGAAGAGAATGCCGCCTGTCAATAAGCCCGCCAGATTGTATTTGCAATAAAAGTGTTAAATAAATAAATAAGGTTACTGAGATAAAGAGTATATTTATTTGGGAATATATTTTATACTTCATTGGTAATAAATCTAGCTGGCTTTTTGCCAGGCGGCAATCTCCTCCAACTTACACAGGCAGAGAACACAGAGTGTCTGACTTTCTTATCTTGAAATACATTTGTATCGGACGTGTGACGGCACCCTTGTGTGTGTGTATGTGGTATAAGGGAAAAAGACATTTATGTGTAGATCTGTATATAAAACTAATGATTATTTGTATGTAAATCTGATATATGTTCCTGTATTTTATATGTATTGTTTGTTTGACTCCGATCGCATTCGCGACCGCACTGGAAATAAGTGACTTGCGAGGCGGTGCGATCGAAGTAGGTCGGGGCCCAGTCGGCGTAAGCAAGGCCCAAACCCCGAAAGTTGTTGTATTTCGCGGGCAATGGGCGCTTGTGACGGCCGACTGACCATTAATATAGAGGGCCCCCCGATTGCGTAAATATAATACTTCTCAGTAACAACCGACTATACCGCGTTTTACTTGAGACCCGCTACCCTACTTCGACTGCCTGAGAGGAATCTCTCCCTGCTCTTCTTCTACTGGATCTTCGCTACGGAATTCGCTACCTCGATTTTCTGAGCGCTACGCGGCAACCAACGTGCCTATCTACAGTCTTTGTACCCGTCCGGTACTACATTCTTCATACAACTCCAACGATTTGTGACTTTCTACGTTTCCATCTTTCAAAATATCATTCACTTGATCCAACCATACTTTCCTTGGTCTTCCTTTAACTCGCCTTCCACTAACATTTGCGCTATATATTTGTTTTATTGGACTTTCTTCATTCGTTCTATATGCTCAAAGCATCTCAAAGTGCTACACACATCAACCTTAAGGTCCTATTCATTCAATATTATGTCACACATTGTCACCCCATACATTCTTCTCAGTGCGCGTATTTCTACAAAATGTATTCGGCTCCTTTCTGTCTATTTCCACGTCCACGTTTCCCTCCCGTACATCAAAGTTGGTACTTAAATAATGTTGTGGACTATCATCTTAGCAGATCTTGATATTGTGCAGTTCGAGTATATATGTTCAGCAGCCGCATTGACTTTATTTCCTATCGTTACACACAATATTTTATAATTATATCATAACGAAAGATGGGTTTGCATATGCGTGACTGGATACGCGACAGGGGGGTGACCTCTGCGCCCGGTGAATGTCATTCGCTTAATCTACTATCTCAAATTGCCCTGTTATGATGGATGGACCGCAGGAACCAGCGCACATCCGCCTTTTAATAATAAACTGTCACAAGCCGAAATCAAATAGTTCAGAGACAGTTGAATTGTGAGTTTAAAATCTATATGTAAATTGACATTTCATTCCTGCGGTACTGTTGGATGAAATTAACTGATGAGGTAACAGCGATGGATGTTAAAAAGGATCGGAATGTGTGGGGTTCGATCCTCTCTGCCTGCCCCGTAAGGGATAGAATGTTAGTAGGTGTAACAAGTATTTAATAATTGTAATTTGTTTAGTCAAACACTGTTTATTCCACTTTATATAACGGTATAAGCCTACCGGTTTCAAAGTTTTTCCCTCATCATCAGGGAGCACAAACAAGACTGAATCACAGTATCCAACGGTAAGTAATACACATGGCTTTGTAGAGCGTCGTCTCTATTGCACGATGCGCTAACGGTCCTGTACGCGACTGAATACGTGTATGAATGACAGAGACGACGCTGTACAAATCCGAAGTTAGCCGATTATCGCCGACAGTCTCTTTCTTAGCCCGAAGTGTATTACTTACCGCCGGGTACTGTACGTTCGAACTGGTACCGACATACACGTATCTAACGGTAAAAATTCGGGTTTGAGGATTGTGAGTAGAGGGAGGCAGGAGACAACTTCACTGAGCAGCGGTGAGATCTTGGAAATGTATGTGTTTGCGAGATGTTCATTCCCATGCACTGACTTGGATATTTCTAGGGCATCTAATCTGTCCAATTTATTTCCGCTATTATTGATATGCAAAAAAAATACCATTAAAAGCGTGTGTGTATGTCGGTACCAGCTCGAACATAAGTCAGTCCTGTTTGTGCTCCTCTGACAATGAGGTGAACACCTTGAAAACAGGTAAAATAAACAGTGTTTGATTAAACAAATTAACACATCGATCAATAAGTCCCGAGACTAACTATTAAAACAACATTCGTTTGCCAAAATTCTTCTTTATTCATCAACATAGTCTCCTTCAAGAGCGATACATTCATTCCAACGCTTTCCTAACTTTTCTATGCCAACCGTGTAGAACGATTTATCTTTGGTTTCAAAATAGGCGTTAGTTTCGGCAATCACTTCTTCATTGGAGCCAAATCTCTTCCCCTGGAGCATCTTTTGGAGGTCTGCGAGCAGCCAATAGTCGCTGGGGGGCAAATCTAGAGAATACGGTAGGTGCGGAAGCAATTCGAAGTTCAACTCATGCAATTTGGCCATCGTTACCATCGGCTTGTCACACGGTGCATTTTCCTGATGAAAGAGAACTTTTTTCTTCTTCCTATGGGGCCGTTTTTTTGCAATTTCTGCCTTCAAACGCTCCAATAACGCCAAGTAATATTTGCTATTGATGGTTTTTACCTTTTTAAAATGATCGATGAATATTATACCATGCGCATCCCAAAATACGGAGGCCATAACCTTCCCGACCGACTGCTGAGTTTTTGGCCGCTTCGGACGACTTTCACCGGCTGCTCTCCACTCAGCTGACTGCCGATTTAATTCCGGAGTATAGTGGTCGAACCAAATTTTATCCATTGTCACATACCGATGCAAAAAATCCTGTTTATTTCGCGTCAACAGTACCGAACAGCGCTCTGAATCGTGACCAAATGTTCATGCAAAATAGCGTAAACACTACCACATGATATCTTCAGGATGTCAGCTATCTCACGCAACTTTACTTTGCGATTTTCCATCACGATTTTGAGATTTTTTTTAACGTTTTCTAGTGTAACAGCCTCATTTGGATGACCAGAGCGTTCAGCATCATTTGTGTCTGTACGACCGCATTTGAAATCAGCACACTACCGACAAATGTTTTTTTTCGACGGAGCAGACCCCGGATAACACTATTCAAGCTGAGATCGCTGAGTTTGAACGGTATTTTTTCCCAATAAAAAGCAATGTTTTAAGAATACACGAAATTCGATTTTTTCCATTGTTTTGTAAATAGCAAAAGTAGTGTCACTAAAACCACTGTAACTCAATGACACAATGTCGGAATGTCATGAAAGTTTGACACGTAACTTCTAGAGGTTGGTACTAACTGAGAATGGTATCGATTTATTAGAGGCGCCATATGTTGACTAGTCCCGTGACTTATTGATCGATATATTACAATGTCTTAAAGCCTCCACATTATTCTGCGATGATAATCTAAACTTGAAACTTCGACAAGGGTTAGTCGAATGCTACGTTTGGTCAGTGTTATTGCATGGAGTGGAATCATGTAACCTCAAAGTTGGTAGTATGAACCGACTGGAAGCATTCGAAATGTGGATGCACCGGAGAATGCTACGGATACCCTGGACGGATATGGTCAGCAACACGAGGGTTCTTCAAAGAACCAAAGTTGATAGAGAGTTGCTGACTAATATTAAAAACCAAAAGGTGTTCTATTTGGGGCATGTAGTTAGAGGAGAAAAGTACAAATTACTGCACCTGATCATCCAAGGCAAAATAGAGGGTCGAAGAGGTGTTGGCAGGAGGCAAATCTCCTGGATCCGCAATATACGTGATTGGACTGATATAAGGAGCGTCGGGGATCTTTTTCGGGCTGCCGGGGACAAAGATGCCTACTCTCAGGCGATATTCAACGTTGGGGGGACCTGACATGACACTGGGAAGAAGAAAACCTCCGCAGTGTGAATACCTTAAGTATAAATAATATCCTTCGATTGACTTTTCAGCTAGTAATTTGTTAGGCACTATTTAGTGATCAAATTCATCTAACTGATGAACTAAATCAATACTCTTTGCAATAGGGGATGAAACCCAACATTCAAATAAATAAAAATAGAATAATTAAGCTATTTTATGAAGAATAAAAATATGATAGATTCTTTAAATTTAGAACTGGAAGATATCTATCTATCAAACGTGAATTTTATTAAGAAATTCCGAAGCATTAGTGCATATATTTTCTTAGATGAGATAATTTGGTTTATCGCAGTTGAAAACATTTCAATGATATTAACCTTTCCCTTCCTGTGCTAAAAAAATCCGACCGTTCCGGTGCTGTGTATTCAATACTCATGTAAAAATGAGATATTTAAAATCGGAAAAATAAGAATATTCATAGCCAATCGCTTAAATTAATTAAATTTGAAGTCAAAAGTGATAACAATTGAAATTTAATCGCTGAAAACATTAAAAAAAAACATCGGACGACGTTCACAAAACGGGCGAAACTACCACCTCGAACGAAAGCCCGCTGGCTACTGAACGAGAGAAGCGAGCGAACTGAGATTCTATTTCTTGCGTTCCCATATACCAAAGTAGACTGAGAGTGAGACGTGAATACCGTCGCTTCTCACCCATAGCGGTTTTTTAGAATGAATATACCTACGTCACACACTGGCACACGTTTGATTGTATCGGTGAATTTATTCCTGATTTTCACAAAATATCTCTGATGTGGCCGATAAGTGCTAATTATTATTAATGTTATTTTTTCATTCGATGCGTAAATGTATTACGGAGGAATACCTAAAATCTAAACCCAGTATTTATTATATTTATAGAGATATTACAATTTTTAGAAGCGATGTGTACTAGTTACACACCACAGGATGTGAAGGGTTATCAAAACCGCCATCTAGATTCTTAAAATCAGATGTAAAACCAGTCCGAAAATTAATCCATCATGAATCGAATCTGGGACGCCTGTTTAATAAGTGTGCTACCGTTGGACCACAGCCGCCGACAATAATAAAACGATAGTAATTTATACAGCGCAGTTTAGAGAGCACACCCTCCTCAATTGTGCTGTAACTCGGGAATGGAACCCACTATTATTGAAAGATTAAAAACATTACAAATATAAGTTAATTGTAGAGATAGGAAGGAGGTGACTGCGGCCATAAGATTGCGTACTTCCCCGCATCCACATATATTGAGAAAAAACCTATTTGAAAAACTTACTAAGGGAAATACGAACCTATCGTATAAAAAAACCTTTGTAAATTTCCGATATGAAATAGTAACACATTATGTTTGACGTGAAGTGTAGTGTAAGTTTGTATTGTTCATGTAAAATCATAAATTTTGATAAGACCTCCCAACAAGGGTTGCGTTCAAGTGTTTTGTTGTGTGAAGGGCACTCATCCTATATTTTAGTCCATAAAGTGAACACCAGGGTCATCTGTCTTATCATCAGGATCCATTAACTAAATGCTTAGATATATAACATTGTACATGTCAGTGTGGAAAGGACGAAAAAGAAGCAAATGTGAGACAGGGGACAAGGCTGCTCTCGCTCGCTCTCTCTCTCTCTCTCTCTATCTCTCTCTCCAGTGCTTTTTAATGGGTATATCCAATGCACGATAGACGAAGTAAGAGAAGAAATGGACCATAGAAGAGGCGTCAGAATTCACGGCCAAAAAGTCGATATGATAATATTTGCAGACGACATTGCCCTGATCGCCGATAGCGGAGAAGAACTAAAGGAGACCTTGAAAACTATGGAGAAGGTCCTAAATATCAAGTTCAACATGAATATAAACAAGGACAAAACAAAGGTGATAACCGTAGGCAGAGACGAACACCAAATGAACATACTAATGTCAGGAGCTGCACTTAAGAACGCAAAAGAGTTTGTCTATCTTGGAAGCAAGATCACATGGGATGGCCGTACAAAAAGAGAGGTTGACAGTCGCATCCACCAAGCAAAACTCGCCTTTAATAAGAAATCAAAGATTTTCGAATCCAACAACATGGACCTAAAGCTCCGCAATCATTTGTTAAAAACATATGTGTGGAGTATTTTGATGTATGGTTGCGAGATATGGTGCATGGGCGAAAGGGATCGAAAAAGATTGGAGGCTTTCGAGATGTGCACCTATAGACGAATCCTAAGGATTTCCTGGAGATACCACATTACAAATGACGAGGTTCTCAGCAGGATCGAAGAAACCAGGCACCTATCAAACACCATATCGGAAAGGTGTGCAGAATGGATGGGTCATATGCTGCGACATGAAAATCTCCTGCACAATATACTGGAGGGAATGATTGAGAGATCGATTGACAGAGGGCCCCCTCGCAGAGAGTAGAATGTGCGAAAGTCGAGGACCGCATGTATTTGTTGTCATATGTAAAATAAATAAAAATAAGGTACATTTGCATTAGGGACGAACGAGATCACGATGACGTTCCATCCCGTAAATATATGTATCTCCGTGAAATACTACATTGTAATTCATTGTGAAGTCGTCTAAAAATGTTGAAGAAAGAGCGTTTTCCATCTTGACAGTCTACTCCCGACTTTCTGAAGTTGAACACGATATCCATATTATATTTAAACATAAAATCAGACAATTTCACGACACAGGACCAACAACAAAAGCCTTGTCATAATATCCCACCATATTGGATCGTATTAGACATACGAGAATATATAGTATAGCAAGAAAACAACAGAAAACTTGCAACGGGAAGGTCAAATTATATTGAAAGGCTTTATAGATCTTCCGATATGTGATAACATATGATATTTGGCATTTTTGTTTTAAAAAAATTGAATATTTATGCGTGTAGCGTATGAATTTCAATTAAAAAAATCCAGTTATATCCGGAACCGTACATGAAGCATAACAGAGAACTACACTAATATTGTAGCGAAAAATTATCCGTCATAACATTACAAACGTTCTGCAATATCCAGAAAGATGATGCAACTATAATCACAATTAAGGAAACAAATAAAAATGATGGCGCAATACAACATCTGACAAATGACAACACCAGCAGCATTAAGTACTACTCGTATATAAGTTTATCAACTAATCAAAAAAAAAAACTTACAAAGCAATTAGTAAAGCAAAACTGACAACCATTTAATCCAGGGGTGTCCAACTGAAATCATTTGGTGGGCCAAATAAAACATTGCAAGTATTTGATTGGCCACACATATAAATATCAAATTTGCCCTTCTTTGCCCACTGAAAGTTTTTATTCGTCAAGAAATCGCAGGAATACCAGAAGAAATGTTTGTGAGAGTGATGCGTAACTTTCAAGAGAGGCTGCAGATATGTGACCGCGAAGAAGGGCAACACTTGCCTGACATTATTTTACACAATTAATTTAAAGGTGCAATATTATTACTTTATTTACCTGTATTAATCAAAAAAATTATCTTGAAAATAAACAATGTTACGCTTAAATGAAAAACATGCGTTTCCTCTCTTTGCGAAATACTAGCCATTCAAAAAACATGCGTTTCCTCTACGCCACCCTGTATAATGTGGATATATTGAAGAGCATGCACGGGAGACGGGGAGTGACGGAGTATGTAAACAAAAACATGTTATTTCTTAGATCACTATCAGTGACCGACAGATATGTTGTTATGATCCTTATTCAATAAATGTATATTGGTTTCCACCCACTGCCTCGTAGCGTCGTCGTCACCGCCTAACAAAATGTATACGTAATCACTGATCAGTGATCACACTCGATCGACATCCTCAATTATGTCACGTACCATTTTAACGGAGTGGGCCGGTCGTATCACGCCGTATTCACCACTTCCTGTTATTATATATCGACTCAATATAATATCAGATACATAAATATGCGATTGTTTTTAAATTAATTTCGTATTATATTATTATATTACGCTTTTGTTGTATACAGTTCCATCTGGCAGGCTTGTTACTATGTGGCAACATCTTTCAACCAACTAGAAATATGTTAAAAAGGTGTATTAGAATCCTTTGAAAAAATCTAGGTTCTAATGGGAATCAAACAGCAACATCCGGGTTGAGAGACGAGCGTCTTCCCAACTATGCCACGAAGGTTGTCATATACCATAATACACATACCATCACGCCATTTCCCTATCATGGTAGGGAACAGAGGGTCAGACTTTCCTATCTCGACACATCCTATTACTCTTCTATATTAATACACCTTCTGATAACAACTCCTCCGATTTCTCTTGACTTTTAACGTTTCCTTCTTTCAAATTATCATTCACTTGATTCAACCATATTTTCATTGGTGTTCCTCTTCCACGCCTTTTACTCACATTTGCACTATACTGTTGTACATGTTCACATCATCTCTGAGTGATCTTCATCTTACTCAACACATTACCTTTGAAGTCACATTAATATCTATACTCAAGAAAATGTAGTATGGTCCCTGTGACTTTTGAAATGTCTCAAAGGGGTGGGGTAAAATCGTTTTTTTTACAAATCGAATCGTTTTTTTATACATCGAAAAATTGTTTTTCTCTAAACTGACGTTTTAATTCCTAATTTTCATTATACTGACTTTCTAATGTATTGTATGATTTGTATCTATCTTTAAATAAGCCAAGATCCACTATTAATTAATATTAATTACGAATATTTAATTTTAGGTATAAAAAAATCGAAAATCCAATTATCGTATACCTCATCCCTAGCCAATGCGGACAAACGTAGTGACTTTTGACAAACGTCACCAAATATTATTTGATTTTAACAAACTGCCACATTTTTGCTAATTTGTAACAAGATGTATTAATTTGTCATTATTGTTAGTTTCATGTTATGTATTTATTTACCTAAATAACTTGCTATTTATTAGAATCGAGACTTACATTAAAGTTGATAAAAATAATTAAAATTACTGAACGTCGTTACAAGGTTATATTGGGACAAATTTGTGAAACGTAACAGGGACCATGCTACATTTTCTTTAGTATAATTACTTAATAACGTATTATGTCTTACATCGTCATCCCATGTATTTATCCAAGTGCACGCTTTTCTAGAGCATTTATTCGGCTATTCTCTGTTTTTTTCACGTCCATATTTCTCTCTCATACATCAAAGTTTGCACTAAACCACTATTGTGAACTATCATCATAACTGATTTTGATACTGTCCGATTCGAGTAAGTATATTTTAGTACCCTATTGACTTTGTTTCCTATCGCTACATGCAGTTCAATATATATCGCAACTCTTCCATCGTCTAAGAAAATACTACATAAATTGCAGAACACTCAACTTGCTCTTAATTTTCATGATTGACCCATATATCAAACACGACACTGGTTGTATATTAAATTCAGTGCTCTGTTTTTTTCCGTGTCGTTGTATTAATTGCCGAGTTCTCATAAACGGGGGAGAAATTAATATGAAAGAATATCATTACATTCCCTTTAAAAAGACCCCTCCGTGTTGTTTCCTGAACCCTTCTTACATGTAATAATGGTTAGGAAGTAGGTTGATAAAACAACCGCTGGCAAAACAACCCCCGAGTTCACACCCTCAACAAAGGGTTGCTCTCATTAGAATATAACGAGACAGGCGGACTGGGAGTGCTGTCATCTCGGAATACAATTATTATTACCGTTGCGTACACCCATACCTCACTTAGCGAAATAATAATACAATTTATACAACGTCGTTTAGAGAGAAAATTCTCCTAGTGGGCGATTTGACTTAGAATTCGAATTCATTATTATTGACAAATTGAAAATAAAACTGCAGAAAACGTACCAAGGAATGACCAACCACAAAAAAAGATCTTCCGATATGCGATAATAACACATTTGCCTTGTAGGTGAAGGTGAAGTGTAGTGTTTGTGTGTAGTGTTCATATACTATCATCGATTTTGATAAGACCTCCCAAAAAGGGTTTTTAGGAACGTTTGTTCCTTAAAGGAGAGATGATGAGGATGATTGTTGATAAATAAAAACTTGTCGAAATCGGAATATGTAAAGAGGAATTTTATAGACCAACGTCGGTATTTATAATGTTTTTTGAACGTGTGCAGGAATGCGCACGAGATATATCGCTGTCTCGTCTTTGCGCTTACAATATGTTTATTGTCGCGCGTAGGTATCCTTTTGTTGTGAGAGACAGCGTGAAATATGTATTGCCCTCTCCTTTCCTCATGGAATGCGGTCTTCACTGGTAGTGATTTGAATGACCGATCGCGTGGACTTTGGAATTATTTGTCTCGCATTGTTAAGGTGTGCAAAGGTCGTCTCGTGGGTTCAGTGACCGCACGTATAGTTGCTACAGGTTGCCTTCAAGTGCTTTATAAAGCTGCATACGCCACCCATATCTCTAACACTAAGAGTTAGATTACTCTACGCCACAAGACCAGCAACGGCAAAAGATCTATTAGAATACCTCATACTATTGGATCGATTTGGAACAATTTATTAGATGAAGAAGAAATTGACTTCCAAGTTCTACTCCTCTTCGAAGGAACATCTCTCAGACACAGATTCGAAAGATACAATGGAGACATCCCATTAAGGGACTTGAATACAAAGAGACAAATTTTGAAGTCAATCCGACACTTAAGCCAGTCGACTTTTTAAGAGCGGACATGATGTGACAATATTCACGACTACCATATACCCTCTTATCTCGCCGAAAATTTTCAGCGTATTTCCAATCATGGCTTAGCACTACGCTCAAACCGAGATTGTTTATTGGCCTTTCCAGTTCACCGCTCCTATTTTTTTACGTCGTCCTTTACTGTCTATGCAATTAGACTTTGTACTCAGTTAAAAACCAATATAAGATTCGCTCCGTCCTTGGCATGCTTTAAAGAAGCGACTGAAAAACTCTTAATTTCTAGTCAGTAAAATAACGTGTTTCATTCCTGGTTTTTCTTTTCCTTTCCTCTCCACCATCCCTTCCTTTCCTTTTGATTGATGATATCTAACTTTATATGAAAAATAATGTTCGGGTGATTGTCCGTCTTTGTGGGGTTCATGGGCGTATGCTCATGTATGTGTTTATGGATTTCGTGGGGATGGATAGTCATTTGAATGATTTATGCGACCACGTAACTTGCGCTATTTACTTTTGTCTGGTTGGTTGGAAGAGATTGCCGCCGTGCAATAAGCCCGCTAAATAAAGATTTCTGGAGAATTAACACTGAGGCCGAGGCCACACCAAAATGCTTCGTTAGGTGCTAAGCTAGATTTTACGTGACTCATATACTAGGTGACGTCATGCCTGGCCAAACCAAAGTGCTACGCACAAATTCATTTGACAGTTGGAAGCGGTTGAGTCAACACACGATGTCACTCTCAAAACTAACAAATTTCATTATAACTTACCATCTTTATTTACTTTCTGTGCAACTTCATTCCAAAGTGATTTTATTACAGGTACATTTTTCTATAATTTGCTCGATGTGTTCCACAAAGGCGCCCTTTTATACACAGCTGTCATTAAAACTTCCGCTATCTTGTAAATTAACCAACGCGTCTGTTCGCTAGGAGATTCACTCGATGACTAATCGTCATGTAACGTGGCGCGAAACGTGCAGTGTGACCACTGCGATAGTATGCGATACGTTGGTTCGCTAGGATATGTCGCCGAACTCGCAACATAGCTCTAAGCATCAAGCGAGGCTCCTTCCTGTGTGGCCGAGGCCTAACGAAATTAGTTAACAATTTATCACATTTTTAAAAGCATATTAAAATCCTACTTGAAACTGATTCCAATGAAGAGAGAAGATCAACATTTTTTCGAAAAATAATAAGATAGTATATTTTATAAGGAGCTTGAAAAGTAAAAGAGAAAATATGCAAAGAAGCAAACATTCGATGGATATTTCCGCACAAGTTCCTGCCTTTTAATCAACAAATCGTGATATGAAATCATATTTTTCATTTTAAATTATGTAATTATTTATATATGTATTTCATGTGTATCTCTATTTTACATATTTCAGAATATACTAGGTAAGTCGAAAAGTTTTGAAAGCGGAAATAAAAATACATTTTTTTTGGGGGGAAATCACTTTGATTGCTCAGTATAGTCTCCCATAAGATCAATACACTTGGTCCAACGATCTTCCAACTTTGTTGTCCCATCACGGAAGTGACTTTCTGGAAGGTCTGCAAAATACTCCTCTACGACGGATATAACCTCATCGTTTGATGAAAAATGCTTTCCATGAAGGAATTTTTTGAGGTGTGAGAACAGCCAGAAGTCAGAGGGAGCTAAATCTGGCGAATAGGGTGGATGCTGCAACAATTCGTACCCCAATTCACTGATTTTCGCGATGGTTTTTTGAGCTGTGTGAGCAGGTGCATTGTCTTGATGAAAAATGTTTTTTTTCTTCTGCAAACCGGGTCTTTTTTCACAATTTTTTTCATCCAACTGGTCCAAAAGGTCACAATAATAATCAGAGTTGATTATCTTACCAGTTTGGAGATAATCTATCAATAAAATTCCTTTTGCATCCCAAAAAACTGACGCTAACACCTTCTTGGCCGATTTCTGGACACGAACTCGCTTCGGAGCCAAAGTGCCTGGTTCACACCACTCCTTAGCCTCTTGTTTTGATTCAGGATCATGGTGGTAGACCCAAGTCTCATCCATAGTGATGAATCGACGCAGAAAATCCTTTTTATCCATTCGAAATCGCTCCAAATGTTGCTCAGAAAGTCGCATTCGAACGTGTTTTTGTTGCATTGTTAGCAAATGCGGCACCCATTGTGCACACAGTTTTTTGAAACCCAAAACTTCAGCCAAAATATGCCATGTTGTTCCATGTGAGATGCCTATGGTGTCAGCTATCACATCCGCAGTGGATCGATAATCTTCCAAAACCATATCCTGTATTTTCGCTATGATTTCTGGTGTTGATGCACTTTTTGGACGTCCTGAGCGTGGATCGTCTTCAACGCTTGTACGGCCACGCTTAAACTCCAAAACCCATCGGTGAACGGTTGGAAATGAAGGAGAAGACTTCTTTAATACTTTCACCATCTTTGCATGGATCTCAGTAGCCAATAAACCATCCAAAACAAAGAATTTAATCACTGCACGATATTCGGATTTTTCCATTGTTAAAAAATACACTGACACGTCAACTTCAAATGGCTTGTAAACAAAGAATGAATTGACAGATCAAAATGAAATTTTGAGTACGTTCTTATGAAAGATGAAATATTAAAATGAAGTAGAAATTTTGGTTTTTCTACTGCTCCATAGATGTCGCTTTCAAAACTTATTGACTAACCTATTACTCTAGTTTTTTGTTTAAATATTAAATTTTGTTCTTCATGGAATACATTAAATATGTATTTATACGGAAAAAATAATTCGATATACGGATAACTTTTCAAGAACGTATATCTTACGTAAAGCGAGGTATAGGTGTACTTGCGAATATCTTGTGACACGTCATTTCGTGAGTTTCCTGTTCTTGATAATACAGTCAAGGTATGTTTACTTAAAAGCCAATGTAAGATAAAAAAAAAATTAAGCGAATTCAGATTCAATATTCGATAAATAAATATTGCACATTTGGTGTATTATTTATTTATTGATAAAATTATGTGTCCGTGAATGAATACGGAATAAAAAGATTAGGGATTTGGCCTTGTTGATAAAACGCTAACAGTGCAAGCGTGACCAGGATAATTCTCAATTTGGAATGGCTTTGGAACACGAGAAGCGTTATTAGCAATAAACGTGCTACTGCAGAAATGCCGAGACCAACGGAAAGATATTTTTGCCTGTTTCATCGATTACGAGAAGGCATTCGATAGAGTGAAACACGCAGACCTTGTTAAGATGCTTCAGGAACGGGGTATAGATGATAAGGATATAAATATTATTGAAAACCTGTACTGGAACCAAGAAGCTGTCATTAAATTGGAAAATAACAAATCGAAAGGCATACCAATTCTACGTGGAGTCCGACAAGGTTGTATTTTGTCACCTGTATTATTCAATCTGTACTCTGATATAGTTTTCTAGGAAGCACTATATAACTTGAATCTGGGGTCAAAGTGAATGGTGTATGCGTCAATAACATCAGGTACGCAGAGGATACGGTTGTTCTGGCAGACAGTTTTGACGACCTTCAAACGCTTATAGATAGAATAAATGAAGCCGGTGTGAGGCTGGGGCTGAACATGAACGTGAGTCAAACTAAGTTCATGGTGTTTGGCCGGCAGGATCACGCAGGAGCACGTCTTACATTGAACGGTGCTGATATAGAGAGAGTGAAAAAAATTAAATACCTCGGAAGCATCCTAGTGGAGGACCTCGACCCAGAAACCGAAGTCAAGTGCAGAATTGAATCATCTCGTGCGGCTTTTAATAAAATGAGAAGCGTATTCTGCGATGCTAATATAAACTTGAAACTTCGACAACGGTTAGTCAAATGCTACGTTTGGTCAGTGTTATTGCATAGAGTGGAATTATGGACCCTCAAAGTTGGTAGTATGAACCGACTGGAAGCATTCGAAATGTGGATGCACCGGATAATGCTACGGATACCCTGGACGGATATGGTCAGCAGTACAAGGGTTCTTCAAATAGCCAAAGTTGATAGAGAGTTGCTGATTAATATTAAAATCTAAAAGGTGTCCTACTTGGGTCATGTACTTAGAGGAGTAAAGTAAAAATTACTGCACTTGATCATTCAAGGTAAAATAGAAGGCCGAAGAGGTGTTGGCAAAAGGCAAATCTCCTGGTTCCGCAATATACGTGATTGGACTGGCATAAGGGGCGTTGGAGATCTTTTTCGGGCTGCCGGGGACAAATATGTCTACTCTCAGGTGATATTCAACGTTGGGGGGACCTGACATGACACTGGGAAGAAGAAGAAGATAACACGCTAATCTTTCCCACCGAGTTTAATTCGCAACGGTGCTTAAAAAAATAATAAAAAAAGAGTCCCAGTTTGGTAAAAGAGGCACACCCTAGACGTATGCGAGTGTTGTCACCTGTCCATCAGCGGTAATATTAACAAAACGTTCGATGATGACCTGTCTGTTACTACTCGCCTACTGCAGTGGTTCTCAGCCTAAAGGCTCGTTCTTACTGGGGCCTAAGACAACATTGTATCTCGGTCTTCAATATTTCAACACCATCAATTCGGTTGTGGTAAGGGGTAAACGAATAAATTAAGTAGAATTAAGAAAGTAATCATGAAAATTTAAAACAATTTTATAGACTTTGAATCATTCATATATTACGTGAATAACATATATAATTTAAATTCAATTATAAAATAAGAAAAAGCGATAAAAGGTCACTATACATCTGTTAATATTTCTTAACGTATTCATTCCATATGCCCAAACCATCTCAGCATGCTTTTCTTCATCTTACTTAACCGTTTTAATCCCAGCATATTTTGCATAAAATGTGCGAAAAATCCCAAGCATTTCTTGGCAAAAAAACAGTAGTTTATATTTTATTTTTTATCTCAGTTAATAATTAGTTTTAAAACCTAATTTTTTTGTGGATTCCTCATTGTAGAGTGTAAAATAATAAGTGATTTTCATATTTCATAAAAAAAAATATATTTTTTTTTATTCAACTTAAAAACTTGTATGAAAACTTTGAGACCGATGATCGGCCCCGTGGGATTTTCGCATACACCAGTTGGGGCCGATAATCGGCCCCGTGGAATTAAAAGGGTTAACACATCCGCCTTAAGTTCACATTCATTCCTTATCACTTGATTCTGTATTATGTCATACATTGTCACTCCACGTATTCCCAGTATGTACGCATCTCTCAAAAATACGATAAAAGGAAAATAACACATTTTCTCAGAGAAACAAAAATATTTAAATAAATTACAGTTCAAATTATTGTAATACAGTAAGATGTCCCCTCGTATCAAGTTACAAGACACAGTAAGATGTCCCCTCGTATCAAGTTAAACTTGTACAAGGCCATCATACGTCCTCAGATGACGTACGCCATCCCGGTCTGGGGCCATGCGGCCGAAACCCATATGCGCAAACTCCAGGTGTTGCAAAACAAGGCAATGCGCACCATTATGGATGCGCCCTACTTTGTCAGCAACAAACGGCTTCACGAAGACCTAGATCTCCCCACCATCCGAGAATACGCGATCTCTCTGGCCGAGAGGTTCTACAGCTCTCTCTCGACTCACCCGAACCCCCTAATCAGCTCACTCACGGACTACGACGTGAACGCTAATCTAATCCACCCCAGGCCCAAGCAAATGCTTCGAACGACCCCCCGACCCCCTATTCGGAATGGTAGGCGCCGAATAGTGTCCAGTGCACACACCCGCGCTTCATAAGATATCTATCATACCTCCTTATTTATATATGTACACTATTTTAAAGTCACAGCGTTATCCCTCACCCCCGTCTTCCTAATATATTTATAATTATTGAAATATCTATGTCTATGTATACATCACTATCCTTTCTTTCTTTGTATTCATATTTATCAACGCTCGTGACATATAAAAATTTAAGTATATTATTATGTAACCTATATGTATCTATAACCTTAATGTATGTACCAAACTCTATCCCTCCTCTCTATACAAAATTTTTTTCCAACACCACCACCAAACAACCCAAATTTAATTACCCAAAGTCCGTTCATACAATACCGATGAAGGAGTAAGGTGTCCGATAATCGGACCGACACTCCGAGAAAATCATAAACTTGGAATTGTAATACAAGGTATAAAGTTTTACAATTGGTTCGCGAAGTCTTAATTTTATTTTTTTATCTTTAAGTGGGCGCAACGTTAAAAAGGTTGAGAAATAATGCTGTAAATTAACTTATCCATAAAAAAAGTAGCACAACGGGCATCGCCCGTGGACCAGTGTATGGCGCCTACTAATGTAATAGACTTCGTCTTTCAATTGTGCTAACATTACACTGAAGAATTTATTGCATAATAAAATTTCGTACACTGCTGGATGTACCGCGTTGTGCGAATCTGGGTCATTCATTGCATTGAAATGAGTGGCGACGTGCACTGGAAGGGGCGCGGATCAAACGAAAGCGAATATTACACTGGTCATCCGAAACATACTTAGATGGCAAGACGCAAACTGGATAACGGTAAACAGATGGTGATACGTTTGAATTTTCTATGTACCACAGAGAGTCTGTACTCGGCGCAGAAGCAGCTGTGAACCAGGTCTTCTTCAAATAAGGGTGGCGCAACAAGAACTGCAACTTTAAATTCATGTTTTTTTTAATATTCATGTTTATTTTTTATTATTATTTATTTTATTGATTTATTATTACACATGACAAGAAATATATAATTTACGAAAAAAACCACAGGTAATTTAATTTAGACATACAGTGTCCGGCGGTAAGTAATACACATCGGGCTTAAGAAAGAGACTGTCGCCCATAATCGTCTAACTTAGGCTTTGTAGAGCGTCGTCTCTGTCCCTAGAACGCTTGACAACGACTAACAAATCGCGATGGAACACGTGTATGAATGACAGAGATGTCGCTCTACAAAGCCGAAGTTAGCCGATTATGGCCGCCAGTCTGTTTCTTAAGCCCGATGTGTATTACTTACCGTCGGGTACTGTACATTATTTTAATGGATCTGGGTTGGTCGCCTTTCATTTGTCATATCCCCAGTCAACTAGGATTTTGCCTGTATCTCACTGAGGATATGTAGTATGAAAAAATAAATCGATACTTCTTTCCGATTTTTGATTACACAAAAACAAAACCCCGTTGCACGTTCTCATCAACCTGACAAACAGTGACACTCAATTACAACTGGAAACATCATGCGGAATCAAACTCTTCACACATCATCACTCCAGAAAGACCAAACTTGTTCATCACATAATATACCGCACGCAATGATAAGAATAAAAATAAAAACAAAAGTAAAAGTAAAACCAAAAATGAACCCAAAATGAAACAAAAATAAAACTAAACATGTTCATCCCATAATATACCGCATACAATCATAAGAATAAAAATTAACACAAAAATATACAGAAACACAAATACAAAACAACAAAAATCAACACAACAAGAAGGTGTCAATATAATTAGTGCACATGGGAATTATGTGTGGAAAATGATATCGGCCAAATGGCCACCTAAGCTCCTGTTAAGGTGACGACTTTGAGCAAATTTTTCAATAACGGATTCACATAAATTGATACATACATCTGCAATGACACGAGTGATGTTGGCTTTAAGGTCATCGATGGTTTTTAGATTCTTGGCGTACACTTGAAATTTAACATAATCTCAGTGAAAACCATCTAAAGTATTCCTCTCTCGCTCTCTTGTATTCAAAATTCAATTCTCGTATTCTTTCTTTGGCGACAGCCGTCGTATGGGTTTTGGCCTATTTATACTATGAAACGAAATTTGTAATTAAGGAATGGTACCACTTTATATAATAAAGGGATTCATAAGAGAGAGTGGTGATCCTTGTTACGTCGCGACTCTAAATGTAAAAAAAATTACAAAGTTTTTACACAGGCGTGTGACTAAATTAACTTAGGAATTTTGAAATGTGATGAGTTATTGGATGTTGGTTGATGTGGTTATTGGAATAGTATCATATGTGTGATAACGTGGAATTAATATACAGACTCTTTCAAATTGAGCGGTTTTTTATTCAATTTTTTTAAAATCTTGAATAAAACACACAATATGCTTTGATTTCAAAAAACTTTTTATTGGTCATTGAAGTATAATGTATGACATTTAAACACAAAAAAACAATATCCGCCAAATGTCCATCTCTTACAGCTCCACATATATCCACTCTTTTGTCAAAATTTTCGATGACATTTTGGCATAATTGCGGTTCTAACTCACCAATAACGCGAATAATTTCGTCCTTCAGCACAGGAATTGATTGGGGGTCATTCTTATAGACCTGGTTTTATACGTAACCCCAGAGAAAATAGTCCGACGGTGTCAGATCACATGATCTTGGTGGCCAATTAACATCACCGTTTTCGGAGATTACGATACATAAAATAATTCAACATTTTGAACGCGTTGTTGTATTGCATACGACTCCATTTTTATAAATGTCATACATTTAACTTTTCAAATGTCACAAGACCCAGGCAAGTTCGCGACGCCATCTGTATTTTATCCAAGAATTTAAAAAACCCGCTCAATTTGAAAGACCCTTTATAAGCATATCGCTTACCAACTAATTGAGTATGGAAATAAGAGAACAACACCACTCCATCTCACCTCTCATCGACCTGGAAAACTCTGGAGCAAGTCAACAATAGACCGATCGCTAATAAATAACGGTTCCATTGGAAAGCGTAATAAATAATACATGTTTTTTTCCACACAACATGCGCAACACTCACATATCTACCGCATTTGTCTTCGAATTTCGCTAAAATAAATATTAAGTGTTAACATAAGTTGTGTCCGTTTTTTTTCAAATTTAAAAATGAGCACCAAAAGTAAAACAAAAGAGTAAATGTTATACGTCATTCGAAAGAAAATGTTCTGCTCTACAAGATATTGTGTTTGCTTTTACGTTACATATTTTATTTTATTTGATTACAAGCCTTCAAAATGGAATGTCAAGTAGACGAAATTGAGCATTTTCGACACCTCCTTCTGTTCGCGTTCAATCGAGAGAATAAAGCTGCTCGCGATATTTGCGAAGTGTACGGTGAAGATGCTATGAATGAAAAGACAGCTCGTTGATGGTTTTTTGCGTTTCGAAGGCGGTAATTTCGACCTGAAAGACATGAAGCGGTCCGGACGACCAGTGGACTTCGATGAGGACCGCTGAAACCATATTATTCATGAAGATCCCCTTCAAACCACCGTAGAATTGGCTGAGCAGATGAATTGTAGTTACATGACTGTATACCACTATCTTAAATCTCGGCGCTTGGGTTCCACATGTTTTGAGTGAAAACAACAAAAATCAATTGTCGAACGTTGAACGCGAACAGAAGGAGTAGTCGAAAATGCTCACTTTCGTTCACTTGACATTCTATTTTGAAGGCTTGTAATCAAATAAAATAATATACGCAACGCAAAAGCAAACACAATATCTTGTAGAGCAGAAAATTTTCTTTCGAATGACGTATAACTTTAACCCTTTCGTTTTACTTTTGGTGCTCATTTTTAAATTTGAAAAAAAACGGACACAACTTATGTTAACACCCAATAATATACCGAAAAATAAGGAATAATCAAACGTCAACGTACATTTAGGCTGTATAGATACAGAAAGGAGATCCAGTTACTGCTTCTATTCACTGAATCAACATCACGATTCTAAATTAACAGTCCGTAAATTAACAATGGGTCACGGACTGCTGAAGGGGCCACCAAAAGATATGTCACTACGGTCTGTCGCCTGACTGTCTGTCTTCCTCCACAAATTGATTGTTTTAAATGAAAAAAAAAGCTAAAAGTCTGCCTTAAATAGCTTATGAATCAGCGGTGTTCATTATTTTTTCGAATGATCTACTTTTCAAATGCAAACCTATCAGCGACTTACTTTAAAGAAATTTCAGCGTTTAAAAACAAACATATTGCAACATTTCACGCACTGTAATTACGAGGTTTTGTAATCGTACTTGGTTTTGTAACATAATATATGCTAAACCGCAGCAGATTGAGCCAAATGGCGAAGAACTGTTGCTATGTTCGTTATCAGGGAGTCAATGGGGAAAAAAGACACAGACAAGCTGGAACTACAAAAGTTCCTTGCCCTATATGCAACAGAATACGCTTATAACAAATTGACTCACGTAGTCATCTCCGGTGACAGCCACGACAAATATCCCCGATCTCCAACGTTGTACTTCTTCTTCATGGCACTGTCCCCACTCGTAGTAGGTAGGAGGTAGTCTGTTGGGGTCGGCTCTTCTCGTTCTCAGGCTGTATATTCTTCGGTTTTGGATGTCGCTTTTTCATCTAAGCCGTTTCTCTACAGGATTTTGGAGCATTGATTCATCCAGAAAATCTTTGGCCTTCCTCTGGGCGGCTGTCGAGGAAGATTCACAGACATTGCCTGATTAACAGTATGGTCTGGTGGTCTCCGTCTCATGTACCCGTACCATTTCAGCTGTCGCTCTTCCCGCTTACTATTTATGTCAGTGACCCTCAGGCTACCACGAATGCGTGAGCTCTTAATTTTATCTTTCAGTGATACTCCTGCCGACCACCTAAGCATTCGCATTTCTGCTGTTTCAAGTTGCCTAGAGTAGGAGCTGTACATAGTCCAGCATTCAAAGTTGGAAAATATATAGAAGAACAGAACCATCACAATCACGGCGAAAATGAGCCTTGTTAAGTATGTTGTCCTCGCAATATTTGTATACGACGCGTAGACTCTGAGAGCAAGCGATAGACGTATAATATATAAATTTGAAATGTGGTAATGGAGAAGGGTACTACAAATTCCATGGGCAGCAAAGCGAAGTAATGCCTCCATTATCACTGGCAGATTGTCGACAATATGACTACAAAGGATTCTTCAATTCTTTGGATATATTGCCTGAGGCCTCGGCCACACAGAGAGGAGCCTCGCTTGATGCTTAGAGCTATGTTGCGAGTTAGGCGACATATCCTAGCGAACCAACGTACCGCATACTATTACAGTGGCTACACTAAACGCTTCGCGCCACGTTGCAAGACGATTAGTCATCGAGTGAATCTCCTAGCGAACAGATGCGTTGGTTAATTTACAAGATGGCGGAAGTTTTAATGACAGCTGTGTATAAAAGGGACCCTTTGTGGAACCCATCGAGCAAATTATAGAAAAATGTACCTGTAATAAAATCACTTTGGAATGAAGTTGCACAGAAAGTAAATAAAGATGGTAAGTTGTAATGAAATTGGTTAGTTTTGTGAGTGACATAGTGTGTTGACTCAACTGCTCCCAACTGTCAAATGAATTTGTGCGTATCACTTTGGTGTGGCCATGCATGAAGTCACTTAGTATATGAGTCACCTAAAATCTAGCTTAGCACCTAACGAAGCATTTTGGTGTGGCCTCGGCCTTACTTTTAAATAAAAAAAATACTACACTAAATAAATAAAATGTAAATTGCACCATAAATTTAAAAAATTGTGATGGAATTCGCAAATGGGATGGAAACCCCCCGATGCCCTTACGGTCGGGCTCGCCCTATATTGGTGGGGTGTATCTCGGCCGGGGGAATGTTTGTGGGATGAGCCCAGACCTTTTAATGTCTTCTCTCTTGAATGTATTTTTTTTTGCCATCTATTTATTTTCTGTGTTTTTTTAATCTTCTTGTTCTACGTATTCAAGGGTGTGGGCTGAAAAACGTCTGGTGTCCCCGTGGTTGGGCTCGCTCTATATTGGTGGGGTGTATCTTGGCCGGGGGGATGTTATTTGATGAGCCCAGACCTTTTGATAGCTTCTGTTTTTTAATGTATTCTCTTTTTAATGTGTTCTTGAAATGTGTCTAAATGTATTATGTACATACTATGTTGCTATCAATAAACCTGTATTTATTTATTTATTTATTTAACGAAGCATTTTGGTGTGGCGAACTGAGGAATGCAAGGATGGATGGAGTCGTCGAGAGTTATCATGGGAGTCACAAGGCTCAGTCATGGCTACACAACAGAATGGTGTTTCTTATCACCATTAAAGGAAGTCATATGATTATTTTACAGTTCAGCAGTTTTCAGTTGAGCTAGATATTTCTATTTAAGGTATCGATACAGGACCGGTTATTTCTATAGTTGGAAATAAAATAGCAAGCTAACAACAACTGCAAAAGATAACAACAATGACATAATAGTGTCACGAGATAATGAACACTTGTTAATAAATAGTGTTTTTATATTACACAGTTGCGTTAGCATTACGTAATTATTGGTTTCGATCGAGATATATAGGGTATCTCAAAAAAAAGTTGACACACTTTTATATCATACCATTTCCTGGCACTTGCTGGAGGAATTTGGCATGCCACGCATTCGTTAAGCAAACGCCACACCAAAGTGCTTCGCTTAGTGCTAAGCTAGGTGCTACGTGACCATAAGTCACGTAGCGTGGCGCGAACCGAGGTGTGGCCATCGCAATAGTATGGGGTGTGTTTGTTCGCTACGATATGTCACCTAGCTCGCAGCGTAGCTCTAAGTACCAAGCTAGGCTCCTACCTGTGTGGCCGAGGCCTAAGACCGAGGCCACACTTAAGTGATTCGTTAGGTGCTAAGCTACGTTTTACGTGACTCATATACTAGGTGACTTCATGCTTGGCCACACCAAAGTGCTTCGCACAAATTCATTTGACATTTGGGAGCGGTTGAGTCAACAAACGATGCCACTCTCAAAATAACCAATTTCACAACAACTTACTATATTTATTTACTTCCTGCGCAACTTCATTCCAAAGTGATTTTATTACAGGTACATTTTTGTATAATTTGCTCGATGGGTTCCACAAAGGCTCGCTTTTATACACAGATGTCATTAAAACTTCCGCCATCTTGTAAAATCACGGTGACACCATAAAACTAACCAACACGTCTATTCGCTAGGAGATTCACTCGATGACTAATCGTCATGTAGTGTGGCGCGAAGCGTGCAGTCTGGCCATTGCGATAGTATGCGGTGCGTTGGTTCGCTAGGATATGTCACCTAGCTCGCAGCGTAGGTCTAAGCACCAATCGAGGATCCTACCTGTGTGGCCGAGGCCTAAGAGTTTAAGGATGATGAGTACTTTTATTTCCAGTAAGATGGTGCACATACCCACTACCAACATGATGTGAGGGCCTATCTTGATGAAAATTTACGGAACATATGGATTGAACGTAGAGGCAGCATTGAATACTCCCCTGCACTCCCCAAAACTCACACCAAAAAACTTTTGTTTATAGGGACACGTCAAAGATTAAATTTCTGGCACAAAACCGTCAAAACAGTCAATGAATTACAATAATAGTAGATATTGAAAGAAAATGCTGCCTAATACCAAAACAAATTATTCGTAATGTTGGCAATTCCACGTTATAAGCAATGTATGAACCAGAACGGTCATCAATTTTAACACTTAACTACAAAAAATATACGTCTTTATTTTTTTAATTTGGAGTTTTAATCTTAAACATACCTTAATAAATTCTTAATGTATAACCATTCAGAGCGTTTATACATTTTTTGAGACACACTGTATGGATAAAAAATGCAGTGAGTCTATAAATACAAGGGCAAAAAACATTCGGTACTGTAGCCAAAGTGACTTGCAGAGTCAAGGTCGATACTATTAAATTCACGGTAAAAAAGTAATGTTAAAATAAAATAATTTTTTCCCCTTTATTATAGAATTTTAGCCAAATGCGAATGCTTTGAGTGAATCCAATTTCAACCCAGTTAAACATACGAGTATAAGCCAAATAGAGGTTGTGGCAAATGAACTACCCTATTAAAAAAAACTGTTAAGTGTATTTTTTTTTCAGTTGTAAAGAAGAATAACGTAAAATTAATCACGAATCGAAACACGGTGCGCTATTCCTGCCTAAAATGATTCATCATCCTGGCGTGTAGCTCATGACAGCATCGTGACTCACATTATAGCCTTTGACGACTCCTCTAACATACATTTATCTCAATACTCCGCATCTCGAAGGGTTGTTGTTAAGGCCTCGGCCACACAGGTAGGAGCCTCGCTTGGTTCTTAGAGCTACGCTGCGAGCTAGGCGTCATTCTAGCAAACCAACGCACCGCATACTATCACAATGGCCACACTGAACGCCACGCTACATGACGATTAGTCACCTAGTGAGTCTCCTAGCGAATATAAGTGTTGGTTAATTTTATTGTGTCACCAACAGATTTTACAAGATGGTGGAAGTTTTAATAACAGCTGTGTATAAAAGAGAGCCTTTGAAGAACCCATCGAGCAAATTATACAAAAATGTACCTGTAATAAAATAACTTCGGAATAAAGTTGCACAGGAAGTAAATAAAGATGGTGAGTTGTGATGAAATTGGTTCGTTTTGAGAGTGGCATCGTTTGTTGGCTCAACAGCTCCTAAATGTCAAATGAATTTGTGCAAAGCACTTTGGTGTTGCCTTAGCCTAAGGGTAGTCCAGTTGCGTCCCTCACTTGGTCAGTCCAACACATTGGGGCTTTTCCTCTTGTGCGTCGACTTTTCACGCTTCCAGAAACCACAAACTGTCTCTATGGTCATGAGCAATGTGCTCAAAGAATCGGAGAATTTACCGCAGGCATATTGTTGACAATCTGTCGGTGATTCTCGGTTATTCGAAGTCTCCAAATGTCAAAAGCCTTATATTTTTTAGAAGAAAATGGACAGACAACTGTTTGTTACTGGTGAAAATTACCGACAAATTATTCAAGACTTTAACGACACAAAAATAATTATACAATTATGTATATATTATTACGGTTATTAAAATGCTACGTTTGGTCAGTGTTATTGCATTGAGTGGAATCATGTACCCTCAAAGTAAGTAGTATGAACCGACTGGAAGCATTCGAAATGTGGATACACCGGAGAACGCTACGGATACCCTGGACGGATATGGTCAGCAGCACGAGGGTTCTTCAAAGAGCCAAAGTTGATAGAGAGTTGCTGACTAATATTAAAATCCGAAAGGTGTCTTACTTGGGTCATGTACTTAGAGGAGCAAAGTACAAATTACTGCACCTGATCATCCAAGGCAAAATAGAAGGCCGAAGAGGTGTTGGCAGGAGGCAAATGCCCTTGCGGTCGGGCTCGCCCTACATTGGTGGGGTGTATCTCGGCCGTGGGAATGTTTGTGGGATGAGCCCGGACCTTTTGGTGTATTCTCTCTTGAATGTATTTTTTTCTTTTTTTCTTTTTTGTCATCTACTATATTTATTTTCTGTGTTTATTTTTTTGTATATATTCCTGTTTCTACGTGTTTAAGGGTGTGGGCTGAAAAACATCTGGTGTCCCCGTGGCTGGGTTCGCCCTATATTGGTGGGGTGTATTTTGGCCAAGGGGATGCTATTAGATGAGCCCAGACCTTTTGACAGCTTCTGTGTTTGATGTATTGTCTGCAATTTATGTGTTTAAGAAGTGTTATTCAGGTGTGATCTTGTACATACTATGTTGCTGTCAATAAACCTAATATTTATTTATTTATTTATATTATTTAAATCTCCTGGCTCCGAAATATACGTGATTGGACTGGCATAAGGGGCGTTTGAGATATTTTTCGGGCTGCCGGGGACAAAGTTATCTACTCTCAAGTGTTATTCAACGTTAGGGGGACCTGACATGGCACTGAGAAGAAGTATATGTTATATTATAGCTAATATGTTATATTATAGCTAATAATATTATGATTATGCAAGACAGCATGCATGCTATTGATATTTTTAATCAAGTTTAACTGTCATATGTTATGTTTATGGAGAGAAAGCACTTCTGGGTTTGTGTGTAAGAACTTGTGAAGACGGTTTTTAGTTTAATGTCACAAACACTAACTATAGTATTGGGCAGTTGGTCCAAGATACCACAACTCGGTTAGCAAAACAATGTTGCCTTGGATTATTGTGGAATTTAGTTTTGGAGAATTTCAATTGATGTCCTCTCGGAGGGCTTAGAGAGGCGGATCTGCGAAAACTTGGCGTCTTCCTAAATCTTCAACATTTTCCTTTCCAAGCATTAAGTAAATGAAATGTGCCTTTACGTTAGATTTTTTAAAAATATTTTTTTGTTTAAGTGTAATAAGTAAAATGTTGATTGCTCACAGTTTGTTGACCTTCTGTTGTTTTATGGTAATTTTTGAAAAAAATCAAATGACAATGGTCTGGAAATTAATTCAGGCTTATAACATTACGCGCAAATTTCATTCGGACAATATACAACTGAAATATTACCACTTATGTAAAAAGAATTCGTGTTTACGCTAAAATAACCAAGATTTTAAATTAAAGTCAAAAGTAGCGTTAGAATAAACGATTTTAAATAAAAGTCAAAAGTAGCGTTAGAATAAACGATTTTAAATAAAAGTCAAAAGTAGCGTTAGAATAAACGATTTTAAATAAACTTTTACGACACGCGAGATAAATGATACTAAAAAATATTGCGACACAAATAACTAATACACTATGGATCATGTTCTCCCGCAAAATCAAGAAAAGAGTGCCATCGATGCCCTTATTCATCGGTGGTTGCCAGGTTGAGTGGCAGGACGTGGTTAAATACCTCGGCCTGCACCTCGACCGGCGACTGACGTGGAAAACCCATCTGAATACCATCAGACAGAAGGGTCACAAGGGCATAGGGGCTATCAGTTCGATATTTCATCGAAGCAGCTTCCTTTCACCCAAAAATAAGCTCCTCCTCTATAAAACCTTTATTCGTCCTATCTTGACCTATGCTGCATCCGTTTGGGGTAGTAAGAACAACACGGATCCCCTGAAACTCCAGCGAGTGCAGAACAAGGCATTCAAGATATCTTTTAACACCTATCCCAGAACAAACCTTACCCGACTTCACGCCGAACAGCGAGAAGAAACTCTACAACACCACATCCTCGCTTAGACCGTGACATTTTATATAAGTCAACAAAACCACAACAATCCCTTAGTCGCTGCCCTGGGGGCTTACGAGAGTAAATCCGACCCACCCTTCCGTTATAAGCACAAGCTCCCGAAGCATCATCTGTTGCCTGACTAGTCCACCTACAGTATTAGCTGGGAGGACCACGGTCTGAGTGAATGTGATGGAATACAAGTAGCCTGAACGAGGGGACTTGTTCTTGCTAAATAAATAATTGTAAGAATTGTTATCTAGTTATAAGTAGTATGTATGTGTTAATTATTTCTAAGAATTCATATATTATTGGATTATAAAAAATAAAATGACATGTAGGAAAATAAGTTCATAAATTATAATATACAATTAACATTAGTTAAGTAATAAATTTATATATATTTGTACAATATATTACTTTGTTTAATAAAAAAAACACATTACGGGAATCCACTTTAAAAAAACCATTGACCCGCCAACCTTAGCAACATAACATACACATACAACAGCTGTCAAACGGATCACTTTAGAAAAAATACAACATTCATCTTAACAAGTGACAAAAATATTCATAATCTTCTACAGAGATGGCAGTATATGTACTAATTATAGAATATAGCATAAGCATACGTAACATTGGTAAAATAAACTTAACAATATGAACGCGGATAAACCGCGCTTAACCTGTGCGGTACGAATTAATTATGCGGATTATTCCGTCCTTAGGGTGAAAATGGCTATCGGCCTTCAGTATGAATAATTAAAAATTCAATTAAAATGTCATCAGTGTCCCACTGGTATCGAATAGATCCAGATCCAGACAGTGTGGATTCCGGAGGGACAACTAAATAACAACCTATAAAAACATGTCCTCGCAAATGTATTTTGTAAAAAAAGAAAATAGTACATATACACTGTATATTTGTTTTGTTAGTGTTTCTTCATTCATTCTTTCTACATACTCAAAGTAATCGTCTTCATCTTACTCAACACATCAGCCTTAAGGAGGTGTTCTACTTTAGAGCGGGTTGATTGCCATTTGGGAATCTGTTCCAACCAACCAGAAATATTTTAAAGACGTCTTAAGGGGTCTACTTTAGAGGCGTGAATTTCGGCCGTTTTTTCAGACTTAATAAAAAAAAAGACTGAAAACATTTTTCGTGTGCATTTTTTTACAGTTTGTTTATTGATGATTTGAGAATGTACGAATTTTTTATTTTTAAATTCAAGATGTTATATATGTTTTATTTGTTTTAAAGACATTATAATTAGTTAAGTTCAACACTGTTTATTCCACTATATACGAGTATAATAACGCTATAACCCTACCGGTTCCAAGGTTTACCCCTCATCATCGGGGGAGCATAAACAAGACGGAATTATGTTCGAACTGCTACCGACATACACGTTTTTAACGGTAAAAATTCAGGTTGGGGATTGTGGGTGGAGGGAGGCAGGAGACAACTTCAGCGAGCAGCGGTAATACCTTGAGAATGTATGTATGTGTTTACCAGATGTTCATTTCCATGCACTGACTTGGATATATCTAGGGCCTATAATCTGTCTTTATTTCCGTTACTATTGATATGAAAGAATTTGGGATTATCGATAGAAAATGTGTGATTTTATGCTTGTAAAAAAAGGGGTGAGCTGGTCGACATGATTGGAGCCCTTTCATAAATTTGAAACAAAAATCATACACAGTTTATTGATAAGAAATAATGTCGTTATCGTTGGTACCAAAGAAAAAAAATCATTTTTCTACCCTGTTTTCAAATATTAATTTTTTTTTAAAATAACATAGTAAAAAAATATTATTGAAGGTAGGGACGATATATAAACATTTATCAAAGTTTCATACCAAATTCGAAGGCAATCGGTCGGATAGAACTTGAGATTTTATGTCGACCAGGTCGAAAAAAGTAGTTTCGATAAAATCGTGTTTAAAGTTTTGAGATTATTGCCCGAGTTATTCCGGTGCGGCGTAATTGCTGCCTCATTTATAGCTAAAACTTCGTAAATATTGAGAATTTTGAAATTTCCTTCTGAGAACTTTAAAACTTTAAAAATATGCAAAAAAATATTTTCATTCAAATTTCTACAGCAGAATACACCCTTAAGTTCACATTCATCCCTAATCATTTCCTTTCCTACAGTACCGCTCCGTGTATTATTCTAAGTGCACGTATTTACATAGCATTTATTCAGCTCCTTTCAGTTATTATTCCACGTTCACGTTTCACTCCCATAGTTCGTATTTACGGATGTATTTAATTAAAAACAAAACAAGTCTACGATTAGAGAAAAATCGTATCGCGTGATTGCAAAGATTTTGTGTAACGTCATACAAGATGACTAAGTCCAAATGCAAAAATAGTTTTTGCTTCACAAAACATACAATTAATTACACAGTATTTCATCATCATCGCGGCTGTCCCGTGTGACGTGTGGAAGGGCAAGAGGTGTGACATCACATCGCAGTAATAAAGGCGTGGTGACAGACTGAAGTAAAACAGACTGACGACTCGTTTTAAAGGCCCGTTCTCACGGTTCAAGTTTAGTTGACCGATTAAAGTTGATCAACAAAAGTTTAATGAAATTTGTAGTGAGAACTTTTGTTTCAATAGAGTTGATCAAGAAAAGATTGACCCAGTCAAACTTTATCGTTTCAGTCAGGGGTCTCCAAACTACGGCCCGCGAGCCCCACCAATCCAGTCCGCGGAAGACCGGCCCGCGAACCGGCCAATGGAGACTAACGTAGTGACTTTTGACAAACGTCGCCAAAAATAATTTGATTTTAACAAACTGCCATATTTTAGCTAATTTGTAACAAGATGTATTAATTTGTCATTATTGTTAGATTTATGTAATGCATTTACCTAAATAACTTGTTATTTATTAGAATCGAGGCTTACTATATATTAAAGTTGATAAGATAATTAAAATTACTGAACGTCGTTACAAGGTTGTATTGGGGCCAATTTGTGAAATGTCACAGAGACCATGCTACATTTTCTCATGAATAACAAAATAAATATGCAGTGCAGATGTAAGTAAAAGGCGTATGAGAGGAAGACAAAGAAAAGTATGGTTGGAACAAGTGAATGATATTTTGAAAGAAAGAAAAGTTGAAAGAGATATCGTAGGTATTGTATGAGAAAGTACATGGGTTTGGAAGAGGCTAAGTATGGTGTTCTGTCCTATCTGCCTACCCCGACAGGAAAATGGCGTGATAGTATGTAAGTACATTTTGTACCTAACATACATATCATTACGGCACGTTTCTTTTTGGGAAATGCAGAAGGGGCATGTCTCCACACCTTTCTGTCCACACACACAGCCTTTTCATATTTCACTGTCATACATCTCGTCATGTTATTCCGTTTTTATACTTCTCACTCATCATGGAAGAATGTGATCCCAATAGAGAACGTATATCTCAAGTACGTAGGGCGATTGAGAAAGACACAGCATGTTATAGAAATCTTTATCAAGAAAATAAAAAAGAGTGGTATTCAACTAACTGTTGACAAGTTCATAAACCAAACACCTGACAGCACTTAAACACACCTTGTTAACTTAATTATGTATATTGATAAATAAATATTTTTAATATATTATTGATAAATAAATATTATTATTGATAAATAAATATTTTAAAATAGAATTTTTGTTGTTTTTTTACATCCCTCTATTTTCGAACATTCAACATTCACACACATTTTCAGGAACTAATTATGTGCGAAAGTCGAGGGCCGCCTGTACCAACGTTCTCAAAATATTGTACAATTGTTTGGTAAGAAGTTATTTGAAATATTGGTATATAAAATGGACGTGAACAGGGATTATGCCTTGACTCATGCTAGGGAGAGTTCAGAGAGGATTTCTCTGTTCTCACCATGAGAGAATATGGACGTTATCTAAGTGTCTTCTTGGTGGAGATGTTTATCTATAAGAGTAGGTCATTTGAGAGTGAAAGGTCTCATCAATGGTGTGTTCACTTATTTTTCTTTGTTTAGGGGTAATCTAGTTAACCCACCCGTCCTGAACAGATATGGTTTGTATGTTCCGGATAATTACTCGTATCTGAGACAACGCACTAATAGGTTATTATATCTTGTTGACTTTCACATATTTGTTCATTGTACGAATTACGGATACCTGTAATGTGCACAAGACTTGAAATTTTTTTTAATAGAATTCAGTTAAAATTTCTACAACCGTGTTTTTCCATTATTTCCTCGATATACAAGGCATATCCAGAAAGTAAGTGTACTGAATTTTCGTAGGCTACAATTTTTTTTATTTAAACAAAAAAATTACGTGGTTACCGTAGTACATATGTAAGCTATTTTTCGACATAGTCGCCATTCCTCTCAATGCAGGTGGTGAAGCGGGGTATCAACTTTTTGATGCCTTTCTCGAAGTAGTTTCCCGCCAACCCCTCCGTCCACTTCTACACCTCCTCCTTTACCTCCTCGTCGGTTGAAAACCTTTTTCCACCCATGTGCAGCTTCAGGGAGGTAAAGAGATAGTAATCTGAAGGTGCTAGGTCAGGGGAATGCGCGGGATGGTTCAGGACATCCCATTTAAACGAGGCGAGCAGTTCCTTCGTGGCGTTGGCCGTGTGTGGTATGGCATTGTCGTGCAGCAGGCAGACTCCCTTTGTCAGCATGCCTCTCCTCTTGTTCTGAATCGCCTTCCGCAATTGTTTAGGGTCTCACAATATCTTGCAGAGTTGATGGTCTCCCCTTGAGGCATACATTCAATTAAAATTATGCCTTGACAGTCCCAAAACACGGATGCCATGATTTTCTTGGCTGAAATTGTGGTTTTGAACTTTTTGGCGGAGGGTGAAGAGGTGTGACGTGACCGTTTTTAAACTCGCGACACCACTTGTACACACTCGTACGATTCATAGCTTTATCACCATATGCAGTTTTCACCTCATTATAAACCTCAACCGGAGGTTTTCCCTTCCAACCGAGATAACGGATGACGCCGCGTATTTCGCACTTGGCGGGAGATTGGATTGACATTTTTCACGAAACGTGTTGTCACGTCGACACTTCTCAACGTACTGACCTCGAACCGGTCTCGTTGCTGAGGGGAAGGGTCAGGCTACACGGAAGTCTAGCCAACATGTCGAAAATAAAATCCATCCGGTCGTGAGACCCTCAGTACACTTACTTTCTGGATACGCATAGTATAATACATGACTCGTATCCATTTGTTTTAGACATATTCGAATGAATACATTTATTTTAACTCTTACAAGCTTAGTGGTCTACGTTATGTACCACATTTTTTTGACGCAGTACTGCACAATGGTACACGCAATGTACCACTTATTAAACCTCTCTCTATTGCTACACGAACGCTCAGATTATGTACCACTTCGTATAATATAATACTTGTGACTCATATCCGCACAGCTGCAGGTCTGGTCCTGTTTAAATTCATTTAGCTTCTAATATTATTGACAGTTAGTTGTTCTTGGTGTGCCGACTTGTGCGTATAAAAGAAAACGTTATATATTTGTATTAAATTTTAATAAAAAATAGTTGTGTTGGGATAAAATTGACTTCAGTAATTGATGGTAAATTTATATTTAGGTTAAAAATTAATTTTACTTGGATTAGAAGTACATTAGAAGTACCAGTGGAAATATGGACTAGTGGTACATAAGTTGTACCACCTCACCAGGAGTTCCTTGCACTTACCGAGGAAGTGGAAATATGTTGATTTAGCATTTGTATGTATCATTTTTAAAACAGATTTAAAAAATAATGAGAAACTTGACTTTTTTATTTTTTGTTCAGCCTGAGTAAAAATAACTGAAGTTTAACTGTGCCTGTAAGGGTTAAATAAATAAATAAGTTTATTGATAGTAATGATACAAATAAATATATGATATATCCTGCAATTACACATACTATAATATATATGTTAAGGAGATGAAAAAAATACATTTGAGAGAGATAAGCTCAAAGTCGAGATACCACTATACTAAAGAAAATGTAGCATGGTCCCTGTGACGCTTGAAATGTCATGTCTCAAAGGAATGGGGTAAAATCGTTTCTTTTTACAAATCGAATCGTTTTTTTATAAATCGAAAAATTGTTTTTCTCTAAACTGACGTTTTGATTCCCAATTTTCATTATACTGACATTCTAATGTATTGTATAATTTGTATCTATCATAGTATAGTAAGGAGAATTCGGCCGCGAGGACGACAGATGTTTTCATCCCACATCCTTACACATGTAACCCATATTATGATTTGTATTTATCATAGTATAGTAAGGAGAATTCGGCCACGAGGACGACACATGTTTTCATCCCACATCCTTACACATGTAACCCATATTATGATTTGTATTTATCATAGTATAGTAAGGAGAATTCGGCCACGAGGACGACACATGTTTTCATCCCACATCCTTACACATGTAACCCATATTATGATTTGTATTTATCATAGTATAGTAAGGAGAATTCGGCCACGAGGACGACACATGTTTTCATCCCACATCCTTACACATGTAACCCATATTATGATTTGTATTTATCATAGTATAGTAAGGAGAATTCGGCCACGAGAACGACAGATGTTTTCATCCCACATCCTTACACTTGTAACCCATATTAGAAAAAAAAGTAATAAATAAGCAAAGGGATCGATTAGAAGCAGATACTAACATATTTTTAACGTGCACACATACAAGCCCAGATTATCTGCCAACGTGAACAAAAAAGATAATATAAAGGCGCAATTCGACTGAGGCAACACTGAACGACATGAGGCATGTGACATATTTCCTAGTGTAGCCTGTTCCTAGGTGTACGACTATGTGCCACAAATTTTAACAATGTCGCATGCGGATTTTGACTCCCCGAGTCTCATGCGCTTTGTCGTCAATACGTCTAGCATGCGTCTTAAACAATTCCATGGAGGCAACATCAGTTTGGTACATTATGTCTTTAAAAACAATCGCGGCGATTGCATATTTGGTAATACTCGTAGTTTTGAACCGTAGAAAAAAAAACATTTACAAAATATTATAATATGAACACGCACACGCTGAGTCTCTTAAAATAAACACAATACGCGTATACTCGTCCACTCCGCATAGTAAATAATGGAGATAACAGATATCATGATCTGATATGAATAATCGCGTAGGTATAGTTTAACTATTCCAAGGTAAAAAGCATGCACTCGTATGTAACATACCATACAAGCGTTCAATTCACATTATTTAACTATTACTTTTCTGATATAATCTGTCCGATTCAATACAGGTTTTTCTTGGTGAACTGGGCCAAAGTTATTATTATGAACAAAGTACAGTCAAAAATAGAAACATTTATTTTATTTTCGAAACTAACCAATATTTTTTTTTAAATTTGGAATATCACAAAAACATTAATCCATCCTTTAGGTGCAAAAGTAATCAGTCATATGTTTTTGCATACATACCATCAGTCCGTCTCTCTGTCTGGGTAGGTAAAGAGGAGAATAGCACCACGTTTTCATATCGCACCACGAATCGTTCATCCCTTATACATCTCATACATGTCCTATGATTTTGAAATTTATTTTATCAAACACTGTTTATTCCACTTTTTGTAACGGTATAACCCTACCGGTTTCAAGGCTTTCACCTCATCTTCAGGGGAGCACAAACAAGGCTGAATTCTGTTCGAACTGGTACCGATATGCACGCTTTTAACGATTGGGGACATTCGGGTTGGGGACTGAAGGCTGAGGGAGACGTGGGACGATCTCGGCCAGCAGCGGAGAGATTTTTAGTGGACAGATTAGAAGCCCTAGAAATTTCTAAGTAAGTACATCGAAGCGAACATCTGGTAAACACATATATCCCAAAAATCTCTCCGCTGCTGGCCGAGATTGTCCCATGCCTCCCTCAGCCCTCAGTTCCAAACCCGAATGTCCCCAACCGTTGAAACGTGTACATCGGTACCAGTTCGAGCATAATTTAGTCTTGTTTGTGCTCCCCTGAAGATGAGGTGAAAGCCTTGAAACCGGTAGGGTTATACCGTTACATAAAGTGGAATAAACAGTGTTTGATAAAAACAAATTATTTCTCAAAGCTGCACATACATACTCGTATTTAATCAATAAATGTTTACAATACACAGCGGTAAGTAATACACATCGGGCTTAAGAAAGAGACTGTCGGCCCTAATCGGCTAACTTCGGCTTTGTAGAGCGTCGTCTCTGTCATTCATACACGTGTTCTGTCGCGATTTGTCAGAGACAGAGACGACGCTCTACAAAGCCGAAGTAAGCCGATTAGGACCGACAGTCTCTTTCTTAAGCCCGATGTGTATTACTTACCGTCGGGTACTGTACCTATTCAATACTAAAACAAACTTAAATCAAATCAAATGAGGAAACTTCATTTCGTATAGAATAAAGGGGTGAGAACTATTTTAAGAAATTCAATAAATCCAATAGAATTAATTATATGCTTTGTAAACTAGATGTACTCGTATGCACAGTAAAATTGTACTCGTATGCACAGTAAAATCATGTTTATTATCTTAAGCCCGAATTCATGGTCCGGCCTAAAAACTAATTTCTAACCGTAAAATAACGTGGTTTACATTCAGTCGGACCTTCATTTATTTTATTTTAATTCTTTTGTAATCTTGTTTGGTTGAAAGAAATTTCACATTAATTTCTAATCACTTTTGTTGATTATTGTATATACGAGTATGTTACATGTACGAGTATATAAAATTTTAAATATCTATCGAGTTTTAATAATGCGAAATTAAAATTAAAAAATAATGCGAAATAATATAAATGATTAATATTTGAAATGAATGCTTATAAATTAAATTGACATATGTGTATATATTTAAGCAAGAATGTGTAATTTCCCCAAAAAATGACACTGTATTTTGCTTTGAGGTAGCCGAGCAATAGAATATTTCGTAAACGTCAAAACTCCGCAAAAATTGCAATTGACGATAAATTTATAATGTTATTTCGGAAGGCATCGTAAAAATGCAACCGATTCCTCTTTGGCCGGTTGCCAATTCCGTTTTAAAAACATAAATAGAAGCAAAATAATATTTGGCTCCAATACATTCCGGATTGTTGTGAATGAAAACGCCTAACTGTTGCTTTTACGAGTCAAGATTCTCAAAAATTACACTTTATTGAAATAACTGTTTATGTTGGTTTATTTCGTAACCATTTTAAATTTCTTATTCAAAAACAAGAAATAGAAGTCTACAAACATTTCACAATGATTAAAAAAATAATGCAATACATTGCCGTGATGAGTGAAACTTTATTTTGGTACACGAGTTTCTGGACTGATTTTCTACGAATAATATCACACAAATAAATATAATTGCACAATTTATAAATCGCAATATACATAAGACAAAATAAAAAAAAATTGGAACACTTTTAGCATCGTATACATTCATGCATATTTTTATCGAATTCTCGCAACTTCTCTATAACACTTTGTAAAACAATGATACACATCACAAATATAGCATAATTAAGAAAACGTTTGATTTTTGAACACATTGTTTTGTTTTGATGGTTAACGGACATTATTTACATCGACAATGTCAAGGTGTGTATACTCGAATCATGTGGGATAATGCCAAACAACATCGACGTCTCTCGACTTTTTAATTGTATTTTCAATATAAAGCTAAACAAACTTACCAGATCAATAGGGAATCCAGTCAGGTTGGAAAGCCATGTAAACATTTTGCTTCCATCGTACAAATCTGAACTTGCAAAAGACATTTTCGACACCACACCTTAACAAACTACACCGACAAGCGCTAGAAAACGACTGAGGCGATCGGAGGTTGAAAAATCGTTTGAGAGCAACAGCGAGTTGACAGGTAGCCTAGCGACGCCTAGCGACGATTCTGTGGTCCATTATACCATTCAACTTTTTCTAGGCATGGTAAGTTTAATTTACTTACTGATTGTTTTCAATAAACCAAATTTTACAGTTCAAATTATGAACTAATTGTTAACTCGACGAAAAATAATTTCGTTTGTTCTCTGGAGAAAAAAAATACATGAAATTTCTTCTAAGAATACTTAAGAAGGTTAGTATGAGTTAATGTTACATTTAATTCTTATTTTTGACAGCTTCCGGGATGAAATAAATATACCATAAATCTAAATAATCTATATTTTTTTAGAATTTTGAAATTTGGACATCGTTTCTTTTTATTTGAATAACACATATATAATTGATTGGATGCTGATTTTCTAGTTTTACTAAGAATAAGGAAAAGATTGGCCTACGTGCAAAATATTCTTTGTAGTTCTCTAGTTCTAATATTTTTAATATTCGTTTACTAGATCTCCCATCTGTTCAATTGATTGACAGAAGAAAAATTAGACGTATATATTCGATAAAGATCCAACCCACATTCAATCCCTTGCAACATATTTTAGGAAATTCGTTTGGGTTTGTATGGAATGATGTTTTTATAAGAATCAGTATATGCTTTTCTTTATACCAATTTCTCAGTGCCTGCCCGTTAGTCTATATGTCGTGCTGAGTAAGAATTCGGCATAAATTGTATTTTATTTATATTGCAAAAAACGGCGCCGTTTAAGAGGCCGAATAGTTCAATTTGTGGCTCAATTAGAAGAGCGTAAGGGTGGAGTCCCGTTTGACTGCAGTTTTAAAATATCTGACTACGGTTATACCGTAAACTGCTCATGAGCTGCCTTTAGGTCGACTGAGCTGACCGAAGTATGCCCACAGTACGATAGTTCGCATATTCTTTCTGACGGTGTGTCAAGTCAGATTACTACTGTCTGTTTTTTCAATATAAAAAATCTTTAGCTTTGCACAAGTAATCAACTCCAACCAGGCTGGAATCTAGACTGAAGATGAAGAAAACTGCAGACAGGCAACTTTATAATCTGATTTTTTTGTTTAAGCAATTCGCTCTGCTGAGAGTACTGTAATGATCTATCTGACTTGAATACTGGAAAAAACAATGTATGCAAGATCTGGTGTAGCATAGAATAGGAATGCTATGGTCAGCTCATGAATAACACAAAGGCGGCTCTGAGCAGTTAGTTATCTGTCCCTGGTTATGGTCCCTGGTCTTAACATCATTTTATATCATTTCATAATTTGTTTCCAGTTTAGTGGAATAATTTTGATTATAACAAAATTTGCTTTGTAAATAATTGTATTTTTAAGTTATTTTACATACAAACAATCACGTCGTCTCCTTGTCAGGGTAAGCAGGAATACAAAGCACCAGACGTTGCCATCTCAACATAAATCTTTCGCCTCTTTTACATCCATACACCTTCTCATACAACTCCTATGATTCTTTCAAAATATCATTCACTTGATCCAATCATACTTTCCTTGGTCTATACTTACTCTACCATGTATTCCATTTGTTTTGTAGATCAAAGATGTTTGTTAGACCCTCACTGAACTCTAGGTTGAGAACATCGTGAAGACTCCACTACAGATGTCTCAATGTGTCGCTCGGCCTTCTTAACCTTTCCCTTCCTGTGCTTAAAAAATCTGCACGTTCCGGTGCTGTGTATTCAATACACATGTAAAAATGAGCAATTTAAAATCGGAAAAATAAGAATATTCATAGCCAATCGCTTAAATTAATTAAATTTGAAGTCAAAAGTGATAATTTAAATTTAATTGCTGAAAACATGAAAAAAACATCGGCCGACGTTCACAAAACGGGGGAAGAGACCACCTCAAACGAATGTCCGCGAGCTTCTGAAGCGAGCGAACTGAGATTCTATTTCTTGCGTTTCCGTATACCGAAGTAGAATAAGAGTGAGACGTGAATAGCGTCGCTTCCTCACCCATAGCGGTTTTTTAGAATGAATATACCTACATCACACACTGGCACACGTTTGATGGTATTGGTGAATTTATTCCCGATTTTCACAAAATATCTCTGATGTGGCCTAATTATTATTAATATTTTTTTTCATTCAATGCGTAAATGTATTACGGAGGAATACCTAAAATCTGAGCCCAGTATTTATTATATTTATAGATATTAAAGTTTTTAGAAGCAATGTGTACTAGTTACACATCACAAGGAAGGAAGGGTTAAGGTGTTACGATATTACTTGTTTAACGTAAACAGCTATTATTGAGGCAGTACGTACTAATAATTGTGTCAGCAGAGGATCTAAATATCGACAAACAAAATAAATCCAGAAAACCACAGAATTATGCTATAATCGATTCAGTGTAAAACCCTATGCATAATATTAAATTGAATAATTATATAAAACTAATTTTAATTCTTCTGCGATATATGTTAAATGGTTTGGAAGAACAATCAGCTATTTTGATCGGAAAGTATGGATTGCAAAGGTTGCTTCTTTGATAGCAAGTAAAAAGTTGTCAACCCAATTAGCACTTTTAAAAAAATATGACAGCTTTGAACATCCAGCTATTGCACCCAAACATGACCTATGCTTTGCACACTTTATAGTCTTTTGTGCTAAAAAGCCCACCATGAGACACTGCCAACTCTGGTGAACATTGTTAATAGTTTTGACATTCCTTTTTGATCATCGCATTGCTGCATGTTTAAAAGTATGATTTTTCATTATCGTATTGCTAAAGTGTTTTAATTAGTTAGATTATAAGGAAATTGAGAGCCATCCACACACTAATCATACTCTAGACATATTTCATATAGTCAAAATAATCTCTAAAAAGTTCAAACCTCAAACGTGGACTATTGAGGACAACCAGGGAAACACCATCAAGGAAAGTGAAAAAGTTAACAGAAGATGGATGGAATATTGCGCAGAACTGTGATGACAATATGTAAACCTAAGAAGACCCTAGAAGAACCAGACACACTCCTACAGCAAGTTAAGACCGCCATCCAAAAGCTAAAAACTACAAATCCGTTGGAAAAGATGAGAGTCCAAGCTAATTTTCTATTGAGTATGACTGACAATGGTATCAAAACTATATTTTATATCATCATCATCATCATCATCATTGTCAACCAGGGTCGATCCACTGCTGGATGAAGGTCTCCCCAAGTTGACTCCAAACAGTTCGGTCCTTTGCTCGCCGATGCCACGTGATGCTGCCATGCTTCCTGATTTCGTCCATCCAGCGTACCTTCGGTCTTCTTCTAGGCCTCTTTATGCCTCTTGGATACCATTGGATTATTTCGGATGTCCATCGGGAGTCTGACATTCTGGCTACATGTCCGGCCCATTGCCACTTCATTCTTTTGCACACCTTTATAACGTCTTCTACCTTTGTTATATTGCGAATCCAGGTGTTTCGTTTACGGTCTCTTTTAGTATATCCTAACATGCATCTCTCCATGCTCCTTTGTGCGATCTGGAGCTTTTGCGTGTTCTTTACTGTGAGCGTCCATGTCTCGCAGCCATACGTAAGTACTGGAAGAATGCACTGGTTGTAGACCCTTCGCTTCAAGGATATTGGGAGATTACTTTTGAAGATGTTGTTCAAACGTCCAAATGAGCTCCACGCCAGTTTGGTCCTTCGTGCTATTTCCTCCGATATGCCACCTACAAAGGAAATAAGTTGGCCTAGATACACATATTCCTGGACAAGTTCTAGCGGTTTTCCATCCACGTTTATTGGTTTTGGGGTAGCAAAGCCGTTCATCATATATTTGGTTTTTGAAATATTCATTTTTAAACCAACTTCCCTGCTGACCTCTGCCAATTCTTGCAGTTGGTGCTGAAGATCATTCGGGTTTTGTGAGAATATAACGATATCGTCTGCAAATCTCAAATGGCTCAGGTATTTTCCATCAATCGCCAGCCCTTTACTTTCCCATTCTAGTTTTTTAAATATGTATTCCAGTGTAGCTGTGAATAATTTTGGGGAAATAGTGTCTCCTTGACGAACTCCTTTACCGATTCGGAAGGTTTCCGAGGATTTGTGGAGATGTATTTTTGCTGTTGCATCTTTATAGATGTTATTGAACAACTGAGTGTATGCTCTCTCAATGCCTTGTGTCTTTAGAGCTTCTAGTATAGCAGCTTTTTTGACTGAGTCAAATGCCTTTTCGTAGTCCACAAAGGCTAAGTACAGGGGGAGTTCGTATTCGTCACATCGTTCCATTATTTCTCGCAGCACCTGAATATGATCCATGGTACTGAAACCCTTCCTGAATCCAGCCTGTTCTCGTGGTTGGTTCATGTCAAAAGTATTCGAGAGTCGGTTGGTTAAAATCTTGGTAAAAATTTTGTAAAGGGTAGGTAGCATGCTAATCGGACGGTAGTTCTTAAGATCCTCTTGATCGCCTTTCTTATGGAGAAGTATTATAGTTGCAGATTTCCAATCTTCTGGAATGTCTTTTTCTTGAAGGCACCTGTTGAAAAGTGTTGATAAGATGGTATCCACTTCTCGACCTGTTTGTTTAAGGACATCAATGGACAAACCGTCGGTACCAGTGGCCTTACCGGATTTCATTCCGTTGATTGCGTATCTGATCTCTCCTGGCAAGATCGTTGGGATATTTTCGTCCTTAGTTGTTTCTAGATTCAGATTTGTATCTGGTATAGTTACAGTATCTGTATCGGCATATAGTTCCCTATAAAATTCTTCCGCTCTCTTCAGGATAAGGTCTCGTTGTTTGGTTACAGTATTATCAGACAGTTTAAGTGCAATGATGTGGCGTTTTCCTAAAGACATATTTTGCTTTAGCTTTTTCAGACTTCTTCTATTCTCAATCGTCCTTTGAACCATTTTTGTGTTATATTCGCGGATATCTTTACGAATATTTTTGCGTAGCATTCTATTGATCTCTGAGAAAGATGGTGATGTAGAAGCGGGTTGTGTAGATATCATTTTTCTTCTTTGTTTCATAAGATCTAACGTTTGCTGCGACAATTTTGATTCTTTTTGAGGATGTGAGCCGCCGTAGTTTGTTGCACTCTGTACTATCTGTTCTGCTATTGCTTCTATTGTAATCGGAAGCTGTGGTTCGCTGAGGATTTCAAATCGATTTTTGAGGTCTAGTTGGAATCCATTTTTATTTTTAGCAAGTAGATCGTTGTTTATTACTATTTTCTCCTTTTTCTTAATCACTTTGAGACGTTCAGTTTTGGTGTTGATCTTTATTTTGGCTCTTACTAGGCGATGATCACTGCCTGTTTTAAAGCTGTTGAGAACAGTGCAGTCTTGGACAGTAAATCTTTTGTTTGACAGGATGAAGTCGATTTCACTTGTGTTACCTGTTGGGCTTTTCCATGTCCATTTCCTAGAGTATTTCTTTTTGAAAAATGAATTCATAACACAAAGTGAATTGCTATGAGCAAACTCCACAAGCCTGTTTCCTCTGTCATCTCGGGTGCCTATCCCAAATTTTCCCACTGATTCGTCATCTTTGTGAAGACCGCCGATTCTTGCGTTGAAATCTCCGATTACAAATTTGAAGTGGGATGTGTTTGCATCATACATATTTTGAACTTCCTGGTAGTACTCTTCGATACAATCATTAGAGTAACTTTGTGTAGGGGCATATGTCTGTATTATTTGCATTCGATATCGCTTGTTTATTTCGAAAGTTAGGGACGCCACTCTGTCAGAAGAGCTCTCAGTCGTGATGATGTTATTCATCCATTTCTTGTGGACAATAAATCCCACTCCGCTGGTTCTTCCATCTTCTGTACCTCTGAAATACAGATGGTGTCCATCCTTCAATTCTATGAGATCTTCTCCTTTTCTTCTGACTTCGCTTAGCCCTACGATATCCCAATTGATGTGCTTAAGTTCTTCTTGGAGTTCAGTGATATGGGCCTCACTTGAGAGGGTACGAGTATTGAATGTCGCGATGTTCATTTGGAAGCAGCCGTTACCGATCCTCCGTGTCCGTATCGAAGGCTCCCTTCTAGGACCGCTGCTGTAGCCCTGTCTGGGACGTCTTCCGGAGGGTGTTTTTATATATTGTTTCATCATTCGTGGGGGTTTATTGGACAAGAAGTACTTTGGTCTCCCCTTATACCGCGCTGCCCAAGCGTATTGGTATGAGGTTTTATTTCGGGTTTTCCATCCCTATAGCACTCTTGTCAGAGTCTTGTTATGTACAGGTATTTATGTACAGGTTTTCTGTTGGGGTTTTCCTTCCCTTAGCTGGTGTGGTCTGGTTTTTAGGCGCCAGAAACTCGCCTTTCATCCTTCCGCTATCTGCTATGGTCCACATAGTGTGACCACATTGCCCACATTATTTTATATACACATATATAACTCAATTGGAATAACATTTTGAATAGTACCTGGCTACATTTTTGAGCTATATTTTTCATGCTTGATTAAACTTCAAGATCATTCAGGATACTAAAATCTATCACCTTGCTGTTAAAGATAATCAAAGCTTTTATCGAAGGTTGCCCACAATCATGGCAATCTGCATAGCCATACCATGATAAAATGATGTCGTAGACTCTCATTGTTTTCCATATAAAATGTTAGTCTTCCATTGAGTATCACGTCTGGATTCAAGTCATTCCAAAGTCTATCTCTTCCACCTTGGTCAAGTATTGACCCATTATGTGATTTGATTTTGGAGTTTTCTACTCCTAGACAGATACTCTTAAGTGACTCAAGAAAGTCATTGCGTCTTTGACAGGCTGTTGGCTTAACTTATTTGAAGATGCTATTTATTTGCCAAGTTACATTACAGACCTTGAATTATTGCGAGTATACCACCATCATCGCTCTTCATATCCTGATGATATTGATGAGCCAAGCAAAAGATGTTTTTCCTGGAGCAAAACTCGAAAATATCTTAAGTTTGTTATTTTCACGATAATCTATCGATGTACCCTTGGTGTCGCTCCATGTCACTAATTGGTGTCAATGCATAAATTATAAGAATGGTGTGAAAATGATATCTAAAGAACAGCCAGACAAAACTGGATGCGGAAGATGGGTGCAGGAAAGGAGTGGCAGTGTTGGTGGAAGTTTTCGTCTTGCGATGGAACGACGCAAGCTGGACCATGATGAACAGAATAAAAACAAAACCAATATGCCAAATCTAAGTATTTTATTGAGAAAATAAGCTTTTAATTTTTTTTGCATTATCTTATACATCTTTATGCACTCTTAGAAAGTACAAATAAGTTTAAAAAAATAGGTCTATTAAAGGGAAATAAAAAATATAAGATTTTTTCAAGATGTACTCGTGCCTTAAAACCATATCAAATCAAACATAAAATTAACCATTTTTTTTTAATTTTCAGTTTATTTAAATATAAAAGATCTTGATAGTAAATAATACTATTGGGTGTACAAATAAGTCACCGCCGTTTGACAAAAGTTGGCGCCACCAGTAAGTTATGGTTAAAATTGTCAGATGTAAAATGTCATTATCGTAAGGTTGGACATCTGTCAACAACATGACCTTGAAATATTTGTGAATTTTTATCAGTATAACATATTTTTTTGTGTTCGAAAATGTCAAGTTTTGAGCCGAATAAGTGTCATTTGCGGGAACTTTTGATTTACTTCTTCAATTTGAAGAAATCTGCAGCTGAGGCGCATCGATTGCTTGTAGAAGCATATGGTGAGGCTGCCTTAAGTGAGAGAAGTTGTCGTGAGTGGTTTCAAAAGTTTAAGAACGGTGAATTTGACATCGAAGACAAAGAACGTAGCGGAAGGCCGAAAGTGTACGAAGACGCGGAATTGGAAGTATTATTGGATCAAGATTCGTGCCAAACGCAAGAAGAACTTGCACTTACATTAGGAGTGACTCAACAAGCAATTTCACATGGGTTGAAATCATTGGGAATGATTCAAAAACAAAGAAATTGGGATTCATATGAACTGACACGGAGAAACTTTGAATGCCAATTTTCCACATGTGAAATGCTGCTTGCCAGGCATAAACGAAAGGGTTTTCTGCACCATATAGTGACTGGTGATGAAAAATGCATCCATTATGATAATCCAAAAAGGAAGAAATCATGGGGATCCCCTGGTCATGCTTCAACATCTACGGCTAAGCCAAATATTCATGGAAAAAAACTCTTGTTGTGTATTTGGTGGGATCAGCTTGGTGTCGTGTATTATGAGTTGCTCAAACCGAATGAAACCATTGCTGGGGCTGTCTACCGAACATAATTGATGAGATTGAGTCGAGCACTCGAGGAAAAGCGCGCCCACTACTACGCCAGACACGACAAAATTATTCTCCTGCATGATAATGCTAGTCCACATGTTGCGGCACCGGTCAAAACCTATTTGGAAACACTCAATTGAGAAGTTTTACCCCACCCGCTGTATTCACCAGACATTGCTCCTTCTGATTACCACTTGTTTTGATCTATGACGCATGGCCTGTCTGAGCAGCACTTCACATCATATGAAGATAGCAAAAATTGAGTCGATTCGTGGATAGCCTCAAAAGATGATGATGATGACTGACGCGGTATTCGTATGCTGACAGAAAGATGGGGAAAAGTAGTGGCATGCGATGGGTACTACTTCGAATAAAACATGAGGTTCCGTTCTTTCACAATAAATGCCCATTTTTTTATAAAAAACGGCGGAAACTTATTTGTACACCTAATATTATAAATAATAATTACGGCATGACTGAGTGATGACAAATATTATAATAATTTAATTCATTATATTTTTTGTGTAATGCAAATTGTAATTCAAGTTTTGAAATATAAAATTTATTCATAATTCAACTAACTTGAATGCGAGGAATTTTATAAGGATTCTAATCTATGAGCACTCTTTGAGATTGATAATGACAAATTAAAATACGAACTTTGCTTAAAGTTAATTTGTTAAATTAAGGAGAAACTAGAGATATTCAAATACTTAACATAATTTTACTAATTAATAATTTGTATTTAATAATAAATGATTAAAAAAATAATTATAATAATATATGTGAGATCCTATATTTCATTAATGATATAAATCATCTAAACATGCAAAACATTTGTGCCGTGTTTCTTAACTTTATTTATAAGATAATATACTTGAGAAAACGTAGGATGGTCCCTGTGACATTTAAAATGTCTCAAAGGGACGGGATAAAATAGTTTTTTTTTACAAAATGAATCGTTTTTTTATAAATCGAAAAATTGTTTGTTTCTAAACTTCTTCTTCTTCTTCATGTGTCCTGCCGGGTCCCCCCGACGTTGACGATCACTTGGGAGAAACCTTGTCTGTCCTGGGCAGCACGGAACAGCTCCTCCACACCTCTCATCCCGGTCCATTCTCTAATGTTCCGAAGCCAGGAGTGCTGCCTTCTTCCAACTCCTCTACGACCCTCAATCTTCCCCTTTATGACAAGTTGTAGGATTGCATACTTTTCACCTCTCATTATGTGGCCAAAATATGAAGTCTTACGGAGCTTGATTGTTGTGAACAATTCTCTCTGTGTATTTGCTCTACGCAATACTTCAACGTTGCTAATCATGTCAGTCCAGGATATTCTTAGCATCCTTCGGTGGATCCACATTTCAAAAGCCTCCAAGCGGTTAATGATATTAACTTTGAGGGTCCATGCCTCGACACCATAAAGCAAAACTGACCACACATAACACTTGATCATTCTTTGTCTGAGTTTCAAATTTATATTATCGTTGCAGAGAAGATTTTTCATTTTATTAAAAGCTGCACGAGCTGCTTCTATTCTACATTTAATTTCTATATCGGGGTCCAGATTCTCAGTGATGTTGCTGCCCAAGTATTTAAACTGCTTTACCCTTTCAATATTGACACCACCCAGCCGAAGATTTGCATCTGGATGACTTTCTCGACTGAAAATCATCAGCTTAGTTTTGTTGACATTAATGTTCAAACCATAATGCTCACCGGTGGAACTGATCCTATCCAAAAGCTGTTGAAGGTCTTCTATACTATCTGCCAGTAGAACCGTGTCATCAGCATATCTAATGTTATTGATGACTACACCGTTGACCTTGACGCCGATATCTATATCAGTCAGCGCCTGCTTGAAGACAAAGTCAGAGTACATGTTGAACAAAGTAGGTGAGAGTACACATCCTTGTCTAACTCCACGTTGAATGGGAATACTTTGTGAAGTGGTCCCATTTTCAAGTCTGATAACAGCGTTTTGGTCCCGGTACAGATTTTTAATCACTCTCACATCCTTATCATCTACATTACATCTTTGAAGCAATTTTATCAACTCTGTGTGTTTGACTCTGTCAAATGCTTTTTCATAATCAATAAAGCAACTATAAACATTTTTTCTTTGATCATGGCATTTCTGGAGTAAAACATTTATTGCAGTCAACGCTTCGCGGGTACCAAAGCCATTTCTGAACCCAAACTGGGTATCATCCAGGTCTTGCTCGCATTTCAGTCTTATTCTTGCATGTATAATCTTCAGAAATAGTTTAAGTATATGACTCATAAGGCTTATAAGACGATAGTCATTACATTTTCTTGGGTTTGGTTTTTTGGGTATAGTAATAAATAATGATGTTAACCAATCTTGGGGGATAATCCCTGTGTCATATATATTGTTAAATAGTTTGAGTAAGCAGTCAACATTATTTTCATTAATCAGCTTGATAACCTCCATGGAGATTTCGTCAGGTCCACCTGCCTTTCTGGTCTTTGAATTTTTAATAGCATGTAATAATTCCGATTTTAATATAGTAGGACCTTGATCACACTGTGGCATTTCAATGTCAATGCGAGAGTCTTTAAAGAGATTCTGAATATAATCTTCCCACTTCTTTTGAATGATTGAATCATCCAAAATTAGATTGTTTGAGTCATCTGTAAGGCATGATGGTCTCGGTTTACTATTAAGACCGGACAGTTCTTTAAGTTTCCTATGCAGATTAAATGCATCATGCATCTGGTCATACTGTTCTAACTCTTCGCATTGTTTTTTTATCCACTCTTCCTTGGCATTCCTGATCTCACGTTTTATAATCCTTTGGAGGTTCCTGTATTCATCACTATTGCGATTCTTGGTACTAACTACCCTACGCTGTTCCATTAAGTTTAATATGTGGTCTGTCATCCATTGCTTCTTACGAGTCAGTTTTTCAGATTTCAAATGCTTCTTACTTATATCCTGTATTGTGTTTTTAAAAATTTTCCATTGTTCTTCAACTGTACCACTGTTGACATTGTTAAGTTGTTGTAATTTATAATTCAGCTCGGATGACATTGTATCCTTGGTAAGTGGATCTTTCAGTTTCTCTGTGTTCAGTCCCGTTCTTTTGGTTTTCCTTGCAAGTACCTTTAACTTCAATCTGATGTCAATAACAAGTGGATTGTGATCCGATCCTATATCAGCACCAGGGTATGTTGTGGCACGTTTAATACTATTTCTGAAACGTTCTCCAATCAATGCATAGTCTATTTGGTTTCTGATAGGGTTGGGGATAGTTGGATTGTCCTGTGGGGATCTCCATGTGTAAAGTCTACGTTTAGGAAGTTTGTACCATGTGTTGACAACAACCATATTGTGTTCTTCACAGAACTCAAACATTCTGTCGCCTCTTTTATTGGAATCTCCTAGACCATAATCTCCAACTAAATGCGAACGGCGACCTTGTCCTATTTTCGCATTAAAGTCTCCAATTATAATATTGATGTCATCACTCTTGGTTGATTTCAGAATTTGTGCAATGCTTTCATAAAGTCTCTCAACTTCATCATCATATTTAGAGTCAGCTGTTGGTGCGTATACTTGTATGATATTTACATTGAAAGGTCTTGCTTCTAATTGTAGGATAATGATTCTATCCGATACAGGTATAAACTTTTTAACAAATCTAATACAGTCCATTGATACAAATATGCCAACCCCATTCCGGTGGTTTTTGTCAGATATATCACTTCCTGAATAATATAGGTTACCCTTGTTGTGCTGATGTACACCTGTTCCAGTCCATCTGAGTTCGCTAATACCAAGGATATTAATCTTCATTCTGTTCATCTCCTGTGCAACATTGTCTATTTTACCAGCAGCATATAAACTTCTCACATTCCAAGTTCCGATCTTTATTATGTCCTTCACTATGTTGAGCCGGGAGATTCTTAGCACCCCTGACCCATCGAAGGGTCGCCCGGGACTCGGGGCCGTGGCTGTTTGTTTTCTCTTCATAGTGATATCCTGGGAATATACTGGAGTGGTTTCCCGTTGCCTTCTCCAGGGATTTTTCTTTCGGGGTTACCTACCCTTAGCTGGGGGGGCCCGGTTTTATGGCGCCGGACACTCGCCATTCATCCTCTCCTCATCTGCTATGGCACTGATGTTATTTGTGCTAGTGACCACATTGCCCAGGGCTCGCGGGGCCAGAGGCCACTCGTGGACGCTGAGGAGTAGGACTATTGGTAGTGTTGCTGATGGAATGCAACTGTGGTATTACACGGTATTTAACAGACACATGTTTTCCAGCAAAACACGCATCTCCGTGACCCTACCAAAATTGTGAGCCCCCTTTGTCCCTAATTGTGAGCCCCCCCTGTTTCTAAACTGACATTTTAATTCTAAATTTTCATTATACTGACTTTCTAATGTATTGTATGATTTGTATCTATCTTTAAATAGGCCAAGATCCACTATGAATTAATACTAATTACGTACATTTAATTTTAGGTATAAAAAAATCAAAAATCCAATTATCGTATACCCCATCCCTAGCCAATGCGGACAAACGTAGTGACTTTTGACAAACGTCACCAAATATTATTTGATTTTAACAAACTGCCACATTTTTGCTAATTAGTAACAAGATGTATTAATTTGTTATTATTGTTAGTTTTATGTAATGTATTTACCTAAATAACTGGCTATTTATTAGAATCGAGGCTTATATTAAAGTTGATAAAATAATTAAAATTACTGAACGTCGTTACAAGATTGTATTGGGGCAAATTTGTGAACTGTCACAGGGATCATGCTACATTTTCTCTAGTATAGGAAAAAAATAAACTATGACACATTAAGTAATGGGAGTTGTTTATGAATGACTCTATTTTTTATTTGTTCTTATAAATACATTTTTTATAAACATGTTGATTGAATTATGTCTTATTGAAAAAAAATATCTAAGTGAAACTATTATATTATATTACATTCGTATAAAACCTTAAAAAAATAGTACAGAATTATTGTAGTTGTTGAATTTAGAAGAATAGATCTACATCTTTTAAACACCGACCATATTTAAAATTCACTCAACCAGTAATAACTCGCAAGTTATAAATATTTCTTTAAATAAATAATAAAATAGAAACACGTTTTGTTATATTTTATTTACTACTACTTCTTGGTACAAAATAACAATACTTATAACTATGTAATAATAAAAATCTCTATTCGATGTGATTCTATAGAATTAATAATTATTTTATATCTGTACCTCAGAGGCATAAGATACCTTCTTCTTCTTAAACTTTCTATGGACTCGAGAGTTTGTTACTGCAGGATTGTCCTCCTGTGATGCTGAGCTCCAGCTATCTCTCCATCAATTCGGGGGGTCTCCCTGGTGTACGCCGTCTATCCGGCACCCCATGCAGAGCTATGTATGGAATTCTTGTGGAATTCATTCTCTGTACATGTTGGTACCAGTATCGTCAACGCTGTCGTCCCCATCTGACCACATCTTGGACCTCACAGACCTCTCGGATTATGGTTCACGCAAAGTCTTCCCAACAATAGCGCGTAGAGTTCTCATTTCCGTTGTCCTTAGCATACTTTTTGTCCTGACAGTGTCCGCCCTCGCTTCGATGCCATATGTGAGGATAGGTCGCACACAGGTTAGATACCGTGTCTATTTTTTTTATTTTATAAGAGAGCAAAAATAAAAATAAATAATGATTTTCCTTGAAATATTTTGACAGTGAAAGACATTTGTCTTCTGTTATTTTTTATTTTTTTTAAATGTGATACTATTGGAACATTATAAAATATACAATCATGGTGTCTTATACCTCCGGAGCGCAGATATGTTTTCACTTATTTTGATATAAGAAATTATTATAAATTAACAACACAAATAATAATGATTGTAAAATAGTGTCAGTTCACAAAAATAAAATGCATAAATTTGTAACATCATCTCATGTTTATGGCACTTTAAGATGGCTTAAAATCTTTTCGTATGAGTAAATCTAATTATTGAGAGGGAAAATGTGATAGCTATACAACTAGGTTACGATTAATGCGGTATTCAATCAAGTGCAAATAGCATGAAAATGAACGAAGCTAGCGTGGGTGCATGAGATTAGCGCGTTACCATTACAGTTTTAGATGTTGGATTTGATGAACGAAAAATGTCAATGTATTTTACCTGCTCAATTTACACTCTGAAATATTGACTGATGATTAATTATACGCTACTTTACAAAGAACATTTGAAACCAACGACAATGGCGTAATTCTTACTTTAAGGAATGATAATGATTTATTTTGTTTTATTTTGCTTTTTATAGCTACTCTGTGACTTTGGCAATAAAAAAAAATTATAAGTACTTGTTATTGGTCTATTTCCATCAAACATGAATAAATTATAATTGTTTTACATATAATTATAGCCCCAAACAACACAAATTAAAATAATATGACTAATCACAAAATGTTCACCTCTTGAGGATGATTTATAACATATATAGGTTCTTGTGATATTCTGTCAAGCCCTGCCCTTGAATGCTAAGCTTAGAATATAAAATGCGATCATCAAGCCTGTATAGGTTTCAAGCATGGATTATGACATTCAACAACCAACAAAAATTACTAAATTTCGAAAACCCAATACTACGGAAGCTACTTGGTCCTAAAACGGGCTGCAAAAACGTGGAAACTGAGATATAATTAGAAGGCTGGGAGTAAAGGTAAACTAGGAGACAGCAAGTAATTTTAGTTTTTTGGGCTGAGATATTTATATTTTTATACAGCTATAAAATGATGTATTACGTAAATTCCAAAAATATGATAAATGTTTCAACTTTACAAGTATTTATTTATTTCTGATTGTGATATTTCATGTAAAGTAATTATCTATATTCAACTCTGTAACAAAATAGTTGTAGAATGTTAAACTAGCTGAAACCTGTAACTTTTTTTTTAATGTTACCGAACATAAGTGTTAAATTAAAAATTTATAGATTTCCAAACTTGTTGTTAGACGTGATTGGAATAATTCCTTCAATCATCATATGGCACAATTAAGATCACTAGCTCCTGCTCTCTCTTTAACAGTGTGTACAACATTTGTAATAGTTAAAATGTGGAAGAAAGAACTTCAAATGTAAAGATCATCACCAAAATTAGCTACGCACCTAACTATAATACGTCAACAAAATTGACAAAAGCCATATATGAGGTGAGAAAACAACAAGCCTTTTATCAAAGGGACTATTGTCGAAATTGGGAGAATTTTAAACGAAATACACATAAAAATTACCAGCGACAAGTCCCCCGCTTCTTCAGGTTAGTGAAAGACAAATTGCTTCCACAATCACCAGGAGTATATTCAGTCCTTTGTCAATGCAATATTTATTATGTTGGATAGACCAAAAGCCACGGAAGAAGATAAAGGAAAATAAACAGAGAGGTTTAAGAAAATCACTAGAGACTTGGATCAAATAGAATACTATGAAGACATCACAAAATACAAATATGTCAATAAATTTTCCACATAAGTTTGATAAACTAGACCAGGGGTCGGCAAACCGTGGCTCGCTTTCCATAGCCATTTGCGACTCTTCAACTCCAGCTTCACTTCCACTCCGCAGCCTCATCAGAAGAGCATGAACATGACCTCCGAACAAACACAAACAGCACAATCGCAATGCATATTCTCTACATGCGTAAAGAAATAATAGAAACACTTCCTGAAGAAATGGTTGAAGTAATGAACTTCGTATTCAAGGTAACTAACAGCATCTTGGTCAAACCACTCTATCATCGCCAATTCAAAGAACTCTTGGACGAAATGGATAGCGAGTACGTAGATTTACTTCTCCACAATAAGGTGCGCTGGTCCAGATTAAACGTTCTGAAGCGTGTTCATTCATGTTTGGAAGAAATAAAATTGTTCCTCCGTGAAAAAGACACCAAACATCAGGAATTGGGTGATACATGGTTACAAAAAATCTATTTCATGGTCGACCTCACATCACAGCTGAGTGGCTTGAATATAATACTACAAGGAAAAGGAAACATCATATATATAATGCCAGAAGGGGTACAGTGTTTTGAAAATATACTACAAGTTCTCGCCGAAGATGTAGAAAAAAGTGAATTACTTCACTTCAAGCATTCAAAAAAGTATATAATATTCTATTCTTCTAAGTAGCCTAAAACTGTATTGTGAATTAGAGTTTTTAAATAAAAATTTTGATTTTATCTGGTTTTTTTTTCGTCATTAAAATTTATATAGCTACATTGAAAATTTATATTGCGGCTCTATGGAAATTTTGAGATTCTGTTTACTTAATATTTGGCTCTTCTCGCTGGAAAGTTTCCCGACCCCTGAACTAGATTAATGGAAAAATATATTGAATCCAAGGAGTAAATTCTATAACAACTCCATGAGCTAAACAACAAAGAACAAATATGTACTGAACAGCTGATAAAAAATTAAAGTAATTTATTTCGGAAACTAATCACAACTACAGTAAGTTTTTTATAACAGATACTGTATAAAAGTTTATATCAATAATAGGCAAATTCTATGAACAAATAAAAATAGTAAAAAGATACAATTTTCTGATTGAATACTAAAAACAGTAAATAAAAAAATACATTTATTTAGAATTTAATAAAAATTTATGATGATAATCTTTCAGTCAAAAATTTTATTTCGTAAATACAAAAAATTATACAATTAAACAATAAAATTATACAATTAAACAATAAAATTATACAATTAAATAATAAAATTAGGCAATTAAACAATAAAATAAAGAAATACAATTTATGAAAAAACCAATACGACTAAGTATAGGTTTTATTTTGATTTGACTTAACTATGTATAAAAATCAAGAGCACCGACAAAAAAAAATCGAGGGGCATTATTTGCTTATTAATAATTTATTGACTATACGAGAATATAATTATTTTGAGATCACTTTGAAGTCTTCAAGAAATTCATATCAAAGGAAATTTTAACAGAATGGCGACCATGCAAGTATCAATGTTGCCATATCAACAAAAGGAAATGCAGTGAAATTTGATTAAGATATTATCGAAGGAGTAATTTTTCACTTAAGTAACTTTTTTCTGCATCTGAAAAAACTACATATAAATTATGAAGTTTTTTTCCCGTTCAACGTTTTTAGCAACAACTTCCTGCTTAAGTTTAAACTTGTTCTGCGTTTCTTTGTTCATTGCGATAGGTTATCTCGCATCCTGTGGATGGAAGACATGTACTGGATGGTTAGAAAAAATGATAACCATTAAACAACGGCTACCGATATTTGTTCTTTGACACTATGCATACTAAAAAGTGAAATATATACTCGATTGTGAAGAAAAATAGGTTACAGCAATCTAAAAGTTTGATCAATTTTCATCATTATTATTATGAACAACACTATATATTGAACTGCTGTGTGTTTTGAATATTTAATGTTGTGATACACGAGTAAGTCAGCCGTTCACCTACTTAAGAAGATTTAATCGGCTGCACCCTTAAAACATTTGTTGCATGTAATTTCACTGTATCTATTGGACCTAGAGTAAGTTCTTCTTGTATGTGTTTTGATACAAACCCAGTAGACCACTTTGTATTTAGACAAATTATTTTATAGTGGTCTACAAAGTGATAAAATAATTTAAGAGGTTGGCTACAGTCACTAATCTGTTAAACGAAGCGACAAAATTCAAGAAACAAGATAAATAGGAAATAACATATTTATAAGTGATATTTAGAACTGTCTTTTTGTATAAATTTACTAAGTTTTAATTCACATGAAGAAAATATAGAGAACTCACCAATGATTGAGTTTAGTTAAATCATTGGTTGGTCATCAAAACAAAAATATTGGAATAAAGTTGAAACTAATACATATATAATATGTACGAGTATACGCATACGCATGAGCTGTGAGATTGAAGAAATAAGCCAACTGTGGTGATGCAAAATGGACCGAGTGATATACATTCGGTCGTTGTTCAGTAATGAGCTACAAATAATCCACTTGATAAACAAAAAGCTATAAAGTAAAGTAGTATGATGTTACTTTAGATTAAAAACTATATGTAACAGTGATAATCAAAGAAGTTTTAACAACACTGCATTTATTTAATAAAATACTTAAAATACAAGAGTATTGGACAACATGGAAGCTGCATCAATGGTCAATGATGAGTTATTAGTTTAACGTCACTGAACCGACCTAAGGGCCTTTATGGCTTCTTAACTCTTCCTTCCCTATGATGTGTAATTAGTACACATTGCTTCTAAAAACTTTAATATCTCTATAAATATAATAAATACTGGGTTCAGATTTTAGGTATTCCTCCGCAATACATTTACGCATTGAATGAAAAAAATAATATTAATAATAATTAGCACTTATCGGCCACATCAGAGATATTTTGTGAAAATCGGGAATAAATTCACCCAACCAAACATGTACCAGTGTGTGACGTAGGTATATTCATTCTAAAAAACCGCTATGGGTGAGGAAGCGATGCTATTCACGTCTCACTCTTACTCTACTTCGGTATATGGGAACGCAAGAAATAGAATCTCAGTTTGCTCGCTTGTACTGTTGGGGATCTTTTTCGGGCTGCCGGGGACAAATATGCTTACTCTCAGGTGATAGTCAACGTTGGGGGGACCTGAAATGACACTAGGAAGAAGAAGCATAGTACAGGGTTCAAATCAGTGACCTTCTGCAGGGAAATCAAGTGTTTTACTGTGCAGCCATACACCTCAATTTGCAGTTAAATACTTATTTATTTTGTAATTTTCTTTCGTTGCGGCTCAGTAACAAATAATTTGCAGATCAACGCTGGTCCTGGAACCATAGTTTGAGAAACACTGTTCTAAGTAACTCGTAGATATTATTTAAAAAAAACAGGCATTTTAGTTAATATTTAAAATTAAAAAATATACAGTTTCGCGTAGTTCGAGATATTGTGACGAAAAGTTTTTCAAATTCATGATGAAACTAGTATATTTATTATCTTATGCAAAAAAGAACAATTTATTAGTATATCCCTAGAAGATTCTTATATTTAAAGGTGATGAATATTGTTTATTAAAAGTTAAATACAAATCTATTCCAATATGTCACAGCATTTAAACTAAAGCTAAAATATACACTAAAATGTATTTCTAAATTAACATGAAACAAGTTGCAGCCCGTGAAATATTCACGGAAGTAAAACAAATTCTACATTTATGAAAATACTATATACGAGGCGTATCCAGAAAGTAAGTGTACTGAGGCTCTCACGACCGGATGGATTTTATTTTCGACATGTTGGCTACACTTCCGTGTAGCCTGACCCTTCCCCTCCGCAACGAGACCGGTTCGAGGTCAGTACGTTGAGAAGTGTCGACGCGACAACACGTTTCGTGAAAAATGTCAATCCAATCTCCCGCCAAGTGCGAAATTTTGTAAAAAGGCAAGAGTTTTTGAGGCGCTGCAAACTCCATGGAGATGAATTTCGCCGCTCCATCGTTACTGAATATGAAACTTGGGTTGCACAGTACACGCCTGAAACCAAAAGGCAGTCTCAACAGTGGCGTCACACCTCTTCACCCTCCGCCAAAAAGTTCAAAACCACAATTTCAGCCAAGAAAATCATGGCATCCGTGTTTTGGGACTGTCAAGGCATAATTTTAATTGAATATATGCCTCAAGGGGAGACCATCAACTCTGCAAGATACTGTGAGACCCTAAAAAAATTGCGAAGGGCGGTTCAGAACAAGAGGAGAGGTATGCTGACAAAGGGAGTCTGCCTGCTGCACGACAATGCAAGACCACACACGGCCAACGCCACGAAGGAACTGCTCGCCTCGTTTAAATGGGATGTCCTGAACCATCCCGCGCATTCCCCTGACCTAGCACCTTCAGATTACTATCTCTTTACCTCCCTGAAGCTGCACATGGGTGGAAAAAGGTTTTCAACCGACGAGGAGGTGGAGAAGTGGACGGAGGGGTTGGCGGGAAACTACTTCAAGGAAGGCATCAAAAAGTTGATACCCCGCTTCACCACCTGCATTGAGAGGAATGGCGACTATGTCGAAAAATAGCTTACATATGTACTACGGTAACCACGTAATTTTTTTGTTTAAATAAAAAAAATTGTAACCTACAAAAATTCAGTACACTTAGTTTCTGGATATGCCTCGTATATTCATAAATGTAAAATTTGTTTATATATATATCATTTATACATCGTCCCCTTTTACACCGGTTCAAAAATTGTTAGCTAGGTATTTAAAATTCGTTCAGTATAGTTTCGATCTGTTCATTTATCACGGACCCACCGAGATTCAAATTTCGAATTACTTTCGGAGAGAATCCAAGTATTCCTCTCTCGCTCTCTTGTATTCAAAATTCAATTATCGTATTCTTTCTTTGGCGACAGCCGTCGTACGGGCTTTGGCCTATTTATATTTAACATGAAATTATGTTCTGATAATCCATCTACTTTACACACACTTGCAAAAACAATATAAAATATTATGATTGGAGCTTAAAAAGATTGGACATTTTCATATTAAATTCATTTGAAGTCTATAAACGAGAAATTTAATTACACAATATACATATATTTATCTAAAATATATAGTTTTTAATGCTGGATGAAGCATTAAAATCAATACTTAATTATTATAAATAAATAACCATAAGTATGAATGATACTTTAGGGGCTGAATTCACAGTCTGGCCTTAATACTAATATCTAACCTTAAAATTTCGTAATCGATATACAGTCACACCTCGTGGACTCGAAACTTTATAGTAAGGTAATGAAGCCACGTGACTCATTATTTAAGGAAACTATGACAAATTTCTAATAAATTTTACTTTAAATACTAATTTCTTTAGTAAAACAAATGGTTAAAATTTTGTATTTAGTGTTAAGGTCGGACTGTAAATTCGGGCCTACGATTATAATTTTTTTAATACAAAGGTCAAAATGTTGGTTTTTCACTATGCACAAAATAAAATTTTATCTAATTTTCATTTTAAAAAATTAAAATTTTTATATTCGTGTTGGATTTGATACAGCATCATCGTCATCATTATCATATTGCCACGCCCCTATTATGGCATGCAGAGAGAACAAATCTCCTCTTGATTCTATTGTAGCATACAATGTTCACTTCTGCCACGTCCATTAAATGTTTTCACTCTTTCCTCATTCAGAATTTGATCAATTTAGTTATGATCCATATTTCGAGTTACTCAAATTTCTTATCACTTCCATACTACTTGTATAAATTATTATTGTATATCTTTCATAATTCATTCTATCTACAAGTCCGAACCATCTTAATGCTCCTTTCTTCATCTCAAGTACCGTATCTTCTTTCAATTTACATTCTTTCTAATATCCTCATTCCTTTTTCTGTTATATATTTCTTTTCCATACATTCTACGCAACACTATCATTACCAGCATTTATTTTACCATTTGATACAACATATACAAAAGGAAAATAGTGTCACATATGTTTTTGAGGCTTTTGCGGTTCTTTGTATCAGTTATATAAGTGTTTTTAAAATAAAAAAATGTGCTTTTACAGTGAAAATTATGTGACCTGAGGTGTGGTTGGCAAGACTTTTATCTTTCAAAGTGGAGTTACTCACGACACCCAAAAAATAAAAAGGTTCCATTTGGTTTAGTAAGTTGACAAGTTTACGTTCCGTGTGACATTACATTGCCAACTCGTACGATGAGGAACTGTCAAGGTTCGATTAATGGGGCCAAAGGGAATGTCGATTCCCAGCCATGCATTGTGATGTGTTCATAGTGAGGAATACCATAAGAATGAATGAAATGGAAAGAAGAATTTATAAAAAATTACTTAAACTCTTTAGAAATGATTCAAGAAATGTGTACAGATAAAATATTCATAATAAAAGAAAAAATATATCAATCACAAACCATTTTACTATTTTCTCTTTCTCTATAATTTTTCGTTTCCTTTTCTTTTACTACAGCAGTCGCACCAATCTCCATCTTTTACAAAACTACATTCTATATAAGCACTGAGTGACTTTAATGACTACAAATGTTGCCATACATTTTTTCAATATGTTAAAATAGTTAAAAAAAATTATTTCTCGTTTTATTGATCAAAACATCTATATTAACTTGTTCCCTAAAGCTTTGGTTTCCTAAGAAAGTGGTGTCGTTATATAGCGCATGTAACAAAACATTGTCTATGCGAACCATATGACGTGGTTTCCTAGAGAGCGTTGGTTGTGTCGTTATATAGCGCGCGTAACAAAACATTGTCCATGCAAACCAATGGCGTTGGTTTCCTAGAGTGTGTTGGTTGTGAGTGTAATGTCAAATAGCAATGCTGCCATTTGCATGACGGCCGTGATAGCGGAGCAAACAGTCGTGGAATGATTTTTCCCGTGTAGCGGACACCGTTTTGAAATAAAAAATGAGTGCAAACGTAATTTGGACCAGCGAAAATGACGAAATATTGATTGATTTTGTAAGAAATAGTGAAGCTTAATATAATTTGAAGAGCAAATACTATAGAAAAGCCCAGTTGAAACAAAATATGTGGAATAATATCGTTTGAAGTTTCCAACTGAAAGTTGTGGGTTCTCATTTCTGCTGTCTGGCGGCGCGCCAGCATCACATCATGTTACCGTAGCTTTATATTAATGTTTTTCTTTTACAAAGTATTAATTTGCGTGGAAAATAGATTCAACTTGAAGTAAACTCCTTGATATTATTTAAGAAACTTTTGAATAATCCATAATGAAATTTTCTAATTAGATAGTAAAACAGGAAAAAATGGCAAATAATAAGTACGCGGAAAACTCTGAAGTTGCAACCTTCAGTGATCTCTTATTTATGTGCTTATATTTAATAGCTCTGTGATTTATATTTCACAGCTTTGACGCAGACTTAAGATCTTTTCAATATTTGCGTTTCCCTGTGTTAACTATATGGTGGTATGGAAAAATTGCTACTGAAAGGCAATACCCAACTTATCCATCACCCACTGAGCAATGGAACATGCTATGCTGATAATAACATTAGAAATCAAATTTACAATAATAAAACCAAGCTCTGAACGAAAAGCTGTGACATTATCAAATCAATCTCAAAACTGAAACAGAGTAGAATTGGGAATGATGGTCATTGAAGAATGTTGAACTAAGTATAGTTTAGTTGGTAAGATGATAGTTTTCCAACTAGAGGCTTCGGGTTCCATTCCCTACGGAACTCGTACATGGAAAAGAGGGTCTCTATTTAAAGCCTTTTAACATCTTTCTAGTTGGTGAAAAGCAATTTGCAATAAACCAGCTAGTTTGTATTGTACACAATACAACATACAGTATACTGTAAAGAGACTGTGGGAAGACCCCAAAAAAGATGGATGGATGATATCAGAGATATGGCCGAATAGAATGGCAACTTGTAGTCTAGAATGGAGATTAATGATAAAAAAAGATGGATAGAAGTAGATAAACACAAACTGATTAATAAGAAAGGGTTGACGATATTACCCAAGATCAAAATCTAAACATTAAAATGTCAATTATGGACTTTAAAGATAAGACAGATAGGTAATTCTCTTATATTCAATATGTTGTTTTATTCCATATTCATTCTTCAGTCTTACAAATAAAATTTAAATTTATATCATTCTCCTTATTATACATGAGAAAATAGATAACTGAATAACAAAACAAATAAATACAAGCATTTTATATGAGAAAAATGACTTTGTATATATAGTAGAGGAACATCATAAACAACGACGAAAATCACCTAAACATAGTGACAAAATGGGACAAATAACAGAATGTGATTTTGACTTTAAAAATTATAAATGCCACCTTTGCAGAATGTTCACTTGATTTTGATCTTGTGCAGCTTGAGTTTGAAGCCGAGTATTTCTGAAAGCACCCCAGAAAGCGCAGACAGAACAACAATTTTAGTTATGTTGTAAAGATAAGGGTTGGCGCTCAGTCCAGATATCTTGAAAGGACTTTCCAATTCCTGGAAATAAAAAATCCAATTTGACATATGTATTAGATTGTTATGAAAATAATAGCGGATTCTAACCTTCAAATTCAATCAAGCGTAACATTAGAGTAGATAAACTTTATTAATCAAAGTAAGAGCCATTTAATTCTACACATTTTTGCTAACAAATTATAAGCTTATTTATGCCTTAATAAAAATCAACTCTTAGATTAGAATCTAAGAGTTGAAAAAATTGGTTAGCAATAAATCAGGTGAGTAAGGTGGATGAGGTCATATTTTGTAGCTAAACTCATTAATTTTTTTGATTGAGATCAATACTATAAAAAAATGGATCATTGCGATTATGCGATAGGTATGAAGAAAACGCTTCGAATTGACTCAAGCTGTTGTATCTTTCAAATTTGTTTTAAATGTACAAAAATTATAGGACCACCAATAACCTATTCTTGTGCAATTTCCCGTACCGTTTGTTGCGTATTTTCTTTCAATTCGTCGTTTTCAAAAGTAGCAATATGTCCTCCATCCCTTTCACCTTTAAGATTTACGTCTCCGTTCCAAAACTTTTTGAACCAACGCTGTAGTGTTCGTTCAGGAGTGGTCTCTTCACCCCATGATTGGTTAACATTGCATGCTGTTTGAGATGTATAATGAAGAAGTTTAAATTCATACAAAAAAAATAATTTCAATCCCATTTCTGAAAGATTCAAGTAATGCACATTAAATGCCTGACTTTGTAAATAAATAAAGTAGATTTCTAACTGTCAAACAAAAACATAGGAACAAATATTTTCTGACAAAGAACATTCGAAATGATATAATATTAAAATTGGTCATTATTTTCGGAACATCAAAATTTCCACAGAAATGATAATAAACTCTACAAAATAAACTTTTAAAAAGGTCATAGCCTGGTTACTACTATAGTTCGTCTTATTGTAAAAGTTCATTCAATTACTATCAGACATGATGACAGACAGTGAATTAAAGCCTACTCTAGTGTCATGTTGGCTCAATTAACAGGGTCTAAGGCGATATTGTCTCCTGGTCGTACTCTTCAATATGTCCCCATCACTAATGGCAGAAATGTTGAGTACCATATGAATGAATGAATGAATAAACTAACAATTAATGGATAAAAAATTAAATTAATATTAACTTTAAACTGGTAAAACAGTGTTTCCTCAGACTGCTATCTAAAAGAATTTTGTTTTAGATTTATAAAATAAAATGTGTAATGTATACCTTCAAGAGGTCAGCCGCCAGTTTGAGCACATTGTTAGCGACGACTAGACGATCTTTGCTAGCGGGGCGCCGCTCCATGGCCAGGTGAAGGTTGATCTGTTCCGTAAGCAGCACCGGCAGGCAGCGATGCTTACGGGCAGCACGCGTGCCCAATGCGGCCAGACGCAATAGCACAGCGCCCAGCGCTAGGGCCCAGCCCAGAGCCTCAACAGCTTTACAGCCTTCAGCCTGTCCTGGCTCCTGAATATCAACCGTTTTACATATTACAGAAATAAAATACAAATAAAAATAAAATACTGTCCGTTCAGGAGTGGTCTCTTCGCCACATGCTTGGTTAATAATGCATACTGTTTGAGATGCATAAAGTCATTTGATGATAAATGTTGAAATGTCCGTTCAGGAGTGGTGTCTTCACCACATGCTTGGTTAATATTGCATGCTGTTTGAGATGCATAAAGTCATTTGATGATGAACTTTGATATTTTTATTGTTGTATACCAACGTTTTATATTAATTATTTTTATTGCACTTCAGAAATATCATTATAAGAAATATTATACACTTTCTTTTGCAGAAATAAATTAAACATTATTATTATTCAAGTTTTATTTGTAAACTCACTTTTGGAAGTTACTATTTAATGAGATGTCTTTTATAAATTTTAAGACAAACCATCTTCGGGGTGTAAATCAACAAAAAAAAACTCAATGTCATTAATATATAAACTATATCTCCCCATGTAAGAGAAAAACAGTAAGTATATAAAAATAAAAATTCTTATGTCATTTAGTTCAAGTTTAAAATTCTCTTAGATTATTTTAAATAAGTACTATTGCTTGTCTTTGATTTGAAAGTTTCTGAATCAAAGACGAGCAATATTGCCTATGAAATAATTAGTTTGAATTGCGCAATTACCTTTAGCAATTCGATGACCAAATATGAGATAAGAAGAACCATCATGAAGAATGCCGCAGACACAATGACATCCACTGATCTTTGGGGGCCCCGCCTCTGCAAAATGAAAAGAATTTAGTGGACAGTAAAAAGTGGATAGAAATATTATTTGGTGTGTTTGTTTCTCTTTAACCACGAATTGAAGCAATGGTGACCTCCGTGGCTTAGTTGATAAGGCATCTGTCTGTTGCGGACTGGATTACCGTTGATGCGTACTTTTTATTTAAAAAAAGGATTCTAGTCTGATTTTCATTTAACACGTTGACTGCCGATTACGCGTTTGTACGTAATGAGAGGAGAGCGCTGGGTGCCGATCACGCACTTACGCGTAATATCAGTATGTCACTTCTATTGGTCAGTCTGCCGCCGGCAACCGTCATAGTGAGTTGTTTGTGCATCGGTATTCAACGTGTTAAGGTCTCTTAAACATATTTCTGGTTAGTTAGAAAATATTGCCTTATAATAATAAATCTATCAGGCTGAACTATAATATTTAAAATGAAAGTAATAGGTAAAGCGGAAAGTAATGACAATTTTCATTAGGCGTCACGTTGAAACCAGTTTGCCACCAGTTACCGTTGGGTTAATACGTCGTGGTTGGTATCGTTTTGAAGCTCGATTAATATCCTTTCTGTTTTGATGTTTTTTTTTGGTTTTGGTTTAAAGTACAAAACTGCAAAAGCCAGAGATTGAAGAGACAAATTTGCGGTATTTTATGCTGTTTTTATTCGATAAAGGATTGAAGTCAAAATAAGCTACCCAGACCATCTGCGATATTTATAGAGACATCTTGAATCCTCGGAAGTGCCAAACATGGTTTCAAAAATTTGAAAGTTGTGAAAGGGAATCGAAGGACAAACCAAAAATAGGAAGACCTCTTAAAATCGATGATGACACTTTAAATTCATTAGTGAGGTCCGATCCGCGTAAAACCATCAAGGAATTGTCACAAGATATCGGTTGTCCATAAACAACAGTGAAGAACTATTTGAAAAGGCTCGGAAAACAAAATAGACAAGGAAATTGGGAGCCGCACGAACTTTCTTCAACGGCCATGGAACAACGAATAACAATCTGTTCATCTTCACTCTTCAGATATGAAACTGATCCATTTCTTAGAAAATTTATTACTGAGGATGAGAAGTGGGTCCTTTACATCAATCCGAGGAGAAAAAAAAACAAAAAAACATTGGTTTTCGACAAATCAGGTAGCTGTGTCTACCCCTCAGCCGATATTGACTCTTGGATATTTTGGAAGTTATTCATTATAAATTACTAAAATCTGGTCAGACTGTTACAGCAGATGTGTATTCTGCCCAAATCGAAAGATTAAAGGCAGAACTGCTTTAAAAATGATCAGTTTTAGTAAAGAATCAGAGAAGAATTCTACAACATGATAATGTAAAACCACACGCAGCAAGGATTACGCAGGACAAAATAAGAGAGCTAGATTTAGAAGTTCTGCAGCATCCACCATATTCACCTGATATTGCACCTTTGGATTACCATCTTTTTAGGTCGATGGAACATTCCCTTCGAGACAAAAAATCTACGAATTTCGAACTAGTCCAAAATCACTTGGAGTCATATTTTACCGAAAAACCGCCAGAATTATACGAATAAGGTATTAAAAAACTGCCCATTCTGTGGAGGAAGATCATCGGTAACAACGGTAATTATTTAACGGAATAATATTGTACAGTTTTTGTTTAAATCCATTTTTTGTCGCATCAAAAAAAATTGTCATTACTTACCGCTTTACCTAATAATATAACAGAAGGAAACATAGTGAATGATGGAAGAAAGAATAACTATATTCCAAACTTTAATGTTCCTTCTTGCAGAAGTTGAATAATTTGGTCTTACAACATTTTTATCAGTCATCCTACATGACCTTCTATAACAGCCCTGGGCAAATAGCAGCCTGCGAGCCACATACGGCCTGCTTTTAATTTGAATGTGGCCCGCAAGCTAGCCCGAGTATATCTAATATTTATTTATATTCACTTTTTGTGTTTATAATACATTTATTATTAATTATAACCCGTGTCTACTGAAAATTTCTATGTTTTAGCCCTGAGTCTTATTTTACGAGTGAATCTGTGAGTACGGCTTGATTGATTTGTGTAGCTGTGTGATGCACATCTAGGATTTCCCCCTTAAGGAGAGTTTTTTGTCTAAACGACGCTATAAAAAGTCTCCTTTTATTATTCTTAGCCATCTGATTTACCATGAATTTGTATATATTAGGTGTACAAATAAGTTTCCGCCGTTTTTTATAAAAAAAATGGGCATTTATTGTGAAAGAACGGAACCTCATGTTTTATTCGAAGTAATACCCATCGCTTGCCACTACTTTTCCCCATCTTTCTGTCAGCATACGAATACCGCGTCAGTCATCATCATCATCTTTTGAGGCTATCCACGAATCGACTCAATTTTTGGTATCTTCATATGATGTGAAGTGCTGCTCAGACAGGCCATGCGTCATCGATCAAAACAAGTGGTAATCAGAAGGAGCAATGTCTGGTGAATACAGCGGGTGGGGTAAAACTTCTCAATTGAGTGTTTCCAAATAGGTTTTGACCGGTGCCGCAACATGTGGACTAGCATTATCATGCAGGAGAATAATTTTGTCGTGTCTGGCGTAGTAGTGGGCGCGCTTTTCCTCGAGTGCTCGACTCAATCTCATCAATTATGTTCGGTAGACAGCCCCAGCAATGGTTTCATTCGGTTTGAGCAACTCATAATACACGACACCAAGCTGATCCCACCAAATACACAACAAGAGTTTTTTTCCATGAATATTTGGCTTAGCCGTAGATGTTGAAGAATGACCAGGGGATCATCATGATTTCTTCCTTTTTGGATTATCATAATGGATGCATTTTTCATCACCAGTGACTATATGGTGCAGAAAACCCTTTCGTTTATGCCTGGCAAGCAGCATTTCACATGTGGAAAATTGGCATTCAAAGTTTCTCCGTGTCAGTTCATATGAATCCCAATTTCTTTGTTTTTGAATCATTCCCAATGATTTCAACCCATGTGAAATTGCTTGTTGAGTCACTCCTAATGTAAGTGCAAGTTCTTCTTGCGTTTGGCACGAATCTTGATCCAATAATACTTCCAATTCCGCGTCTTCGTACACTTTCGGCCTTCCGCTACGTTCTTTATCTTCGATGTCAAATTCACCGTTCTTAAACTTTTGAAACCACTCACGACAACTTCTCTCACTTAAGGCAGCCTCACCATATGCTTCTACAAGCAATCGATGCGCCTCAGCTGCAGATTTCTTCAAATTGAAGAAGTAAATCAAAAGTTCCCGCAAATGACGCTTATTCGGCTCAAAACTTGACATTTTCGAACACAAAAAAATATGTTATACTGATAAAAATTCACTAATATTTCAAGGTCATGTTGTTGACAGATGTCCAACCTTACGATAATGACATTTTACATCTGACAATTTTAACCATAACTTACTGGTGGCGCCAACTTTTGTCAAACGGCGGTGACTTATTTGTACACCCAATACATAAATCGTACTTACCAATACACTTTCACTTTTATTTTTGATTTACAATTTTTTGTGATTACAAATTACTTTTACAAAAAAATTATATTTTATTTGGTGACCTATTCTAAATTTAAATTATCAATACGACCCTTGAACAAAAATATTTCCCTAATTGTTCTATAATATATCATTGTCATAGATTTTATTTATACGTGGGTCGTCCAGAAAATAAAGAACGTTTTGGCACAACTAAATAAAAACGAAAGATATTAACACAAAACTTTATTTACAAAGTCACAGTACCTTACTCTGTTTTCCAATGTAGCCATAGCTGTCAAGGCACTTATTGCAACGTGGAACCAATTTTTCAATTCCAATGTTATACTCTTCTACTGCCAAAGAATTGAGCCAGGATATTACTTCTTGTTTGAGGTGTTCATCGTTAGCGAACTGTTTTCCAGTCAAAAATTCCTTCACTTTCGGGAATAAGTGAAAATCACTCGGTGTCAAGTCAGGGCTGTAAGGAGGATATCCAAAAATTTCCCACTTAAGACGTTGAAGTTCTCGCTGTGTTCTACTGATGCATGAGGCCGCGCATCATCATGAATCAAAACCACCTTTCCCGACAACATTCCACGTCTCTTGTTTTGGATGGCGCGTCTAAGTCGTTGAAGAGTTTCATAATAGGCCTCTGAGTTTATTGTGTGTCCTCTTGGCATAAACTCCACGTGGATCAAACCCTTTCAGTCCCAAAAAACTGTTGCCATCACTTTTCTGGTGTTGAGATTCGGTTTTTCTTTTCCGAGCACACATTTTTTTGTAGCCAAGGTGCTCTGTCACTATTTCATGTAGGAGCGATCGTGAAATTTCTGGGAAAGATTCATGTACTGTGCTTAAAGTTGCCTATAAATTTCGATAGGCTGAACATTTTGTGCATTCAGAAAACGAATGACACTACGCACTTCACATTTGGCGGGATTTTCGATGGGCGCAGTCATTTTGAAAGGTTACAGAACAAAGACGCACGATCGTTCAGTAACAAAATTCGGCTCGCACTGAAGCGAGGGAAGGAGCTAACTGGCGCGCATGCGATCGCGGTGGTGGAAGATCGGCGCAGAGCGTAGTACGCAATCGTTCTTTACTTTCTGGACGCGCCTAGTACATTTTTGTCATTCATTCATTCAGCACAAAATTGTAATGTTTTGTTAAAGCTACTTTGAAAAGCTAACACCATTAAAACTATTTTTCAATTTTACGTAGCACGCTACTCAAATAGCTAAGCGAAAAGTATATTCACCTTCAAATATGATCTGACAGAAAGCCAAGTCTTGATATTCCGCACCCTGTTCAGCCTGAAGTGAGGAAGCGAGGACTGGCGAGCCCTGCGAGCGGATGTGAGGTGTGAAAAGAGCTTGGCATAGAAGAAACGCTGCCGGAAGGCACGCTCGGCCACCGCTAGCAGGAAGAACACCAGGGAGCCAAGACCCAGGCGGAGAACAGCTGATATCAAGTTGACTACTCTTTCCCTACAAATCAAATAAGTCAATCAGCATTCACCATTTATGTTGATGATTTACTTTTACTTTTCAGAAATTTCGAGAAAGTTAAAGATCCATTGAATTTTATCAAAAAGATGCATAAAACAAAACAGTAAGTAAAAAAAAAACCAATGTAATAAAGTTTTTACTTATAAGATATTTTTTGAAAAGAAAAATAAAAATGTCAAAAAAAGTCTGGCTTACAGGTATACACCACCTATTCCATGCCTGGCAGGGAAAATATGAAATTATTATCAACCCTTAACGTATTTTATGAAATCATACCATTTTTCTCGGAGAATTGTCAAATGAAAAATTCTTACCATACAGTGTTACCAAATGCTGCACAAAGCAAATGCAGTGGAGAGTTCGTGAAGAACAGTGAAGGTAGGTCCCACACTGTCACATTTTCACTGCCACTCTCTATCAAAATCTGCAACAGAAGTTTTTATTTTATTTACTTAGAGAAAATTAACGCTTTTCGTGATATATATGTCATTTTTAAATACAAACGTGCAATCACACCATTTCCCTATCCGGGTAGGTGTACATCACAGAGCACCATACTCCTTCTCATACAACTTTTACGATTTCTTTGACTTTCCACGTTTCCTTCATTCAGAATATCATACACTTTCCTTGGTCTTCCTCTCAGATCAGCACTGCATATCTGTTTAGTTGCATAATCAGCCTTAAATTCACATTCATTCCTTATCACTTCATTTCGTATTGTCATACATTGTCACTCCATGTATACTTCTCAATGCACGCATCTCTATATCATTTATTCGGCTCTTTTCAGCCTTTTCCATTTCCATGTTTCCCTTCCATGCACAAAAATACTATTGTAGACTTATCTTAGCAGATTTTGATACTGTCCGATTTGAGTATATATGTTTTAACCCTTCCCTTACAGTGATAAAAATGAAACGCGCGCTCCGGTGTTGGGTAGTGAGTACACGATAAAAAATTAGCGATTTTAAATCGGAAAAACAAGAACATTCATAGATAATCCCCTTAATTAATTATAATTGAAGTTAAAAATTATAATAATTGATATATATTTGCTGAAAACATTAAAAAACCATCTGGTAACGCTCACGGAACGGGCGTAGATCTAGTCTCGTTGCCAGCTCAACAGCTACTGCGGCGCGGCAGGGTTGGTGGCTAACTCGGGCGTGGCTACACTTGCGAGGTTGAGACAATTGCGCTCCTCGCTATTCAGTGACGTATGCAAAAGTGAGATGCGAATATAGTGTCGCGCTTCCCGCATACTCTTCACCTATCGTCAAGACCCAAGATCGAGGCACTCACAGCGTTTAAATGCGAATTTGTTTCCGATATTCACGAAATACTTACGATGTAGTCGATAAATTCTGATTATTATTAATATTATTTTTTAAATCAATGCGTAAATATATTATGGAGGAATACCTAAAATCTTAACCTTGTATTAGGTGTACCGGAAAAGAATGTCGTTTTTTCAATAAAACAATTTGGTGCATTTAATGTATTTATTTATTAAAACTTAGTTCAAAATATAATTGCCATCGTTTGATATAACCTCTTTCCACCTCTCTGTCAATTTTTTAATACCGCGTTCATAAAATTCAGCTGATTTCGATGCAAAATAGTCAGATATGCCTTTTTTGACATCCTCATAATTTCTGTATTCTTTTCCGTTTAAAAAGTGTTGCATTGACCAGAACAAATGGTAATCCGATGGAGCAAGATCCGGTGAATTTGGTGGGTGACGTACAGTTGTCCAACCTAGGGCTTTAATTTTTTCTTTCGTAATTTTTGAGGTATGCGGTCGTGCATTATCGTGCTGTAAAAACACTTGTCCACAATTAGCCAGTGCAGGTCTTTTTTTTATTATTTCTGCATCTAAATGCTCTAGTTGATCACAATACACTTGGGCGTTAATTGTCTGTCCGGGTTTTAATGTTTCGAAATAAATTATTCTCTTGCAGTCCCACCAAACAGACAAAAGAACTTTTTTTGCAGTGAGCCCGGGCTTAGGGGTGGGTTTTGGTACCTGGCCCTTTGTAAGCCATTGTTTCTTGCGTCTTTGGTTTGAATACAACACCCATTTTTCGTCACCAGACCAGATGTTGTAGAAATGGAGTTTTGGTATTTAATTCCAATAACTCAGTGCACGCGTTTATACGCTCACCTAGATTTTCTTCACTTAATTCATGAGGTATCCATGTTCCTTGTTTCCATGTCTTGCCGATTTTTTGATATGCTCTTGCACGCTTGACCATGAACATCCGAGTTGCTCCGCGAGTTCTTGAATCGTTGAAGTTGGATTTTGCTGAATCAGCTCAGTTAAAACATCGCTATCCACTTTAACAGGTCGAGCACTTCCAGGGTTATTTTTTAGATCAAAATTGCCGGATTTAAATTGTTTAAACCACCTCTGGCATTTACGAACATTCAAAATATCTCCCAGTAAATCACAAATATTTTTTAAAGCATGTGTTGCACTTTCTTTCTTCATTGTACCAGACAGGTACAAAGACTGTAGAATAGGCGGATGGTTGCTGCAGTGCGCGAAGAATCCAGTTCGCGGAGTCAAGCGTAAATCACCAAAATTAATTAAATTAATTTCTGGCGAAATATTCTTTCGTCAATGCGCCTCTGAACTTGTGGGCGGAGCTTGTTTCCGGGTATTCAGCGCGCTGCCCAGATCGGTTCCAGGGACGGACTCGGGACGATAATTCCGGCGAAAACGAAGAGATGAAGTGAAGACAGTTGCGAGATTCCTCTGTAGATCTTGGAGAAGGGTGAAGAAGTAAAACACGAAGTCAGTCCAGTGAAGAGAAGTATATTTTCAGCAGATTTGGGGCCTTATATGAACGGTTAACCGGCCACAGTAAGCCCTCGCGTCCCGCAATTTTCGGGACTTTCGGCCTGCTTAGGACGTCTGGTCAGGGATGTACTGTGGCGGCCACCGCTCATATCGAGCAGTTACATTACGGTCGCGTTTGCGTCCGGATCCAAACAGATAGAAAATATTCCTTCTTTTTCTGAAGGAATATTTGAGATATTACATGCGTTTGACATATTACATACATTTTGAAATATAAACAATTTAACAGTGTTTCTTATATCAGACATTTAAATATACAACATATTATTAAGAGCAAAACAGCATAGATTCATAACATACATGAAGTTTATATTATTATAACAGAGTTCATACATAGTTCCATATACAGATATTAAGCACAGTGTCTTTTTCATATCACATATTACTACATATTGTTTTGGTAACCTCTCATCATCATCCCTAAAACATCAAAACTATCAGCACTTATCCGATGAGGGAGTAAGGCGTCCTACAGCAAATACATTGAATAACACATTTTATAGCACAGGTTTACATATTACAAGAACAAGGTCTATAAGGGTAAGGATTTCAGTCTATATACCCCTATAGATCTACACATATTTGAATACTTAAACCTATAAACAAGTGTCTATCTCACATACAGAGGTGTTTATCATACACCGAGTTTATCATTTCCCTTGTACCACATACACACGTACAAGGGTGACCGCATACGTCCGATACATTCATGAAATGGTAAAGCATAATATTTCGAATAAATTCCTCATTCGGTACAAAGCTCTCCATTGTATATAGGGTTGTAAATGTTTTTGTTTAAAAGTCGTAGTACACTCCAGGTATACGTAGTCAGAGAAACAACACAGAACACGTTATAAAAGTTCGACTGCCGAAGCACAACTGACCACTCAAAAGCGATAACAAAAAAAACGACATTCTTTTCCGGTACACCTAATATTTATTATATTTATAGAGATATTGATGGTTATTAGAAGCAACGTATAGAAGATACCCAACACAGGGAAGGAAAGGTTAATGCCCCATTGACTGTTTCCTATCGCTACACTCTGTTCTATATCCGTCTTAACTCTTCCATCATTGATGAAAATACTACACAAATAGCATAATTCTTCAACTTACTCCAATCTTTCAGTATTTACCAATATGGAGGTCCAATTTCCCGGTGATAGTGAACAGGAGAAGGTGATGGAGAAGCGAGAGTAGCATAACAACAAAGACTCATAGAGAAGAGATATTGAACAAGTTACCTGTAATAGTTTTGTGGCAGCAGGCAGCGTAGCAAGCAGGGGTACCAGCAGTACACTAAGTCCAAGGCCTGAGGAGCTGCGTGCCAGCGTCCTGTCTGCCCGGCGCACCACTGCGCGACTGATGTCCACTGCGGAGAGAGAGGCTTTCAGCACACGCCCATGCTCCCAGATTGTGCATGATACTGAAATATACATATTACTTATCAAAAGGATATTTTAAGTTATTTTACATACATGCCATCTCTTTGTTGGGTTAGGCAGAGATGATAGAGCACCAAAATTTCCTGTCTCGACACAAATTCTTCGCCTTTTCGCGCTCCTCTGATGTTGAGGTGAAAACTTTAAAACCAGTAGGGTTATACTTTTATATAAAGTGGAATAAACAGTGTTTGACTAAATAAATTGCAATGTCTTTAAACCTCCACAGTGTTAATGCCTTAATTTTAAATAAAATAATAATGTCTTTGTTTATAAATCCCCTGTCCAGTAGTAGAAATATTAGTTATGGTAAATGCTTAGCATTGCTACATGACAATGCTTAATTTTTATAAGATTTGAAAAAGTGTAAGTCATAATAAATCAATTAAAAAATATAAAAAAATTATTCAGGTTATCATGGGTTAAAGTTGGAATTTAAAAAATAAAGAAATATATATTAGGGAAAAATTATGTGATCGATTTCTGGTGGTACCCTATTTTATTAAGGATATTTATTTAACATCTTTCCGGTCGGTTGGAAGAGTTTTACAAATGTAATAATTAAAAAATATTTTAAATGGTAAATATTCCAAACTAAAACTCATTTAACACGTTGACTGCCGACGCACAAACAACGCGCTACGATGGGTGACGGCGGCAGACTGACCAATATAAGGAAGCAACATACTGATATTACGCATAAGTGTGTGATCGGCACCCAGCGCTCTCCTCTCATTACGCACAAACGCGTAATCGGCAATCAACGTGTTAAACTATCATGAAAACCATCAAATTGAAGTGTAACATTTTTATTCTCAGAATGGAGCTAAGTACGAAAGGTCCTAACCCCTGTCACTGGATGGACTCAATATGGCGCAGGGCTCCCAAGCAGGGTCTGCCTCCCGGCCGTCCCACTCGGACTCTTCTGCTTCCGAACTGTAGCTGCACTCCTCACCTAAAAAATATAAAAAATAATCACATTTGGTTAGTGCAAGTCACGAGGTAAGCAAAATTAAATGTACTGGTTTAAGAATAACATTTTACAATGAATTCATGTTCAGCACACTAGCCTAGAACCCACATGAGTTGTCAATAAGACTATAATTCACATGTCTTACATTACTATAGAAATCTTTTCATGTAACATATATACTATCTGTCCAATGCGAAAGGTGACGATGGAAAATGAAATACAAGACATTGTAAATTTTTAGTTTACATTACCTTTTATTCAAAATACACTCCTTATGAGCCACTACAATACTGGAAGCAGTTGTAAAATTTTCTGAAGCACTCCTGAAACTCATTCTTCAGAATTGCCTCCAAAATCGCAGTCGAAGCTTCTGGATGTCTGAAATTGTGTCGAAACGCTTTCCTTTCATCGCCAATTTCAGTTTCGGAAATAGCCAGAAGTCGCATGGAGCCAAATGAGGTGAATATGGGGGGTGATCGATACTTTTTTTGGACAGAAAATCGTGTACAATCTTCTTTTTGTGTGCCGTTGCATTTTCGTGCAACAAAGACCATGCCCCTTATTCATGGTATTCGGGTCGAAGTTGAAGAATCCTGGCCCATAAACTATTCAAAATACCCAAGTACACATCAGCGATTACCATTTGATCTTCTGGCGTGAATTCCTTATGGATAATTCCTTTGGAATCAAAGAAAACGGTGAGGAGAGTCTTGATTCATCTCTTCTGCATGCGCACTTTTTTCGGTTTCGAAGATTGTGGACCTTTCCATTCCGAGCTATGGCGCTTTTTAAGTGAAAGCTCATACTGAAAGCACCACGTTTCATCACCTGTTATAATGTTTGACATGAAATCTGGATCCATATCAGCCGCTCTTATCATGTATCTGCAGTGCTCCACTCTGCAAACTTTTTGATCGTCAGTCAGTATGTGACCTTTCGTTTGAATTCCAATAAGCTCCTCGATGAACCTAGTAGACGTACAAAGATCATTTTGAAGAATTTCTGCCACTTTTTGAAAATTTTCTTCAATTTGAACTGTCAATGATGGTCCAGGTTGTAGACCACCTTCAATGCTCTCTCTACTATCATGAAATCTTGCATACCACTTAAAAAAGTTCTTACGACTCATTGCTTTATTTTATTTAAATTTTTTTTAATTTCACCTGGCGAGTTTATTGTCATGTGGCAATGTCTTCCAACCAACCGGAAAGATGTTTTAATGGGCCCTAAGTGAAACCCAGACTGGAATTCCATTTAAAAAATCTGGATTCCAGCGGGGATCGAACCCGCAACCTCCGGATCAGGGTTACTACCATAAACAGTCATCATGAATCATTTCAAAAGTTTCTGTGGCACTTTTACCCAATTTAAAATAAAAATTTATTTTGGCACATTGCTCCATTGTTACTTTCCCAACCGAGACTCGGAAGATACTGTCAACTGTTAAGTCATTATGAATGAACCAGCGATGTCAGTGCTTTGAAATTTTTACGGAAGATAACCAAAATGTGTCGCTAGTTAACTCATTTATTCATCTACAAATGACGCTGGTGGTTACGCAAAAATAAAATCAGTCATCTTTCGCATCGGACGGTATTCCGGAAAGTATTTTTGTATTTCTTAGATAGATTTTGTCGTAGATGTTCTTAATTCCAAACATTGAATTTACATGATTATGAAATGTAATGGTTTAGCGTATTTTTTGTTATTGTTTTTTTGGGATCATTTTGAAGATGTAACAAAATATTTAAGAATAAATTACTTTGTTATTCCACTATTTACATTAATCCACACTACACATGTTTCCACCTCTTATTGTTTCTTGATGGTTTTTTACTGTCGCAAAGGAATGATTACCGCTGATGACTACCAAATCAAAGCTTTGATCAAGAATAGCATTCTTTAAAAAAAAAACATGCTGGTGTGCTCCGATCGTCTCACTTTGGTGTGCAATTGGGTCCAGTACAGCGTGTGGCCGGTGAGTTTGCTGGTGTGCAACAGTTCACTCACTTAAAGAAGAGAAAAGAAGAAACAAAAAGAAATGTTGAGGGGACCCTCGACTACGAGGCCCAGGAACAATGACGAGTGGTGTAAGTGACGCAATGGCAAAAGGAAATTTTTGGTAATGGTTTGTTCACCCACAGCTAGCAACCATGAGGATAAATGAAGAGACAATTTTTGGATACTCACTGTTGGTGGTTTGTCCAACCCAATCGGCATGTTGCGAAGCCCCCAGAGATACAGATGCTGTGTCACACTCTTCTCCACTAGATGAAGTGGGGCATGATGCGCAGTCCTTATAAATAAAAATGTATTACATAAATAAATACTTATTATTCAATATATATGAAAAATCCAGATACAAGTATGAACTTGTCTAATTAGATGTAAATAATTCAACACACAAAAATAAATTTTCTCCAGTTTATTGGGATCATTGTAAAGAATAGAATTCCTCTCAAGTGTCAAGAGGACTGATAATATTGAAATGTTTAAGACTCCTTAAGTTGACACTGAGAGATACCACAACAAATTAGATGCCGTCTTTGAAGTGTGTTCAGTTTCACTGCGTCATTAAGAGAACAAAAGAAAAATTATACCTTTCTATTTTTCCTTGTTGTTCCATCAGATAAAGTGTTCCTCTGTTCCAAGAACTCTTTCACCCAGGAATTTCTAAATATACCTCCCGCCTTGCTCATTCTCTCCCGTCCACATCTTCCTTGATCTGCACTCAGATTTGTAGAGCTCCCTCCGTCGCTGCAAGCACGCAGTTCTCTAAACCTCACTGTACTCTCGCTCCCCACAGAAACTTCTTCCATCACGGCATTGCCCTCCTTCCAATTATCACATTTTTCCCCATCTTCCACCGTTGCCATACAGCTATTATCGTCTAAATCACTTTTCCTTAACTTAGTTTTAACTCTCTTCCTCAATTTGCTCTCGTAAAGAATACCAGTTGGCACATTATCGTTATCACAGAGATTTAAATTTTTATCACCATCTTTTTCCTCTTCATTTTCTTCATCACTCTCGTGACCGTCTTTGGCTTCGTTGTCTTCCCTGTAGAATATGAGTTCATTATCACTTCCATTTGAGTTATTTCCATTGAGACTCTCAAATCCGTCATCTCCATCCCCGCTGGTCGAGGGATTTCTAGGATTCTCGTTTCTTCTTTGAGCTCTATGAACCGGACTTTCTTCATCATCTCCCGATGGTTCTCCTCTTGCCAGTCTTCGTCCACCAAGATCGAATGACACAGAAGGAGGAGGTGTTAAGCTGACTGTTGGGATTGTAAACCTTTCTGACCAATCCACTTTTCCTTCTTTGTCATCTTTATTTTCTGGAAGGTTTTGGGTCTGTGTGGCTACACTTATCACACCGATGTAGTCTCGGTTAGGTCCCTCATTAAGATTAGATTGTTCAGGAACTGCGAATGAACTATCACTCGGTAAATCGTTCTTTTGTCTGCAACAATTTTATATTGCTTAGGAATATAAAGAAAATATTTATAGGTCTTACATCAAAACTGGCTAGACCAAGTTTCAATACTACATACAACAATAATAAATAAATAAATAAATAATAAAGCAACAAATATATTTTTAAGGGAGGTCTTATCCAAATTTATGATGGTTATATGAACACTACACCTAAAGCCAAATGTGTTACTATCTCATATTGTAAGATCTACAAAGGTTTCTTTGTAGTCCGTCTTCCCTTGGTGTATTTTCTGTGGGTTTTCTTGCCAAATATATTTTTTAGACCATATGCAGATGTGAGAAACTATCTAATCTAATGACCACAGTTACTATAGGAACGTTCCTATCCTTACACTCAAGTTGTATATATTTTGTTATATTTTTATTGTATCAATATTTGTGGGTTCGAGTTCCAATTTACAGCGCCCTTAAGAACAGTTTGCTCTCTAAATAGTCCTACTCGTATATTAATTATCATTTTATTATTGTAATTATTTAATAGCTGAAATTATGAATGAATTATTTGGTACTAAACCAAAGGTCTATTCCAAAATATTGAAATCATTATTAATCAAAATGAATCATACCCGGTTGAACATTTCGTCAAAAAGTGGTTAAAATAATAATTGAGACTCTGGATATCAGCAGTTCTGCAGACTGAATGTGTGTTTGCGATAAAGAAGAAAGAGTAAAAATTATTTATTAAAATCACCTTAAAATTCCACGTTCTGGTGAAACAGACATTCGACACCTCTGCCTTCTGTCTTCGTTACTCAATGATCTGTACCTGGGAAGGAATCATTCCGTCTAATGAAGACATTTCATACACAAAACTAATATAACACAAGAAATAATGAAGATTCTTTGAGAGTAAGGATAAAACATAAATTACCTGTGAGTGGGAGGTCTAGGAGGGGCTGTACTGACAATCAAGGCATGCACGATCCCTAAACATGTCATCAGGAATGCTGGGACCAGAACGCAGCTTCCCTGTAAAATAAAAAATCTAATTAATAATAAAAGGACAATTTAGAGCAGACTCTTCTCAATGGCGCTCTAACTCAGGACTCGAAGCCACTATTATTGACAAATTAAAAATCTAATAATAATAAAAGGACAATTTATATAATGTCGTTAGAGAGCAGACTCTTCTCAATGGCGCTCTAACTCAGGACTCGAAGCCACTATTATTGACAAATTAAAAATCTAATAATAATAAAAGGACAATTTATATAATGTCGTTAGAGAGCAGACTCTTCTCAAGGGTGCTCTAAATCAGGACTCGGAGCCACTATTATTGACAAATTAAAAATATTACAATATAAATAAATATAAGTTACTCATAAGCAAGGATAGGAAAGTAGTGGCTGCAGCCATTAGATTTTATTTATATTTCTGTGAAATTTATTGACCCTGTTATCAACGCAATCTAGTATATTCAACATCAAGGGTTAAGTTCCCAGTGGATTCACTTTCAGATTGGAGAAATTAGTTTTAACTAAAATTACCTAAAATAATTCTACAATTCTGCATTACGTCATTTTTTAAAAAATCTAAAAAGTTTTTGTAAAGACATAAAATTGTCAATTTGAATGCTCCATTTTCCAGCTTAAATGAACGCATACATACCATCACGCCGTCTCCCTAAACGGGTAGGCAGAAAGGAAAAAATGCCCAGACTTTCCTATCGTGACACAAATCTTTTTTCTCATCTACATCCATATACCTTCTCATACAGTTCCCACAATTTCTCTTACTTGTTAAAATTCCTAATTTCAAAATATCATTGATTTGATCCAACCATACCCTCCTTGGTTTTGCACTGTACATTTGTTTTGTTAGTTTTTCTTCCTTCATTCGTTCCACGTGTCCAAACTATCTCAGAGTGCTTTACTTCATTTTGCTCAACACGTTAGCCTTTCACACTCATCTCCATATTCATCGCCCCATGTATTATTCTAAGTGCACGCAGTTCTACAGCATTATTGTCTTGTTCCAAGTCCACGTTTCACTCTCATACATCAAGGTTGGACCTAAACCACTGTTGTGGACTATCGTCTTGGCAGATTTTAACACTTGAACGATGCTCATATTTAGAAGGTAGTATCCCACAGGTAGGAACCCCACTCATGTAAGTAGAGATATCTCAAAATTTTCTTTTCGTTTTTTGATTTTGCAGAACAATACCGCCGCGAATATCCATCGGAAGCTCGTGGAAGTTTATGGTAGTGATGTAATGAATCGACAACATGTCACGAAGTGGGTTAGGTTATTCGGAGAATGCCGTACTGATACTCACGGCGAGGCAAGGTAGTGATTTCTGATTAACTTGTGCAAAATATTGAGGAACAAGTGTGAAATGACCGCCGTGTGACGCTTGACGACCTTCACAAAGAATTTCCTGACATTTCTCGAAGTCTCCTTGGTGATATTGTGTCGGAAAAACTTGGTTACAAGAAGTTGTGTGCGAGATGGGTGCCCAGAATGCTCACACCGGAGCACCGTCAAAATTGCGTGACCGCCCCGCGTGGTCTTTTGGATCGTTTTGCACAGGAGGGAGAAGCTTTTCTGGACTCTATCGTGACGGGGAATGAGATGTGGGTGTGTCACTACACCCCAACAATTTTCCAACGATCAGGAGGTCGAGGAACCTGTGAAGAAGTGGCTGAAAGAGCTGGCGGCGCTACAGAAATGTCTCGATCTCGACGGTGATTACGTTGAAAAATAGTTTAATATATTTGTGAAGTCCCCTGTGAATTTCAATTAAATACAATCATTTTCCGATCCTACATAAATGTTGTAACCTTACTTTCTGGATGACCCTCGTACATAGTTCCTTCACGTGAGGACCAAATGAGAAATATTCTATAAGCAGACTTACGCAGTTCCTTCACGTGAGGACCAAGTGAGAAATCTTTAACATGAATCTGTGTATAAGGATTATATAATAAAAAAAAACATGGTTTAATGATTATTTTCAAAATTATAGGCATACCAAATCAGATGAAAATATTTGTAGCACCCTGCATAAGAATTTTTTTTTTCGAGGGTGAAACTTACATCCAAGTGTGTCTCGGTAGGTGCAAGTAGATAAAGTGTGGTGTTTAAGCAATGCAGCAGCCAGAGCGCGAGCAGCAGGCGGGCGGCCGCCACCGAGGTGTGTGCTGCCCACCAGCTCAGCCATAGCGGCAGCAGCAGCACCCGTGCCAGTGCTAGGCGCATCACCGTTCCCAGCCCCTGCACCGGTTTGGCCTTCGGAAATGACGATCCTGAAATTAAGAACAAGAATCTATATAAATAATACCTTTTATTTTTTGGCGTATATTTTTCTACAAGCATACGCAAAGAGAAGATCCGATCCACGCATCCTCTTTCTCTTTAAAATACACCCTGAGCAAGTGCTCAAATTGATGGTCGTTTTGGTCCATGCACTGCTGATAATGTGGAATCGCAAAATCACAAATAATTTGTTTTGGTATTTGGGCGCATTTTCTTTCTATGACTGTTCTCAATTCATTCACTGTTGCCGGTTTTGTGCCATAAACTTTATCTCGGACGAGTCTCCATAAAAAAAGTTCATTTGCATGAGGTCCGGGGAGCGCAGGGGGTATTCAATGTTACCACTATGTCCAATCCACCTGTTTGGCAATTTTTCATCAAGATATGCCCTCATATGATGGTAGTGGGAAGGTAGACCATCTTACTGGAAATAAAAGTCCTCCTCATCCCTAAACTCCTCACAAACGCATGGCATGACAAATTCCTGCAGTAAGTTCAAGTAAACGGCACGGTGTAAAAGTGTGCACACAGTTCTTTTGGATATCCTATAGACAGGCAGCACATAAGCTATTAATATCAATATCAAGTTTAACTGTCATATGTCCAAGAAGAAAACACCAAAGGAATAAGCAAAGAAAACAAAACAACACTTCTGGGTTTGTGAGTAGGAACTTGTCTAGAAAGTTTTTAAGGTATAACATAAGAAAAACATTTGTGATGTCGTCATTCAATAGAAAGCTAAATTAATATATAATATAGATATTCTGAACATGTCTTTAAAAGATCCCTCAGCAGCACCGATAAAGGTTTGAAGATTAATGGCGTTATGATAAACAATATCAGATATGCGGATGACACCGTTTTACTAGCCAAAAGCGCCAATGATCTCCAGGACCTTCTTAATCTTGTTGACGAGTCCGGTGAAAGAGTGGGTCTTACAATAAATGTCAGTAAAACCAAGTGGATGACATTCGGGCGGTTGGATTACAGTGGGTCAGTGTTGCGTTTGAACGGCCGTAGCGTCGAAAGGGTGGAGAAATTCAGATACCTCGGCAACATACTCACGCAGTCTCTCGACCCGGATGTGGAAATCAGGTGCAGAATTGAGGCAGCAAGAACTGCATTTAATAAAATGAAGTCGCTCTTCTGTGATGACAACTTAAATTTGAAACTCCGTCAGAGGATGATTAGATGCTATGTGTGGTCTGTTTTATTGTACGGTTGTGAAACATGGACCTTGAAAGTCCAGGCAATGAACAGACTGGAAGCATTTGAAATGTGGTTGCATCGTCGAATGCTCAAAATTCCCTGGACAGACATGGTGACAAATACCGAAGTCCTGAGGCGAGCTAGAGCTGACAGGGAGTTGTTGTCCACTATAAAAGTTAGAAAGATTTCATATCTGGGTCACGTGCTGCGTGGAGAGAAGTACCACTTGCTCCAGCTTATATTGAAGGGGAAAATCAAGGGACACCGGGGGCCCGGAAGAAGACAGATGTCCTGGCTGTGGAATGTGAGGGAGTGGACCGGCATCCGGAGTGTAGAGGAGCTGTTCCGGGCGGCTCAGGACCGAGACGGATTCGCCGAAGTGATCGCCAACGTTGGGGGGACCCGACAGGGCACTTAGAAGAAGAAGAAGAAGTGTATAGGTTCTTTTTACAACATCGCATTTTGTAAAAAAAACCTATACCCTAACAGTACAGCAATGTGCGGCTACGAAAAGATTTAAAAACAGTAAGAATAAAAAAATATAAGGTAACCTCTGATAAGGTCTACATCGATGAGGTCTGGCCTTAGCTTGGCAGATTTGAGGGGCACCTGTGCGAGTCCGTGCAGGATGCGCTGTTCTATGTTTGTCTCCCATTCTTGCTTGTCGTATGTCCCAATTTTTTTTTGATACCTAGAAAAATATTTATACGTAACTAAATGATCTACAACTGAAAATATTTATACGTAACTAAATGATCTACAACTGAAAATATTTATACGTAACTAAATGATCTACAACTGAAAATTATTTACAGTTGATATAAAAAATTTAAATATAAGAACAGGTCGGCAAACTAAATACAATTATTTTAATAGACACAATTCAATATCATAAATAAAATTGATACCCAATATAAAAATGGGTGAATGTAGAGGTTAGAGTGATAGTGTATTGGTAAGTACGGCATATGTACGAGTATATACAAATTCATGGTCACGTAGACAGCTGTGCATTACGCACGGCTACACATTTCATATGAACCGTAATCACACGTTCACTTTAAAATGGGAGTAAGTTGTTTCGCTTAAACTAACATCGGGTCCGTCCATTTCAAGTGATTCAATGGGTGTTGCCGTGACCATTTTATAATTAAATGGTTTTTTTTTGTGGATTCCTACATGATTGCAGAGTTCAAAAATAGTATTTTAAATTTTTTTTAACTCCGACGGCAGCCATTTTTGTTTTACGACACATGCTGATTCTTGCGTTTGTAAGGGTTTACAATAACTTATATTACTCAGAATTGGTAAACTCTGGGTTAATGAAAAAAAAAACATTTTATTCAGGAAAAAACAGCCTAAATATTTTGTCCAGTACTATGAAATTTGCATTCAAAATAGTCAAAATCCACCTAAAAATTTGACAACTAAATTGACAAATTTTCAAAGGCATATTACCCCATGAAGGAATGTAATCTCAGGCTTTTCTGGGGGAGTGTAGTTAGTTAAATATACTGTATTTACAAAAAAAAATCAACACTGAGATGTGCTTCTTTTACAAATTACAATTTTTCAAAAACGGAAAATTTCCAAAACATCTAAATTTTGAGGCCTTGTCGAAACAAAGCTTAAATAAAGACTTTTTATCTCTGTTGAGACACTGAAATTTATTGTAGGTTTAGAATTTAAATGTTTTATTGAAAAATATAAGCTATTCCTTGTGATCGAATTTTACCATCACTTTCAAGTAAATTATTAAAAATTATGAAAATGGAACTACAATGATTTCTCATCAACTTGTAATCGGAAGAATGAAATAAACAGTGCAAAAATTACATAAAAAATATTAAGAAGACTTCTTTAAATTTAGTTTTAAACAAAGATTAAAATAAATATGCTCTTTACAACTGTTCAAAACCGAAAGACTAAAAATTCGAAAATAAAAGACAATTGAAATACAAAAAAATTAACCAAATCAAGTTCTAAATTTGAAAAAAAATTGTTGCCACAATCTTAACATTTTATTTATAGGCAATCCACTTTCACAAGGATGATTTGTGCCATTACATCAAAGACAAAAATGCTATTATAATAGTCAATATAGAAAAAGGAAATTAAAAAAAATCTATTTGATAATTTAAAGCTTTGACTGATTAAATTTTTAAAATTTAACAAACAATTTATAAGTGGAAAAGGTCTTTGAAGAAAGAAAAAATGCAACATTCATTGGATGAGGCAAAGATATGGCATTTAGTAAATCAAATCTGTCATGTAAAGGATAAAAATTTTAGATTTGATTTTTTATGAAAATAGTTTTCGAAGTACTTAGTGCTAAAATTGTTTAAAGTTTCTGTCTTTTTCAAGTAAAGCAAAATAAAAATAAAAGCATAACTTATTTAGCCCCTTTTAGAGAGCAAACTCTCCTCAAAGGTACTACAACTCAGGATTCGAACCCGTTCATAAATTTTAACAAGACTTCCAAATAGTCTTGTCTTTAAGTGTATCCTAAAACTGCACACATCACCCATATCTCTGATACTAAGAGGCAGATCATTCCACGCCGCAGGACTAGCAACGGCAATTTTTTTTATCGTAATACCCCATATTTTTGGAATGATTTTATTACAACCAATTTATTAGATAGAAAATAATCAACCTCAAAGTTCTACTTCTCTCTGAAGGAACATCCCTTAGACACAGATTGGAAAGATACAATGGAGACATCCCATTAAGGGACTTGAATACAAAGAGATAAAGTTTGAAATCAATCAATTCGCGACACTCAAAGGGGAACTACTCTAGAAATTTGAAATTATTTTTGCACATTCTTAAAGTTATAGCTATAAATTAGGCAACAATTACGCCGCATCGGAATGACTCTGACAATAATCTCAAAACTTTAAATGCGTTTTTCTCTAAACTACTTTTTTCGATCTGGTCGACATATGATAAAATCTCCAGTTCTATCCAACCGATTACCTTCAAATTTGGTATGAAACGTCGATAGATGTTTCTCTATCGTCCCTACCTTGGAAAATTGAAAACTGTTTTTTTTTACTATTTTTTTTTAATTAAAAAATAAAAAAAAAATATTTTTTTTCAGACAGCCGCCATTTTATGACTTTTTTTTCTCTTTGGTACCAACTTTAACGACATTATTTCTTATCAAGAAACTGTGTATGATTTTTGTTTTGGATTTACGAAAGGGTTCCAATCATGCCGACCAGCTTATCCCCCTTTTTTTACGACAATACTATATATAACATTAACATGTTGAATTAAAATTTTTTTTTCCAAAATTTTTTTGTACCTTCTCAAATCATCGATAAAAAAACTGTAAAACGCCCGAAATTCACGCCTCTAGAGTAGAATATCCCCTTAAGCTTAAAATAAAAATGTCAAAAAAATCTGCCCTTCAAGTACACTCCACATATTTTATGACTTAAGAAAAAGGTTAATAAAAGCTATAAAATATAGGTTGATCGATTTATCAACAATACAATCGTATCTTCAATATTTCTCATTCTTTTATTCATACTATCATCATGATCCATCTTAACTATAGAAAAATATGATGAAAAGATGTAAGTCTATGGCAGAGATGTACAAATAACAGGTGGAGAGTGAAAAATAGTTAAAATGCAAAAATGTTAAATTGACCAGAAGACTGAAACTATAAACACAAAAACTTTGCCATTGTAAATGTTTCATTCTTTTCAAAAATATTGTCGCTCAGCATTAGAAAATGCATTCAAAACATTTCTATTCATACAGAAAAGAATTGAACTCCTGTAATCGATTTATTCAGCTATGAATCTAATAAATATTTTGTATAATAAACTTCTACTACAATAAATGTTTGTAAAACAAACCATTTAGTGAACTACTGATGTTTACTTAAATATTATTTCATTCGAAACGAGGCAATAAGGAAATTTTCAATGTTGAAAATACTTTCCTTTTATATTATTTACAATAAAGGCGTTAACACTGTGTAGGTTTCAAAACATTGTAATTTGTTTGATAAAATGCTCTGTTTATTCCAGTTTCTAAAATGATATAACATAACCTATCAAATAAAAAAAATGGAGTACAGGAAAAACTTGTTTAACTCGATTTATTATGCCTGTAATCACCTTGCGCTAAGTTTAATCATGTAAATCAAATACAATTAATAATATGTTAGTTTAAAAAAATACACAGAATATAAGTTATAACACATCGATCAATAAGTCCCGGAACTAACCAACAGATGGCGCCTCTAATAACAAATCCATACCATTCTCAGTTAGTACCAGCCTTTAGAAGTTACGTGTCAAACTTTCATGACATTCCGACATTGTGTCATTGAGTTACAGTGGTTTTAGTGACGCTACTTTTGCTATTTTCAAAACAATGGAAAAAACCGAATTTAGTGTGTCGATAAAACATTGCTTTTTAATGGGAAAAAATACCGTCCAAACTCAGCGATGGCTTGAAAAGTGTTATTCGGGCTCTGCTCTGTCGAAAACAACCATTTGTCGATGGTATGCTGATTTCAAACGCGGTTGTACAGACACAAATGATGCTGAACGCTCTGGTCGTCCAAATGAGGCTGTTACACCAGAAAACATAAAAAAAACTCAAAATCGTGATGGAAAATCGCAAAGTAAAGTTGCGTGAGATAGCTGACATCCTGAAGATATCATTTGGTAGTGTTTACACTATTTTGCATGAACATTTCAAAATAGTGTAAACACTACCAAATGATACGCGCCACCCATTTCGAAAAAAGCGTCATGAAAATGCTTTTTTCGAAATGGGTGCCGCGTTTGCTCACAATGGAACAGAAATAACAACGTAACGATGATTCAAAGCGCTGTTTGACACTGTTTACGCGAAATAAACAGGAGTTTTTGCATCGGTATGTGACAATGGATGAAACTTGGATCCACCACTATACTCCGGAATCAAATCGGCAGTCAGCTGAGTGGAGAGTAGCCGGTGAAAGTCGTCCGAAGTGACCAAAAACTTAACAGTCGGCCGGGAAGGTTATGGCCTCCGTATTTTGAGATGCGCACGGTATAATATTCATCGATCACCTTGAAAAGGGGGAAAAACCATCAATAGCGAATATTACATGGCGTTATTGGAGCGTTTGAAGGCAGAAATTGCAAAAAAAAACGGCCCCATATGAAGAAGAAAAAAGTTCTCTTTCATCAGGACAATGCACCGCGTCACAAGTCAATGGTAACGATGGCCAAATTGCATGAGTTGAACTAAGAATTGCTTCCGCACCCACCGTATTCTCCAGATTTGGCTCCCACCGAATATTGGCTGTTCGCAGACCTCATAAAGATGCTCCAGGAAAAGAAATTTGGCTCCAATGAAGAAGTGATTGCCGAAACTAACGCCTATTTTGAAACCAAAGATAAATCGTTCTACACGGTTGGCATAGAAAAGTTAGGAAAGCGTTGGAATGAATGTATCGCTCTTGAAGGAGACTATGTTGATGAATAAAGAAGAATTAAGGCAAACAAATGTTGTTTTAGTAGTTAGTCCCGGGACTTATTGATCGATGTGTTATCTGTGACATGTGCGGGAGAGTGCGTATCTAGGATAGCGCTGTTTTCTCATTAAAGATCATTTACAAAGTAAGGTAAAATTTTCTGCCACACAGCTTGCATATTACTGGTGGTGATTTCTTCCAATGGTGAATTAATATTTTCTATTGCCTTTTTAATATGATATTTCATCCAAAACTCTGGTATGGAATTCCATTCTCTTCATTTGTTGCTTGAAAAGCCTGGCTAAAAGTTCTACAAAGATAATAAGCCTTAAAAGATGATATGACCCCTTGGACAATAAGTTGAAGCAGTGATGTTGTATTGGGGGGCAGGAAAACAATCTTGAAATTTTTATTAAGATCGTCAAATCCACCAGGATGCCCTGAAGCATTATCTAACCAGCCACTTAAAGGAGGAAATAATATCATTTGATATTCGCGCAATCCACATAAAGTATAGTTTTCCTATATTTAGCAATAGTGGTGTATAAACTTCTACGTGCTGACTGCGATAATTTCTATATAGGAAAGACAGGAAGATCCATTGAAAAAGACTTCATAAACACAAATCTGCCTTAACGAATCCTCTAATTTACTCAGAAATGGCTAATCAATGTCACCGAGAAAATCACATTTTCTATCGATTCAAGACAATCCTTTTTGGGAGGTCTTATCAAAATTTATGAGTGGGTTCAAATCCTGAGTTTGAGTGTTCTTGAGGAGAATTTGCTCTCTTAACTACATAAATTGTCCTTGTATTATTATTATTATTAACATATAGATTGTTTGCAATACGTAAACAAATTTAGCATAAATACAATACATACCAGGCAGCAAGTTCTGTCATATTTAGACAGTGTTTTAGTTTCAGTACTTGAGATTATCAAATACAGATAGTGAGAGACATTCACTTTATAACCATTGTACAAACGACACAATTTTCTGAAACAAAATAAAGAACATATTATTATCTTTATAGACAAAAAGTATTAATGCTGTTAATATCTCTATCAAATTTAATTGTCATACGTTCATGAAGCGAAAGTAAAAGAATAGCAAAAAGAATCATTAACACGTTCACTGCGTCGAACACGGCTCCCATGTCCATACAAATATTTTGTACGGACACGGGAATCCTTGAATGTTTAGTGCACTCATAAATGTCTCCCGATAAGGATTCGTCGCCGGTTTCATGTGTTTTGAAGACACTTGTATATGATGTTTAAATAGAAAGTAAAATTTGATTTTTAACAAAGTTATGGTTTTCCAAATTTGCGAATTTTCAGCATCTCTGTATGACATTTTATACGCAGTGAACGTGTTAAAAAATTAGCAAAGGAAATTTGCATAAAAAAACACTAGAACAGCATTTCTGAGATTGTATGTAGATACTTAATCAGACGGTTTTTAAACATGTTCAATTTCACAGCACTCTCGCTATTGAACGGTTTCCATAAATCGGTCGGAAAAACAAAATTGCTTCGCATTATTGTGGAATTTAGTTTTAGCGAGTTTCTACTGACTCAAATTTCAACTGTTTTACATAAATACATACCATCTCGCCGCTTTTCTGTAAGGGTAGGCAGCGAAGACAGAGCACCAGAATTTCATATCTCGACACACATTCTTTGCCTTTTCTACATCCATCAAACTCCTACAATTTCTGTGACTTTCTATGTTTTCTTTTTTTCAAAAGATCATTCACTCGATACAACCATACTTTCATTGGTCTTCCTCTACCAGACCTTCCGCTAACATTTGCACTATATATTTGTTTAGAAAGTCTTTCTTCATTAAAGTTTTGACTGTAAAAATGTGCGCATAAAGAAGAATTCACGGGACAACAATGTATGACAGAATACGGAATGAAGAAATTAGGGATGAATGTGAACTTAAAGTTGATGCGTTGAGTAAGATGAAGATCACTCTGAGACGGTTTGGGTATGTGGAAGGAATAAATGACGAAAGACTAACAAAATAAATATACAGTGCAAATGTGAGTGGAAGGCGTAAGAGGATAAATAAGAAAACTATGGTTGGAAAATGAAGTTTCTCTGGTATTTATCAGATCAATAATGAGAAAGAATGACGAGTGGGAAAGAATTGTGTGAGCTCGTAAGTGTGGGTTTCTTCTTGTTTTAATTTTGGTTGTTTTTGTATTTGTATTTCTGTGTATTTTTTGTTTTAATTTTAATTTTTATTCTTATGATTGTGTGCGGTATATTGTGGGATGAATATTTTTGGTCTTTCTGGAGTGATGATGTGTGAGGAGTTGAATTTCGCAATATGTTTCCAGTTGTAGTTGAGTGTCACTGTTTGTCAGGTCGATGAGAGCGTGCAACGGGGTTTTGTTTTTGTGTAATCAAAAATCGGAAAGAAATATCGATTTATTTTTTCATGCTAAATATCCTCAGTGAGATACAGGCAAAAGCCTAGTTTACTGGGGATATGACAAATGAAAGGCAACAAACCAAGATACATTAAAATTATATGTCCAAATCAAATTACCTGTAGTTTTTTCGCAAATTGTGTATATTTCTTGTCATGTGTAATAATAAATAAATAAATAATCATATCAAATGCTTCTGCCATTGCAATGTAATTCGTTGATTTCAGTGAACATATTTAACAAGCCACGTCTCTCTCTCTCTCTTTGAATAATGGCCGTGAACTCCTATATATGAAGGAGTATACGCCAGTGTCCAGTGATGACAGCTTTATAGTATTTAGGTAGTTCTATTCATATGGGCGACACGGCACATCAAGCAACTCGGCCCAGGACTACTGTTATCTAGAGAGATACTATGGAGTTAAACTATTTTACAACTAAATAAATATTTACAATAAGATGATAGTTAAATGTATGTGAGCGAGCGAATGATTTAAATTTAATTAACTATCGATATTTATCATATATATTATACATATATTTTATTACAGGTTCATTTTGTTTTTGTTAATAAAATGAGTGATACTATTCAATATGGACATTTTATCGAGGCTCAACAGGTGGGGAAGATTTGCGGGGAGTAATATTTTTGTTTGTTTTTTAAAGGTCAAAGGGAAAGTATTCAGAGAACAGGAGAAAAAGATATGTTCAAGATCTCCCTCCTCCTGGCCACACTCGCATAAACAAGAGTTCCTTATATGTAGTCTGGCCAGGTGGACAAGCCAACTGTGATGAAAAAGGTTTTCCCTTAATGCTTGTTAAACACCTTGAGATTGCCGCATGGCAATAAATAAGCCAGATTGTACTGTGTATAACAAAAGAGTAATACAATACAACAATATCATAATATCAACATAGTGTGACGATTTAGAGGAAGTTGACTAAATCAAATTAGTCAAATATCAACCATTTACGCTCATTTAAGGTGCATGGCCACGCGAAAACACACTGGACTCCCGTACAGAAGGTCGCCATTTCGAACCCTGCACTGCGCTACTTTCCTCGAATTACATTAAAACAGCTATAAGTATCTCATTAATTTTGTTTGTTTTCTACTTTAACCCTTATCTTGACAAAGTTCAATTTATCCAAATATTAACGTTTTTCTTTGACGATTCCTTGTTATATGGTAAGTTATGAAGGAAAATTGAGAAAAAAAATCACAAATTTTCCTTATATTTTTTTTTATATGTAACACCCACGTTACATTGCCAAAATATCAATTTTTATAAAACACAAAAAGGGCTATAAAATGATTCTATAATCTAAAACATGAACAACATTTATGGTACATAGCTGAATTATCAACAAATAAAATGGTTTGAATAATATTTTCTCTACATGTAGTGATTAATAAGATATTTAGATTATTTACCCCAATTTTCAAAACGCACCCACCCTGTCCAGACATGTTGACCCGATGTCGTTTGAAAGGTTGTAGCGTTGTCAACATTTATCACCAGATGATACCACTGCACACAATAGTGCATGTATAGTATTTGAATATGTTGCCATATTTGGAAATACGTTACAGTTTCTGGAATATGCGGGCATGTATTTTTCAACATATTATCTTATTTAAAAGATAAAGGAATATTTTGTAAACAAAGTACTTACTCTTTATCTGTGTCACAGAACCAATAATCGATTTATAGAATAATAGAATAGATACAATCTATGATATAATGAACTTCAAATATAGCCTAGAAAGATAAATTTAGCTAGAAATATTACGAGTAACGTACGCATTGCATTCCATCTTTAATCAAGTTTAAATAATAATGAATAAGAAAAATAATTATAGCATAACATAAGCACAGGAAGTAATGTACAGTGAAAATAATGATATAAGGATTATCTCTAGTAAGATTAATTTCATTAGATAAATGAACCACAAAAATATTTCAATTAATTATGAAAAAACTTATTAACCCTTCCTTAAGGCCCTGTGATGTGTAACTAGTACACACTGCTTCTAAAAACTTTAATATCTCTATAAATATAATAAATACTGGGTTCAGATTTTAGGTATTCCTCCGTAATACATTTACGCATTGAATGAAAAAATAATATTAATAATAATTAGCACTTATCAGCCAGTCTGAGTGAATGTGATGGAATACAAGTAGCCTGAACGAGTGGACTTGTTTTTGCTAAATAATTAGTGTAAGAATTGTTATCTAGTTATAAGTAGTATGTATGTGTTAATTATTTCTAAGAAATCATATATTTAGATTGAAAAAAATAAAATAAAACGATATGTAGGAAAATAAGATGTAAGTTCATAAATTATAACATATAATTAAGATTAGTTAAGTAATAAATTTGTATATACTATAGGTATAGCCTTGACAAATGTTTGTACAATAATTTACTTTGTTTAATAAAAAAAATAAAAAACTTATCATCCACATCAGAGATATTTTGTGAAAATCGGGAATAAATTCACCAATACAATCAAACGTGTGCCAGTGTGTGAAGTAGATATATTCATTCTAAAAAACCACTATGGGTGAGGAAGCGACGCTATTCACGTTTCACTCTCACTCTACTTCGGTATATGGGAACGCAAGAAATATAATATCAGTTCGCTCACTTCTCTCGCTTCAGTAGCTTGCGGGCTTTCGTTCGAGGTGGTCGCTTCGCCCGTTTTGTGGACGTCGGCCGATTGTTTTTTTTCATGTTTTCAGCAATTAAATTTCAATTATTGTCATTTTTGACTTCAAATTTAATTAATTTAAGCGATTGGCTATGAATGTACTTATTTTTTCCCATTTTAAATAGCTCATTTTTACATGTGTATTGAATACACAGCACTGGAACGTGCGGATTTATTTTGCACAGGAAGGGAAAGGTTAAAGCATTTATGAATATTTATTTTTTTGCCACAGAAATAGTACAGATTATTTTTTGGTATATATTGGGGTTCCGTTCCTGAACAAACTGGCACAAGAAGAATCGATATAAAAGGAACCAAATTATGTTACTAGAAAGATAACGAGTTCCACTCTTTATTTCCAATAAGAATACTCAATCAGATTACAGTAATCCCTAAATTTATGTTAATTTACTTAAGTACAGTTTATTATGTTAATAGACTATTGCAAAATCCAAAGTTATGGTAATAGAAAAGTGTGAAAGAAAAATTAAATGCGATATATGGGTAAACATTGACAAATTGGAGCAAGTTGAGAAATTTTATTATACTATTTGACTCAAATTTTCTCAGTTGATGGAAGAGTTATGAGAGATATATGAAAGTGTACCGATAGGAAACAGTCAATGGGATCTTTAAACATCTATACTCGAACCGGATAGTATTAACCAGATAAGATTAATGCTGTGGAGATGTATGGACTAAGGAAAATTTGTGGAGTGTCAATGTTTGAAAAAAGGCAGAATGAAGACATCAGAAATGAATGCATGGATAAAATGGATGTTTTAAGAATGATGAATAAGGGTGATTTATGATGTTTTGGACATGTGGAGAGAATGATTGACTAAGCGAGTATATAAGTCAGAAGTGCAAGGTGTGCGTGGAAGAAGTAGACCGAGGAAAACTTGGCTGGACCAAATGGACCAGATTTTATCACTACAAATGTCGAGGAGGCGAAAGTTACGTGATTGGACAGAAATGTTTGTAGATCTATTTTTACGCCTATCCACGCATGGGACACAGCATGGTGATATGTATGTATGATTTCAGAAAAATTTCAGCTACTTTGAAATTTAGAAATGTAAATATGTTGATGAAAAGGTGTGAAAGGAAAATTGAATGCAATATATATGGATGAGCAATGAAAGATTGGAGCAAGTTGAGGAATTCTACTATTAGAGTAGTATTTTGATAGAAGAGTTAAGAGGGATATAGAACGGCATGTAGGGATAGGAAACAAAATCAATAGGGCACTAAAACATACTCAAAATGGACATTATCAAAATCTGCTAAGATGATAGTCCACAACAGTATTTTAGTACCAACTTGGATGCATGAGAGTGAAACGTGGACTTGGAAAAATACTGAAAGGAGCGGAATAAATGCTGTATAAACGTGTGCACAGAAAAGAATACACGACAACGTATGATAGAATACGGAATAAAGTGATAAAAGGATGAATGTAAACATAAGGCTAATGATGTTTTGAGTAAGATGAAGAAGAGGCATTCTGAGATGGTTTGCCCATATAGAACTAATTAATTAAGAAAGACTAATAAAGCAAATATATACTGCAAATGTGAGTGGAAAGTGTAGTTAGTAGAGGAAGACCAAGGACAGTATGGTTGGATAAGTGAATATTGTGAAAGAAGAAAACGTAAAAAATCAGTGAAATCGTAGGACATGTATGAATGTAGAAGAGGTGAAGTATGCAAGATACATAGGAAAGTGGAGCTCTATCCTCTCTGCCTACACAGGCAGGGAAATGGCATGATGGTATGTATTCTGTTTGGAACTAGTGGAACGGAAAAAGTTAGTCATGCAGCAGCTTCTGGATAATTTAATAATGGATAATTGAAACAGCTGTCAGAGTGACAATAGTAACAATGGAAAATTCATTCAGCAAGAATAATTTTGAATTAATATATTAACTCTTTTATTCCCAGCATATTTATTACATAAAATGTGCGAAAAAACCCAGCATTTTTTGGCAAAAAAATCAGTAGTTTATATTATTTTATTTTTTATCTCAGTTAATATTTAGTTTTAAAATCTAATTCTTTTGTGGAGTCCTCCATGCAGAGTGTAAAATAATAATTTTCATATTTCATAACAAAAAAAATATTTTATTCAACGTAAAAACTTGTATGAAAACTTTGAGAATTTTTCGCATACACTAGTTGAGGCCGATAATCGGCCCCGTGGGATTAAAGTAAGTGCTATAATTTTTTTCATCATATAAATAAATCATGTAGACCTTATCAAAATATGTGTTGTGTTAGCTATCAATAACCACTTATACACTCAGTAAGAATAGATTATCTGCAAGTATGTAAAAGATCTATTTAACATAGCATTCATTGGCTCTCCATTTACGCAGTTATCAATTACATGTTTTCCTAGAAGAAATAATATATGTGAAAGAGGGATTAATGTATCGCTCGATATTGCAAGCAATATCTATATTGAAATCCAGGAAAAGTTTTATGAACTATACTTGAGAAAATGTAGCATGGTCCGTGTGACAGTTCACAAATTTGCCCCAATACAACCTTGTAACAACGTTCAGTAATTTTAATTATTTTATCAACTTTAATATAAGCCTCGAATCTAATAAATAGCAAGTTATTTAGGTAAATACATTACATAAAACTAACAATAATGACAAATTAATACATCTTGTTACAAATTAGCAAAAATGTGGCAGTTTGTTAAAATCAAATAATATTTGGTGACGTTTGTCAAAAGTCACTACGTTAGTTAACATTGGCTAGGGATGAGGTATTGGATAATTGGATTTTCGATTTTTTTATACCTAAAATTAAATGTTCGTAATTAGTATTAATTCATAGTGGATCTTGGCCTATTTAAAGATACATACAAATACATTAGAAAGTCAGTATAATGAAAATTAGGAATTCAAATGTCAGCTTAGAGAAAAACAATTTTTCGATTTATAAAAAAACTATTCGATTTGTAAAAAAAAACGATTTTACCCCATCCCTTTGAGACATGACATTTCAAATGTCACACGAATCATTTTACATTTTCTCAAGTATAATGATTCCTTCAGGTAAAGCACGTTTTCTGAAATGGAAAGAAATAAGATCTGACGACTGGATGAAACTCTCATAAAAGACACCTGGAGACCAATTGCCTCGGCCTACTTGGAGATCACTCAATAAACTCCGAGAAGGTGTGACTAGATGCAAGGTGAACATGGTAAGACGAGGTTTCCTTAACCCTTCCCTTACGGTGTTAAAATTGAAACGCGTGCTCCGGTGTTGGGTAGTGAGTACGCGATCAAAAATTAGCGATTTTAAATCGGAAAAATAAGAACATTCATAGATAATCCCCTTAATTAATTATAATTGAAGTTAAAAATTATAATAATTAAGATTTATTTGCTGAAAACAATAAAAAACCATCTGGCAACGCTCACGGAACGGGCGTACGTCTAACCTATTTGCAAGCCTAGAAGCTACTGTGGCGCGGAACGTCAGTCGCATACCCCGGCGCTTACGCTTATGCTTGCGACGTTGAGACAATTCAGCTCCTCGCAATTCAGTGGAGTATGCAAGAGTGAGATGCGAATATAGTGTTGCGCTTCCCGCATACTATTCACCTATCATCAAGACACAAAGTCGAGGCACTCACAGCGTTTAAATGCGAATTTGTTTCCGATATCTTCACAAAATACCCATGATGTAGTCGATAAATTCTGCTTATTATTAATATTATTTTTTAAATCAATGCGTAAATATATTATGGAGGAATACCTAAAATCTTAACCTTGTATTTATTATATTTATAGAGATATTGATGGTTATTAGAAGTAACGTGTAGAAGATACCCAACACAGGGAAGGAAATGTTAATGAAATTAACACATAAAGCGATTGTAAGGGATATTTTCACAGTCGCTGGGCCTCGTAGTCGAGGATCCCTACACCATTCCAACTTTAATTCAGTGCAAAGTGAAGTTGTGCCATGGAGTTTGTTTTATTTGTAAGGGAGTGAGCCATTGCATACCAGCAAATTTACTGACCAAACCACGGTACTGAATCTGTTGGCACATAGAGGTGAAATGATTGGATCACACTGACATTTTTTTTCCTTTTTGAAAGAATAATTATGACTGAAATCATAAATATCTTTATACCTCCGAGTACTAAGTGGCAAAAATACTTGTGTCATTCGAGGGGAATAGAAAAACATAGAGTTTGAACCGGCAAACTTCTGCACAGAAATTCGCACATCTGTAGGGATATATAGGACTCACAACACATGCTAGTTAGTCCGAACATCAGGACTTCATGCTCTGGGGAGAACCTGATTGATACAAATGATAGGGCGATCTCTATTGCCTCCTACTGGAAACATGTGGCATAATTAATGGTCTGGACACAGAAATGAATCAATGTATCGCTTAAATGAAAGAAAAAAAAAGTGTTGGACAAATGGCATCTAAGCAATGAATATATATGATGAAGATATTTAAACAAAATGTTTTGTAAACATTTGAGGTGGACATCCATTTGAGGTGGTCTCTTCGTCCGTTTTGTGAACGTCGGCCGATGTTTTTTTTCATGTTTTTAGCAATTAAATTTCAATTGTTATCACTTTTGACCTTAAATTGAATTAATTTAAGCGATTGGCTATGAATATTCTTATTTTTCCGATTTTAAATAGCTCATTTTTACATGTGTATTGAATACACAGCACCGGAACGTGTGAATTTTTTTACCACAAGAAGGGAAAGGTTAAACAAGTGTACAATCAATTTTGAGTCAAAGCGCTCTTTAGGAGAGTTTACTCTCTAAACGGCACTATATAAGTTGTCCTTTTATTATTATTATCATCGAGAAAAACTCTTTAGCTGGAAGTTTGTAAGGTGGAATAAATGCAGTAGAGGAATCACAGGTTTTCCAAGTTAACTGGCGTTATTGTGAATCGGCAAAATCAAGCCATTGTAAACCTATGTCCGCCTGTATGCATTTTTTTTCTATTAAAAATTTAAGAAAACCACATCATGTTAAAATATACGGGATAAATTGTGATAACCACATTATTGCGGTCAGCGTAAAAACTTTGACTACAGTAACTAGGAAGTAATCAAATTTAAAGGCAGCAAAATTATATCATAATGACTTATTCATTTAAAATCTCATTTCATATGAAAAAATATATTACAATCTTGCTTATTTATTCTCGATAATTGTTCAATAATTCATATTTTACTTATCAATTTAAATGATTAAGGGTCAGTTATTACTATTAATTAATATTATATACAACAACCACGCAATATCAGGAGTAACAAAAATGACAATACATAAGTGTTTTTGTGGCCACCTTGATGTAAGGAAGTGAAACTTGGACTTGGAAGAAGGATAAGAGTAAGATTAATGCTGTGGAGATGTATGCACTAAGGAAAATTTGTGGAGTGTCAATGTTTGAAAAAAGGCAGAATGAAGACATCAGAAATGAATGTATGAATAAAATGGATGTTTTAAGTAAAATGAAGAAAGAAGCTTTAAGATGATTTGGACATGTGGAGAGAATGAATGACTAAGCGAGTATACAAGTTAGAAGTGCAAGGTGTGCGTGGAAAAGGTAGACCGAGGAAAACTTGGCTGGACCAAATGGACCAGATTTTATCACTACAAATGTTAAGGAGGCGAAAGTTATGTGATTGGACAGAAATGTTTGTAGATCTATTTTTACGCCTATCCACGCATGGGACACAGCATGGTGATATGTATGTATGCTTTCAGACAAATTTCAGCTACTTTGAAATTTAGAAATGTAAATATGTTGATGAAAAGGTGTGAAAGGATAATTGAATGCAATATATATGGATGAGCAATGAAAGATTTGAACAAGTTGAGGAATTATACTATTTGAGTAGTATTTTGATAGAAGAGTTAAGAGGGATATCGAACGGCGTGTAGGGATAGGAAATAAAATCAATGGGGCACTAAATATACTCAAAATGGACATACTCAAAATGGACATTATCAAAATCTGCTAAGATGATAGTCAACAGTATTTTAGTACCAACTTTGATGTATATGAAATGTGGACATGGAAAAGGAGCCAATAAACACTGTAAAATATGCATGCACTGAGAAGAATACATGAGATGACAATGTATGACAGAATACGGAATGAAGTAATTAGGAATGAAAAGACTGATATACTAAGTAAAATCTGAGCTACTTTGAATACTCTCGATAGTTTGGGCATATGGAACGAATGAATGAAGAAAGACTAACAAAACAAATGTACAGTACAAATGTAAGTAGAAGGTGTGGTAGAGGAAGACCAAGAAAAGTATGTTTGAATCGATTGAATGATATTTTAAAAGAAGGAAATCTAAATAGTCATAGAAATAGTAGGAGTTGTATAAGAATGTGTATGGATGAAGAAGAGGCGAAGGAATGTGTGTTAAGATAAGAAAATCTAGCATTCTGTCATATCTGCTTACTCCGACAGGGAAATAGCATGATAGTATGTATGTTTAACTCATTCATAATTTACTCTCCAAACTATATAGATCTTGAAACTCCATTAAAATTAAAATGTTTCACTCTTCATCTCATAAATATTTTATTAATTTCATTGATATTTGTTTTATTTGTAATATTAATAAAACAATCACAAAATGTAACAAATGGTTAGTATTTAATTGAAATCTTGTTTTGAAAATGTTATGGTATTTTTAATAATGTTTACAAAATAAAACATTTCCCATTGAACTTAATGTGTACACAATCTTTTGGCAAGATATCAAAATAACTTAAATATTCTGCTTTGACTTCAAACAAATGTATTTTTATCTCAATGTTATATATAAACGATGTCAAGATATTTTAATACAAAAATTCTTATTAAAAACGTCAATAAAAATGCTTAGTAAGTATAAAAATAAATGTAGCAAAATATGTGTAAGATATAAAGAAAGCCTTGACATTGTTTGTAAATAAAGATTTTCAATGTCTGAATTGTATACAAATGCGATCAATGAAATAATTCATGTTGAGATCTAAACCAAATAAGAAGGAACAATTATCTATTGACGTTTGACGGGTATTGTGAAATGAAACATCAAATATAGGTTTATTTCGTGAATAATAATATTTCAATTTCAACTCAAAATGAATTAGCATCGCGAAAATTTGCACTTTAATCTTGTAATGGGTAAAAAAAAAACAACTTTCGATTTATTATAATGTATTCTGTCAACAAAAACTATTAAAGATCTTATTTATTTAGGACGATATGAAATAATTAAGCACACGTGTCTACAATACTTACGAAATATGTGAATGTTTCAATAGTTTTATTTTATGGATTGCAATTTTTAATAATTGACCACACGAGAAAACACGATTTTTTTGATAAGGAATAAAAATGTATCGTTCAAAACAGCCAGCTGTTCGTGTTTCTAGAAATAAAATTTATGATGTTGCTATGTGAAAAACAAACAAAACATTGATCTGTACCTACTTGTCTATTGTAAGATAAATAGTCCATTCATACATGCTATAGGGTTCAGCTGCGGCTACATTTATCGCGCTTTATAGTAGAAAACAATAATAAATTATTTGATTATCTTACGATTTAACCATAATATTAGATATGCATACATACACACCCTCACGCCATATCGTTTTAGAAATATGCTGAGAGGACAGATCTCCGAATTCGTCCATCCATGAACTTGAGCTCCTTCCGCATCAATAGAAAATATTTCTTAATGCTTCTCTGTTTTTTTTATATTTGTCCCCTTTTCCTTGATTTAAAATATATAATTTCATTATTTTCTAGGTTTACCTCTTGATTCATATTCAGATTCAGACACAGTGACACATACGTATATGCATAGACGGCGCCCTCAAATAGTATGCAGCCTGTCCTCCGAGCGATTGAGTTTCTCCACAGGATTAAACTTTGATTATATGTTTGTCATATTTTCTGTTAAATGTTAATATTTTCCAAATTGCATATTTTATTGATTTGAATTTCGTGTTTATTTTATATTATTATTTTTGAATTTATATATTCATTTTATATTTTGTTTATATATATATGCTTTTTATGTTATTTATTGTCTTAATTCGAATTATATTTTTATAGCCAAAAAATACACGCTACATTTTATTGCATAATTTTATGATTTTAAACGTCTGGTACACGTGCGTCTCAGGAGAGAGGAAGCATTCTGATAGGCTGTACGCAATGAATGACTCAGTACATGAATGATATCCACCTTAGAATATCGGCTCTTTGTTTCAGCCCTTATTTATTCATTTCTTGCACTTATTTTATATCATTCGACGTTTTATACACAATAAAACTATGTTTATAGTTAATTACAAAAATGAATCTAGCAGATTATGCATAATTTTAATGTAAATATACATTTTTCACTGGATGCTTAGCGTCCAGCACCGTGGCTGGCGGAATTTTTAGCACAGTAAGACAAGTGTTAACCATGTAAGTGTAGTGTAAACGCGTAAACATGCACCCCCTTGCATCAAGTGTAAACATCAAGAAATGAGGTGAAAACCCAACTGCCCCAAAGCAAAACCTACACATACACGTATTTCATTATACGTCTTTATTCCTTTTTTTGCATATATAATAAATCATAACATTCCTAAATGAATATTAAATAATAAATTATGTACTTTGTTATTCCATTAAACAAATTAATCCCTTCAACATGTGTTTCTACTTCCTATTTCAAGGTTCTTGGCGGAATGACTCTGGTTTGTTACAATAGCAATACTTAGGTCCAACTGGTGTCATCTTGACACACAAAGTAAAACAATTCATGAAAAGCTTTCAAAAAATTACTTTTGGTCCTCGATTTCGTGACCTTAGTATTGTGTCCAAGATAACTATCCCCTCATCATGTGACTGTTTCATTAGTTTGTTTCAGAACAATCAAATAAGATTTTACAAAGGGGTTATTTGTCATTAAGATTTTATTTATCATCAAGTTTAAGAGTGGCTATAGATGGGATATGATGAAAGTTCTTTTTTTGTGCTGGGCGGTTAATTTTTGTTTTTATAGAGGCACCGTGTCACCTCGCTGGATGGTGTTATTATTAAAGCAGGAAGAAGTTATCTGGTGCAAGAGGGCTCATCACTATTCTACAGAAAGAAGTAAACTCTCCATAATGGAAAAAGAATACGAACCTGGCAATAAGGATTAAATTTCCATGCCATAAATTATGATATAAATAATCTAAAGTTTAATGTTAACGTAGGTCAAGGTAGGCAGACAAGACAGAGCACTAACCTTTCCTATCACAACATACTTCTTTAATTCGTACATTTTCTAAGGTTTATTGTTCTATACATTTTCTTCATTCAAAATGTTATTCGTTTGAATCTATATTTTCTATCTTTCTCTATCACTCCTCTACTATTAAATTAATATTTTATTACCCATTTGTTCATTTACATCTTCAGACCATCTCAATACATCCTACCTAGTTAATAATTGGCCTTAAGTTCATATTCATCTTCAGTAAATGTTTTTTTTTTAATTTAGGGAATTCACCCTGCTGAGAGTGCTTTGATAGTAAATATGTTTTTTATTCTGTCATACATCAACATTACAATGCTTATAGATAGAATAAATGAAGCCTGTGTGAGGGTGGGGCGGAACATGAACGTGAGTAAATCTAAGTTTATGGTGTTTGGCCGGCAGGATCACGTCTTACATTGAACAGTGCTGATATAGAGTGAAAAAATTTCAATATCTCGGAAGTATCCTAGTGGAAGACCTCGACCCAGAAACCGAAGTCAAGTGCAGAATTGAATCATCTCGTGCGACTTTTAATAAAATGAGAAGCGTATTCTGCGATGATAATCAAAACTTGAAACTTCGACAACGGTTAGTCAAATGCTACGTTTGGTCAGTGTTATTGTATGGAGTAGAATCATGGATCCTCAAAGTTGGTAGTATGAACCGACTGGAAGCATTTGAAATGTGGATGCACCGGAGAATGCTACGGATACCCTGGACGGATATGGTCAGCAACACAAGGGTTCTTCGAAGAGCCAAAGTTGATAGAGTTGCTGACTAATATTAAAATCTGAAAGGTGTCCTACTTGGGTCATGTACTTAAGAGGAGCAAAGTACAAATTAATGCACCTGATCATCCAAGGCAAAATAGAAGGCTGAAAAGGTGTTGGCAGGAGGCAAATCTCCTGGCTCCGCAATATACATAATTAGACTGGCATAAGGGTCGTTGGAGATCTTTTTCGGGCTGCCGGGGACAAAGATGCCTACTCTCAAGTGATATTCAACGTTGGGGGGACCTGACATGACACTGGGAAGAAGAAGATACATCAACACATCACATATTCTCCTCAGTGCAGGCAGTTCAACATTTCTTTATTTTTTTTTTATAAAAACCATAATGATTAAACTTAGAATACTTACAAAAACTGTATTTGAAATTATGTTTCTAAAAAAAGAACAAATATGAGCGTTTCGCGCCCTTTAGAAATGCTTTAAAAACTGAATTATGAAATATTTCAATTCTGTTTACTCTGATTAAAATTTCTATAAATTTTCAACATTACAGAAATTGCACAGGCATTGTCCTATATCTTGGAACATATAAAGTATCCGTGTTTCTAGATTCAATTCTAGGAACAAAGTGTATTTTTTCCAAACAATTATCTTTGAACAGAAAACACCCACAAATATTACAGATAGTGTTACAAAAGTTAAATATTGTTTCCATAATATTAATTATATGTTTAATAAAAAAAAAACAGTATCTGCAATATTTTTAAGGATTGAAAAATGATAACAAAAAATTTATAAAAAAATATTTTATTTCAAAATCTTTTTTGTATAAAAAATAAACAAAATTTCTTAACATAACAAAAAAATAAACAGTGGCCGAATAGATAAAGTAAGTGTTTCTCAAGCATTTTTAAAAAATTGATTACAAATTCACTGGTGAGAGTTTATTATTGTTTCAAAATGTATTGTAATTGTAAAAAAGTGATAGTAATAGCAAATACGAGTTTTGGAGGGAGGATTATAAAATAAAACTATTTATATAGTAATTATAAAAGAATAGTTTTTTTTACATTTTGGTTCCTGATAAAAGTTGGAAACTTCACATTTAAGGTTTTTGGAGGAGTAGCTTCCATATTCAACAATTCATAATGTTCCATATGATGTTTCCATATTCAATAATCCATATCTCATATGATGTTTTCACATTCAATAATTTATAATCCATATGACGTTTCTATCTTCTGTAATCCATGTTCCATATAATGTTTTCATAAACAATAATCTATATTGCATATAACTTTTCCATACTCAATAATCTGCAACATGCAGAAGTATAAAAAAACATTGAGAATTCTAAAGCAATGTTTTAGACACTTAAACCCTACTTTTTTAAACAATATATTACAATTTAGTAATATAAAGTACAAATTGGCAAGCTTATAGCTGTATAGTGATTTCTTCCAGCCAATTATAAACATATTAAAAGGCCTTATATGAAAAACCAATTTTATGAAGTGACCAGTTGAAAAAAATGTGAGTTTTTCATTTTAGGAGGCGCTACATAGGGCAAGGATAATTGATGACCATGGTGATCACGATCCTCAGAATTGAGAGAATGACTAAGACCTCGGCCATACAGGAAGGAGCCTCGCTTGATGCTTAGAGCTATGTTGCGAGTTAGGCGACATATCCTAGCGAACCAACGTACCCCATACTAGCGTAGTGGCCACACTGTACGCTTCGTGCCACGTTGCATGACGATTAGTCATCGAGTGAATCTCCTAGCGAACAGATGTGTTGGTTAATTTACAAGATGGCGGAAGTTTTAATGACAGCTGTGTATAAAAGGGAGCCTTTGTGGAACCTATCGAGCTAATTATACAAAAATGTGCCTGTAATAAAATCACTTAGGAATGAAGTTACACAGGAAGTAAATAAAGATGGTAAGTTGTAATGAAATTGGTTAGTTTTGAGAGTGACACTGTGTGTTGACTCAACCGCTCCCAACTGTCAAATGAATTTGTGTGTAGCACTTTGGTGTGGCCATGCATGGAGTCACCTGGTATATGAGTTACCTAAAATCTAGCTTAGCACCTAACGAAGTATTTTGGTGTGGCCTCGGTCTAAGTGAAAAACTAAACAGGGATCTTTTTTTGTGGTTTCACAAGGCATCAAATCTGAAACACCGGATTATACGTGTTCTGCCAAATGTTTGTGAAAATTTAAGAGCTGTCAATTGTTTAAACTCAATAACCTCACAATATATAAAAATGTCTAATGAAATAAAGTAACTAAATCTGCCACAAATTGAATAAAAAACATTTTTGAAAATCTATGTTTTGGAGTAGAATGTATTAAAAATCTGAGTATCCAGGCATACTGAACGCTTTGCTAAATGCCTCAACATCATCCTTAAGATGTTGAACCTGGGCTTTAACAGTGTCATTTTCTTCAATTGCTTTATTAAAATCCACTAATTTTGGTCCGGATATCTTGGAAATTTCCAAAGATAATTTAAGTCCTTTGTCTATGAAATTGACAACTTGATCAATGTCTTTTTCTTTTAATCCTCTTGTTGTTAAAGCAGGAGTACCTGTAAATAATCAAATACACAATGTTAAGAAATTATTCACTGTCTGAAGAAGGAATAAAAAAGAAATAATGATAGGTGATCATTAACGGTAGAGGAAGTTTGTCGGTCCATACCATGGATGGGTGAGATCTGAGTATAAATATGTTAATTGCTTGTGAGTTGTTGTACATTAAACCTGAAAGTCCAAAGATGAGATGCTAGTTCTAAGGTGACTAAAGTGTTTTTTCCAATAGGTTCAGCTGAAAGTCCGGGAAGCCAGTTCGCTTAGCGACAATTGTAATTTTATGTAAGAATATCCAACAAGACATAGGCAATTGCCTAGTCTGTTGAATTTTGAACATGTAATACCCTACTTTGTAATTTGTATATTTCGCTATAAATTCTACTGTTAATTAAAAAAAAAACGCATATTTCGTAATTCATAATGTTTCATAAAAAAGTATTTATGAATGCCAATTATTCCAAATTTTACTTGCAATAACGGATTCATTCAGAACTCGCCCCTGACAGCAAGACAACTGGCAAGAGGTTAAATTCATGGTATTCCCCCTTTATCCAAAGATTCAACACTAAAATATCTCAAGATTATTATTGTAAGTATGGGGTTTTGTGTGTTTTTTTTTTCATTTCACTCGTAGATTACTACTTTTTTTACAGATTTTTTTTATTTTACCTTTAATATTTTCCCAACTGTGATAGTTTATTTGTCAAACGCCTTGAATTTTAGATTATAATATAATCAAATACAAATAAAAACCAGTGACATATTTGTGTTACGCATGCAAACACAAATTAATTTGTGTAAACAAGTGACCATGTCAAAATCAAATATGTGATAATTATAGTTTTTTTTTAATTCCAATTCATGGGCTACCATGAAATATTTTTTTTTCTCCATTAAATATGTTACGTCTCAATATTGTGGAAATATTTAAACAAAACTTTACTTGTTTTCATTATTTTTACAGTACGAAAAAATAGTCACAATGTTACCAAGCATTGAGAAATGCGGAACAAATTTAAATGGTTTTTTTAGTGATTGTGTAATTCGTAATTTGAATGTTTTTGTAAAATTCTGTCCCCTGAAATTTGAATTAACGGAGTTTTACTGTATAAGATTTTTTTTCATGAGGCAATCTTGTCTCAAAAGGTTAGCAACACAGATCTGAGTCGGAAGAGCTTGCCAGTCGATCATGTAAGAGCAGACCAAGTCTATTTATCTATAAAAGGCCACGCAACTGTAATAAAATCCTTTCAAAAGGCTGGCAACACAGATTTGGACCACAAGAACTATTCAGCCAAATCTGTAAAAGTAGACCAGGTCGTGTCTATAAAAGGCCTTTCCACTCTTGCGCCAGATGAGGTGAGACATCATATTGAATGAAAACAAATCTTATTTAATCAATGCAAATATTGCAATTTAACAAATCATAAAGATTTATGCCATTTATGGTAAATCTAGATTTTATTTCCGTATGTCTGCCAATTCAATTCAAAACTCTTTTCTTTAAAAAGATAAATAAAAGGAAGGATCACAAAAGAAAGCAAACCTTTCGGTTTCTTAAATGGACTGGCTACATAAAGCCTCAATATATGTAATGTGAACCAAGAAATAAAATGCCATTAAAATATTGTAGGGGGGCTTACCCTTTAACCAATAACTTGGATATGTAGACTATCTGTTCAAGGATTCATAAAATCTTTACCTAATCTGATTCCAGATGGATTGAGAGCGCTCTTGTCTCCGGGAACTGTGTTCTTGTTGCAGGCGATGGAGATGACCTCCAGGATCCTTTCGGCTTTAGCGCCAGAGATCTTCTTGTCCCTCAAGTCCACTAACACCAGATGCACATCAGTTCCTCCAGTTGCGACTTTGTATCCTTTCTCAATAAGTCCAGAGCACAACCTTTTAGCATTTTCAACAACCTGAAATAAAACAAAAAAATATTATATGCAATAGGTGCATGGCTGTGCGGTAACGCGCTGGACTTCGGTGCGGAAGCTCATCGGTTCAAACGCCGCGCAGTGCTACTCCTCTCGAATGACACAGGCATTTTTTCTGCCTAGTGTTCGAGGGTATTAAGAATACCTATGACTTCGGTCATATCTATTCTTTTAAAAAATAATAATGATAATAAAAGGACAATTTACAGAATGATGTTACGAGAGCAGACTATCCTCAAGGGTGCTCTAACTTGTTTCTAACCCACTATAAACAACAGATAAAAAATATTAAATATATAGAAGTTGAGTGTAAGGATAGGAAAGTGGTAGATGCGGCCATTGAATTAGGCACTTCTCCACATTTGCTTGTTTAGAAAAAACATATTTGGTAAGAAAACTGCAGAAAACAAACTGCAAAGAAACCTTGTAGATCTTTAGATATGTGATAGTAACACATTCGGCTTAAGGTGGAGTGTAGTGTATAATAGTATGTGTAGTGTTCATATTTAATGAAAACAATTGATAAGACTTCCCAAAAACGGTTGTTTTAAAATGCCTCTTAAAGCTGCACACGTCACCCATTTCTCTAACACTTTGAGGCAGTTAAAATTGAAATGATATAAGTCGTTTAGTATAAAAAACAGCAATCTGTCGATTTTGCGTGAATTGAATTAAAACCGAGGAAATGTTACTATTGTAAAACTATACATTTTTTAATGTTTACATTGTAACAAAAACAACAATATAAGGGTTATTGTTGTTTTTGTTACCATGTAAACATTTAAAAATGTATAGTTTCACAATAGGAACATTTCCTCGGTTTTAACTCGATTCACGCAAAATCGACAGATTGCCGTTTTTGATACTAAACGACTCCATATCATGAATTCTAGTTATTTTATGAAGAATAAATTTACCAATCTGGTCAATAAAACATTTTCCAACAAATATTTTTATGTGCCTTTGGGGAACAATATGGAACATTATGCATATATTTATATCACCCCATTATTACTTTTTTATACATATTTAGAGTGTGTCCTAGTAGGACGTGCTGATGATGTTGATGACATCTCTGTATTCGCTTTAGTCGAATTCTGTGTTCCTTTTCGTTCGGGGTCATCAATTTAGCGGTATGCTTTAGTCGTACGTCGTGATGATGATGATTTGTTTTGTATTTAAAATAAAATACGTCGATTCAGGAACGCGGGAAGTGAGAGTGAATAATAATAAATAGTAAACAGAAATGAATGGTCAAGCGAATAATAACAAGTGCTTTTATTCATCGATAAGTAGGTATATATAGAATTTCAGAACGGGACGCGTGACTGCGTCCGCGGTATATCTCGATCTCACTCCTGCGCGTGCTGAGGTGGTCGCAAGCGCTGCGGATAATACAGTGGGTAGGATATTTATTGTCGAAACGGCGAGATGGCGTGATATGTTCTCTTTCTACCTTGGAATGCGATGTAAATATTATTTGCGTGTAAACAGTGTTGACGTTTCTGATATGTGACAATTGTAGATATCCAGAGGTTGATTCATCGGTCGTTGACCCTGCATGTTGACAATATTTTAGGGACGTGGGTACCCTACACATACATGCAATCATACCATTTTTCTGTTGGGGTAGGTAGAGAACACAGAGTGCCTATCTTTCCTATCACGGCATACTTCATTTGTCTCAACATATTTACATCTTATTTTACAGGTCGTTTTATTAATTACATATCATTAATGGAAAGATTTTCTAGGAGTTAAACATGTATTATTTTTATACAAAGTCATAATTGTGTAGAAAATAATTTTTTAGCAATCTACATTGCAAAAAAATATTGAAACAAATGTTTTTTCATACAATATAAAATATAGTACTCCTGCAAGAGAAAATGTGGGGCCAAATGACAAAATAAATTAATGTTTCTGCAAGTAGAAACCGAAACTACGACCTTCTTTTCAGGAAGCTATTTTTATCGCAGAGCTTTTGCAAACCACCTTTGCACCACCAATTCTTAAACCAGACATTGATCGAATTGATATATTATTCAAGAAAACAAACATTAATTAAAAATAAAGATAATCAATTCATTCAATATTACATAATAATAACAAAATAAAGACGTTAAAATGACAACAAATATAATATTATCAACCAGAACAAATCAAGAAATAGACTATAAATATAATAAAATTTTGTGTACAGTTTCAAAAATACTCAATAGCTAAAAATCTTATAAATCAGAATTTACTTTAAAAATTCAAACAGACAAGAACAAATCACATCTGACAGCTAGAGCAGCACCTGAGTGTATTTACCTGTTTCTGATACGCCACAAATTCTGGAGTCTTGGCCAGCTTCATGGCAGTTGCGATGCCAGCTATGGCATGGTTGTGGGGACCTCCCTGCAGTCCCGGGAACACAGCCTGGTTTATCTTGGTCTCCAGGTCATACATCACCTGCAAATATATAGATAGATTTGAAATATTGCACATTAAACGGAACTCAAAGTAACATTTCATAATTGATTTATTAACCCTTCCTTCTTCCCTATGATGTGTAACTAGTACACATTGCTTCTAAAAACTTTAATATCTCTCTAAATATAATAAATACTGGGTTCAAATTTAAGTTATTCCTCCGTAATACATTTACGCATCGAATAAAAAAAATAATATTAATAATAATTAGCACTTATGCCCCATCAGAGATATTTTGTGAAAATTGGGAATAAATTCAACAATACAATCAAACGTGTGACGTAGGTATATTCATTCTAAAAAAACGCTATGGGTGAGGAAGCGACGCTATTCACGTCTCACTCTCACTCTACTTCGGTATATGGGAACGCAAGAAATAGAATCTCAGTTTGCAGTTGTGTTTCTTCCTTCGGGGTATAACATACAGTGTTAGTCTGTCTCAGGTCTCAGTCACTCTAGCGCATTCACCTGAGGTGGTCTTTTTGCCCGTTTTGTGAACGTCAGCCGATATTTTTTTTTCATGTTTTCAACAATTAAATATAAATTATTATCACTTTTGACTTCATATTTAATTAATTTAAGAGATTGGCTGTGAATATTCTTATTTTAAATTCCTCATTTTTACATGTGTATTGAATATACATCACCGGAGCGGGCAGATTTTTTTTAGCACAGGAAGGGAAAGGTTAAAATACAGTCATTTCTTGATTCACTAAATTTAAAAACACTTTATAAGTTCTTGAATTGGCCAGCAGATAAAAATATATGGTTTCAAAAAAACATGGTACTGAATTTCAACAAGATCTAAAAAACATATTATATATGCCCATATGAAGACATTTATTGATTTAATGAAAAATAAACACAATGATTGGTCATAGAATATTTTTACACATTTTAACACCGAAAGTTCTAATTAGTCAATACAATAGTCTTTTAGGAGCTAGTCCTTAAGGGAAGAGATGATGATGATTTGTTGATAAATAAAACTCGTTAGATCGCAATGCGGAAAGAGAGGAATTTTATTAGTAACGTAGGTATTTATATAATTTTAGAATGTGCGCGGGAATGCGCTCGTGATATGCCTACGTCTCGTTTCTGCGAATGCAAAAATGATTAATGTTGTATGCAGGTATCATTCAAATACGGAACTGGCGAGACAAGTGTGGTGCGTTCTCGCTCTAGTATGGAATGCGGTCCGCTCCCGGCTACGGGTTGAATGGCCGGCGCGTGGACTTTGTAATTGTTTGTTTTGCATTGCTAAGGAATGCAAAGGTCACTTCATCAGTCATTGACCGTGTGTATGGACGCCCACAGTGTTCCGAGTGTGCGACCGCCACAGTCTAAAAGTATTATCGTTATTACCTTTTCTCCATTGGGCTTAACGGAACGAACTCCTTTTCTGAAGAATATAACTCCTGCACGTGGTCCTCTCAGAGTTTTATGTGTGGTGGTGCTAACTATGTCACTGTATTCGAAGGGACTCGGAATGACGCCTGTAAAAAAACACAATACCCAGTAAAAAATTTGCTAACTATACTCAAGAAAATGTAGCATGGTCCCTGTGACGTTTGAAATGTCATGTCTCAAAGGGATGAGGTAAAATCGTTTTGTTTTACAAATCGAACCGTTTTTTTATAAATCGAAAAATTGTTTTTCTCTAAACTGACGTTTTAATTCCTAATTTTCATTATACTGACTTTCTAATGTATTGTATGATTTGTATTTATCTTTAAATAGGCCAAGATCCACTATGAATTAATACTAATTACGAACATTTAATTTTAGGTATAAAAAAATCGAAAATCAAATTATCGTATACCCCATCCCTAGCCAATGCGGACTAACGTAGTGATTTTTGACAAACGTCGCCAAATATTATTTGATTTTAATAAACTGACATATTTTTGCTAATTTGTAACAAGATGTATTAATTTGTCATTATTGTTAGTTTTATGTAATGTATTTACCTAAATAACTTGCTATTTATTAGAATCGAGGCGTATATTAAAGTTGATAACATAATTAAAATTACTGAACATCGTTACAAGGTTGTATTGGGGTAAATTTGTGAAACGTCACAGGGACCATGCTACATTTTCTTTAGTATAGTCAAATATTATAACTGTTAAAAGTTAAGAAGAGTCAAGTGTATATTTAAGGTATTTGAAGTCAACAAAGAAAGGTACAGGTACAAATTTAGTTTTTACATGATAATAATAGAAAGGACAATTAATATAGAGTTAGTAAGGAACGTAGACTAGACTAGTTATCAAAGGTCTGTGATCCATACTGTATTTACCCAGGTTGATTATACTGATAGTTGGACACTCGATTTTATCAAAGAATAACATTTTGGGGGATTCATGAACACACTTCTGCGTTGATTAAATACCACTTTTCGTAGTAGCGGTATTGGTTTTAGAATGCCACACGATTGTTTCGCGCAGAGCGCACGTTTGTATTGTTAAAATACTCGGTGATTAGAAAACACTACCATGTCGAAATTAGGAGTGCAATTTTTGTCTAATGTAATGTATAATTCAAAAACTTACAATGTACTTTGTTATAACTTAAAGTTTCCTAGAATTTAGTATCACTCCATCCACTATTATTTTAAAACTTTATTATTTGACATTGTAATTATGATACATTAATATGTTAAATAATCTTACATTCATTTTATTTTTTTGTGCTATAATCTAATTAAAGCTGATGAACATTTTTACTTTATAATACTTTGTACTTATATTTATTTTTAATCTTGAAAAATTTCATTATTGTTATTTAATGTATCCTAGAACCTGCTGTGCCTAAACAATTAATATGTGAAATAAACTTACTTTCATTTTATTTTTATGATTATTACAATTTAAGCTGACATAATTTTTAATTTACAAAACGTGCGTGTTCATTTCAATGTTTGAATATAAAATATTATTTTTATATTTTTTTGCTTTTTCACTTCATTACAAAAATTAAGTGCAAAGTTTTTGTAAACGCACTGTTACTATGTTTTTGTAAATACACTGTTGCAAAATTACTCTTCTGGATGAACGATCTATACTTACGTTTGAATGTAACATTAGGTGCTGTTATAGTTACGGTTTAATATGATAGTTAGTGTTTAACTAATTAATGTCATAGAACATATTCTTGAATAAAGAAGAAGTTTTATTATATGACAGCTGTCACTTCTTAATATGATTATAAGACAGCTGTCACTTTTTAATATGATTATAAGACATAAAATAACAATTGAACTGTTGAACAGAAAAATATACCGTATTAGCCCGACTATAAGGCGAGGTTTTTATTTAAAAAGGCGACACGTAAATAGGGGGGTCGCCTTATATTCGAATCACAATTATTGTAATGAGAGCATTCAAAAGGCGTCATTGTTTACACATAGCCTGTGCATAGTAATTTCTGATAGTTTTTGAGGTGTTCTGTTTTTGTACTGTGCTTCGTTTTGCATCTTTGCTACCTAAAAATGTATTATGATTGACTATATTGAAAGACGAGGAGCTCGAAAAAATCAAAAAATACGCAGAAGCTATGATTCCAATTTCAAGGTTATGGTAGTGCGTGCTGCGGAAACAACCAACAACTGTGCAGCTGCTCGACAATTTGGTATCACGGAAAATAGTGTTAGACGTTTATGTTTAAACATGTACTTTACTATTATCTGGGTACTTTGTTTTAAGAAATATTTTTCGTTAAACATTTTGCATTTTATTTTTCATAATATTATAATGGTGAGAGGAATGGTTTTTTCTTCAAAAAGCAGATTAAAAAATAAGAGTCGCTTTATAATCAGGGTCACCATATAGTCGGGCCAATACGGTAAATATCAAAACAAGAAAGCTGCTTTTAATGAGTGAAAATGCACGACTGTTCTAATATTTATAACTTTCACTCCTTTACGCTGTTGCTTTGTAACGGATTTAAACGCATCATTTTGTTAAAAACAAACGGATGGGTGATGAAAGACTGACTAAACAATTTGAGAGGCAGAAAGAATATGCATGAATGAAAGAGAGTTGTGGTAGAAGACAGGCAAGGAGTAATAATAAAAGGACCGTTTAGAAAGCAGACTTCTCAGGGCCGCTTAAAAGTAAGAGAAACAGAAGGAACTGTGTGAGATATATGGATGTAGAGGCGAAGAAAGCCTGTCATGATAGGAAAGTTTGCCACTGTCTTCTCTGCCTACCCCGATAGAAAAATGGTGTAATGGTATGAATGTATATACAGAACACAATGAAAACACAAAAATTAGCAATCTAAGAATCTGTCTCATGAAATGTGTATCAGATTGAACAACAGTAGGCTCTCGGAACATGGATTTCCTTGTCTTTGGAACTTCATGTTTAATCTACTAAGTTCAATGGCTTTCATAAGGACTCCTTGTCATTAGGGATTACTTTTCATTCTTAGCAGAATGTAGAAAGTCTCTTATGTGACTTCCTACAGGCAATCGGAATAAATTTAGTAATTTAAAATGATAAAAATCAAAAATATACCTGCGGCAACCAATCCTGAAATATGTGCCATATCAGAGAGAAGGTAGGCTCCATTCTCATCAGCAATCTGGCGGAACCTCTTGTAATCCAGGCAGCGGGAGTAGCAACTGATGCCGGCAATGATGATGCGGGGCTTGAAGAGCTTGGCAGTCTCGGCCAACTTGTCGTAGTCTATCAAACCAGTCTCTGGATGGACCTGGAAAATAGAAATAATCTTAATCGTAAAAATAAATTGATTGTAATTTTTCTTTATTATTTAGCTTAATGTTGCTCTGTAGTAGTTTTCGCAGCAGTGCTAATCAATCTGCAAACTATATTTTATGCTGCTCTGTGAAAAAAAGAATTCCCAACTTTAGAAACAAACTCTGCGATACTTTGCATTGGACTACCTTCAAACGAAGTGGCTTTTTAGCCTTGTGATATCCAGAGATGGCTTTGCACCATTTTAATTTTTTTGATGTAATCGTTTTCAAAAGGTGTAATTGGTTAGTGCAGCATTCAAGGCAAAAAAGCTTGGGTTTGTATCCAAACTGCAGAAATATTGATATATTGTGGAATGAATATTTTTTGTCTGTCTGGAGTGATGAAGTGTGAGGAGTTTGATTTCGCGTGATGTATACATATGCAATTGAGTGTCACTGTTTGTCAGGTTGATGAGAATGTGCAACAGGGTTTTATAAAATAAAAAATCGGAAAGAAGTATCGATTTATTTTTTCATGCTATATGTCCTCAGAGAGATACAGGCAAAAGCATAGTATACTAGAGACACAACAAATGAAAGGCAACAAACCCAGATCCATTAAAATTGTATGTCCAAATTAAATAACCAGTTGCTTTTTCACAAATTATGTATATTTCTAGTCATGTGTAAAATTAAAACAAAATTAAAATTGATTGTATCATCTTTTCAAAGTAAGGCCACAGCTAATATTTTCTATTATTACAAAAGTAATGCATACACGTAGCATCACAACGTTTCCCTGTCTGAATAGGCAGAGAGAACAGAGCACCACAAATAGTGTGCCTATTTTATAAAACTATTTTGCAGTTTGGAAACAAATTAAATCTGTAATTTAAATACAGTAGACTGAATTATCGGGGTTCGCATTAACCAGGATAGCAAAAAAACTAACGTTGAAAGCCTAGTTGATTATTTGAAGCAACGGAAAGATCCCCTAGCCAAAGAGCTAATGTTGCATAGCACCATATGCCAAAAAATGAACAAAGGGAAAAAACAAACTTCTTTGCTGTCATACAAAAGGATGTACGAGGATGTAGGACAATTTTTAGAGTAACATACAGTAGAAAGGAGAGCGCCAGATTTTCCTATCGCGAAACACATCTTTTACATCCACACATCTTCTCACACAACTCCTACGATTTCTCTGACTACATTTCTGTATCGGACGTGTGCCGTCACCCTTGTGTGTGTATGTGGTATGATGAGACAGACAATGTTGTGTAGATCTGAAGGGAAATTCACCCTAATATTTGTATATGTTGTATATTATAATCTCTGTTATGTTCCTGTATGTTATATGTTAAATGCTTGTATGTAAACCCTTATAATTATATGAAAATATATATGTCTGTTTGAATCCGATTGCGCTCGCGACCGCACAGGAAAATGTGCTGCGGCCGAGCCATCGAGACTAAGGCAAAAGGCAGTCGGCCTAAGCGGCGCCCCGAGCCCCGAAAGTGGTTGTACTTTGCGGGTAACGGGCGCTTACTATGACCGATTGGGCGTTAATATAGAGGGCCCAAAGTTAGCAAATATACTTCTCGACTGGACTACACTTGTGTTTCACTTATCCTGAACTCCTTCGATCATCTCTCAACTCGACAAACCATCTTCGTTTCACTGATCGCCCCGCTACAAACTCGTCACACCACTGGAGCCACTTCGAGCAGCCATCTTGGATAGCCACGTACAGGCTCCACCCCGAGCAGTGACAAGCCCCGCCCAGAGCAGAGGCGTAGCGGCGAAAGAATATTTCGCCATCAATTAACTTTTTGGTGATTGACACTTTCAACCGTGACCTGAATTCTACGAGCATTGTGCAGCAACCATCCGCCTATATACAGTCTTTGTACCTGTCCGGTACAATTTCTTTCTTTCAAAATATCATACACTTGATCCTACCATAATTCCATTGGCAGTCCTCTACCACACCTTTCACTTACATTTGCCCCATATATTACATACAATTGTACAGCATTTATTCAGCTCGTTTTATTCATTTTCCACACACAACGGAGATTGTTTATTTTTTTATCCGGATAAATTTTTTTACTTTACCACCATGGATAATCCAGAGTCTACTGTAATAAAAATAATATTTGAAAAAAAAGGGAAGAATGCAAATTTTTTAAGTTTATTATTGTATTGCCCATTGTAATTTAAATGTAATGTAATAAATAACTCTTCATTTAAACAGAATCCTCTCACCTTGTATGGCATGCTCTCAAAAAATATGGATGTGGCTGATATTTTTCTGAGTGGAGTAAAGAAGCCGTGACTCAGGTGCCCACCGTCGGGTAGGTCCAGGCCCATGATCCTTCCGTGTGGTTCCACGATACCCGTGTAGACGGCGAAGTTTGCTGGAGATCCTGCAATTTTTTTTTTATTATAAATAAATAAAGGTTTATTACGCATACATTTATACATACCATCACGCTATTTCCTTGTCAGGGTAGGCAGAGAGGACAGAGTGACAGACTTCCCTGTCTCAACACACATCCTTAGCCTCTTCTACATCCATACACCTTTTCATACAACTTTTACGATTTCCCTGACTTTCTACGTTTCCTTCTTTCAGAATATCATTCACTTGATCCAATCATACGTTCCTTGGTTTTCCTTTTGCACGCCTTCCACTCACATTTGCAATATATATATATATATATATATATATATATATATATATATATATATATATATATATATATATATATATATATATATATATATATATATATATATATATATATATATATATATATATATATATATATATATATATATATATATATATATATATATATATATATATCTGTTTTGTTAGTCTTTCTTCATTCATTCGTTCTACTTGCTCATACCGTCTCAGCGTGCTCTTCTTCAACTTAATTAACACAACAGCCTTAAGTTCACATTCACCCCTTATCACTTCATTCTGTATTCTGTCATACATTGTCACTCCATGTGTTCTTTTCTTCTTCTTCTTCCTCATGGTTTAGGTCATATGACCTGTTTGTAACTGTGGGCTGTCCTGGGATGATGACGTCCAGCCTTTTTGGCTTCATCTCCTGCTGTTAGGGTTTTCAGTCTTAGCGATTCTTGCCAGTCTTATATTTTCCATGCCGTCCACATGGTCCCTCCAGAAGCACCTTCTGCTTCTTCCCCACCTCACTATGTCTTCAACACCACATTATTCTTTTCAATGCACGCATTTCTACAGCAGTAATTCCACCATTTTTATTAACCTTTCCTTCCCTGTGTTGGGTATCTTCTACACGTTGCTTCTAATAACCATCAATATCTCTATAAATATAATAAATACAAGGTTAAGATTTTAGGTATTCCTCTATAATATATTTACGCATTGATTTAAAAAATAATATTAATAATAATCAGAATTTATCGACTACATCGAGGTGTTTTGTAAAGATCGAAAACAAATTCGCATTTAAACGCGGCGAGTGCCTCGTCTTGACGATAGGTGAATAGTATGCGGGAAGCGCGACACTTTATTCGCATCTCACTCTTGCATACTAGACTGAATTGCGAGGAGCTGAATTGTCTCAACGTCGCAAGCAAAGGCGTAAGCGCCGGGGTATGCGACTGACGTTCCGCGCCACTAGTTGCCTCTAGGCATGCAAACAGGTTAGACGTACGCCCGTTCTGTGAGCGTTTTTTAATGTTTTCAGATGGTTTTTTAATGTTTTCAGCAAATAAATCTCAATTATTATAATTTTTAACTTCAATTATAATTAATTAAGGGGATTATCTATGAATGTTTTTATTTTTCCGATTTAAAATAGCAAATTTTTTATTGCGTACTCACTACCCAACACCGTAACACGCGTATTATTTTTATCACCGTAAGGGAAGGGTTAAAGCAGTGTATGTATATGTACACACCTGAATAAGGCTGAACGTTGACTCCCCATTCCTCAGGGTTCAAGTTGTAGGCCTCCAGACATCTCTTCTGGGAGAGAATTTCTATTTCATCAATGTATTCATTGCCTCCATAGTACCTAAAAAAAAATGAAAATCAAAAAGATATACAAAAAGCTGCGTAGAGATAAAATGTTTTTGTAAACTTTATATAAAGACTTGTATCTGACTGCCATATGTTTCAAGTATCAAATATTTACATATATAATTATAAAGATTTTTTTTTATTTACTCAGTGTGCAAAATCTGGTTTGAACAAGAAACACATGGTACGAGACCAAGAGATTGTTCACTGTTGCTAGCTAATCCCATTCAGTACGAGGCAGCACACCTGGCCTGTGATAGGGAATTATAGACTGTTGCACGCAACCGATAAGAACTATGACCCTCTCTCAGGACAATGACAGCAGAGAAAGAAACAATTTAGGCTTATAAGTTCCTTCGTTGGGAGGTTCATATTAACACTTTGAGCGCAAAAATCAGAAAACTAGGATACATATTCCGTATGATTCGAAATGTGCTCAGTGAAAATATTCTTAAAAGTACTCGTATATACTTCGCCTTATGTCAGTCAGCACTTTCTTACGGTATATCAGTTTGGGGGGGATGCACCTTAACCCAAAAACACAAATTGCAGGTTTCCCAAAAATTGATTGTGAAAATAATCAATAAACTTCCTGCTCGGTATCCCACGGCGGAGCTTTTCAGAGAGTATCAGGTCCTGAACATAGCCAATTTACATCTCAAATCCATTCTCTGGCACTACCATCGAGAGGAGGGGAAGATGCAAACTCAGCAGACACACATGACACGCATGGCAACTAATGAAATGTTCACCATCCCTAGAGTAAAAACCTCTTTTGCCCAAAGGCAATATGCTTATTTGGCTCCCATTACATACAATGGCGTGCCGACTTCAATAAAAGTAAAGGTAGGAAAACCATTTAGACAGTCGATCGGAGCGTGGTTGTTATTGCGACAGGATTTTGAGTACTTGGGCTTTCAGGATGAATGACGAGTGGAAAGGATTTATGTGAGCTCGTGAGTGTGGGTCTCTTATTGTTGTTTTAATTTTGGTTGTTTTTGTATTTGTGTTTCTGTGTGTTTTTCTTTGTTTTTCTTTTTTTTTTGTTTTTGAGTTTGTTTTGATTTTTATTCTTATGATTGTGTGCAGTATATTGTGGGATGAATATTTTTGGTCTTTCTGGAGCGATAATGTGTGAGGAGTTGAGTTTCGCAAGATGTTTCCAGTTGTAGTTAAGTGTCACTGTTTGTCAGGTTGATGAGAGCGTGCAACGGGGTTTTTTGTGTTATCAAAAATCGGAAAGAAGTATCGATTTATTTTTTCATGCTAAATATCCTCAGTGAGATACAGGCAAAAGCCTAGTTTACTGGGGATACGACAAATGAAAGGCAACAAACCCAGATCCATTAAAATTATATGTCCAAATCAAATTACCTGTTGTTTTTTCTCAAATTGTGTATATTTCTTGTCATGTGTAATAAAAAAAAAAAAAAAAAAAAAAAAAAAAAAAAAAAAAAAAAAATTTAGTCACATCCGCTAATTGATGCCTTAACGGTCAAGAAATTTGAATTTTTTTGGCATATTTTTAAAGTTTAGATCTTGAAAAATATATTCTCAAAAGGAAATTTTAAAATTCTCAATATTTACGAAGTTATAGCTATAAATGAGGCAGCAATTACGCCGCACTGGTATGACTTAGACAATAATTTCAAAACTTTTAACATGTTTTTTACGAAACTACTTTTTTCGAACTGGTCGACATAAAATCTCAAGTTCTATCCAACCGATTGCCTTCAAATTTGGTACGAAATTTCGATAATTTTTTTTATATCGTCCGTACCTTGGAAAATTTAAAACTATTTTTTTTACTATTTTAAAAAAATTTTAATATTTGAAAAAAAGGGAAAAAAAATTTATATTTTTTTCAGACAGCCGCCATTTTTCTCTTTGGTACCAACTATAACGACAGTATTTCTTATCAAGAAACTGTGTATGATTTTTGTTTCCGATTTACGAAAGGGCTTCAATCATGTCGACCAGCTCAACCCCTTTATTTTTTTTACGACAAGATACGATACGAGTATAACAGCTGATAACATCTTAAATTTGAATTTTTTTTTCTAAAACTTTTTTTGTACATTCTCAAATCATCAATAAACAAACTAAAAAATGCACATGAAAAATGTTTTTAGTTGTTTTTTATTAATTCTGAAAAAAAAATGCCCGCAATTCACGCCTCTTCAGTAGAATACCCCCTTAATAGGTTCTAGTACATCACTGTGTGGGCATGGTACCAGGAAATGCTGGACAGTTATGGAGATGGGATATGGTCTGCTCACACCGGACACAGCGAAGATTTATTACAGTGTTTCATAATAAACTACAAATGTTAAAAATGAATAACAACTGGTGTTATGAGTTGAGAATATAAACTCCGGTTCACTATAAATAAAGATCGTAAAACTCATTAGCTGTTTACGTAGTTTGCTGAGATAGTAAATAAGATAAAGACTCAAAAATATTTACAGGAAACGTTATTTTCATTATTGTAACTTATTACTGTGGTTTACGTAAACTTTTCATTAAGTAATTTTCATCACTAAGTTGACTAATATTGTGTTTTATAGTAACTGTGATGGGTCAAGTCTATCATCATCACCAGCCACTTGTTTGAGATCTATCTGGCTATTCTTTCTTTAGTTTTCGTAACAAAGTATGTTTCCCGAGGTGAAGTTTTTGGCCCCAAGCTCAACTGCAAACTTTAAAGACCAGGGTTTTAGGGTTTTCGTTCCCTTCGCTGCTGCAAGGGACAGTGTGGGATATTGGAGTTTCGACGGGATAGAGGTATAGGGAGGACACTGCAATTGGGTATTAGGAGAGAAATAAAATTATCAATTCCAAGATATTCAGTTCACCATGCTCGTATGTAATACTACAATAATCCCCGGAGGAGAACTCTTGTTAACCTTTCAGGCCCGTATGCCTAAAACATTTTTTCAGTCCCAGGGACGTTTAATTTTTTTTTATGGAGATCATTTTTAACGAAATCGTTCAACTATTGCTCATATAAATAGATGATAAAACAGGGCACTGTTTTCGTCCATCCTTGTGTGGGATTTTTGGTGCGCGTGCAGTGCACATCATACGTCCCTGTGGGGAGTTTTGGTTATGATGCGCGTGCGGTGCACGTCATACGTGCCTGGAGGGTTAAAGATTTTCAAAATCGAGGTTAAGATATTTTCTTAAGATCAATCCACTTTTTATCTTCTCTTTCTTCACCATGTTGTAACTTCTGCGGCACATTTTATGGTTCTGTGATGATAATGGAGTCGATAATTTTCTAATGGACCTCCACTCAAAGTTACATTGGTTTATCTACGGACCAATTAGCTACATCAAGCTAGTGGCATCAAAAGATAGTTTTGGTGCATTGAAAGTTTACTGTGAAAGTACTGGCAACTTGCTTCAGACCTTAAACCGCTTTATAAGTAGTACATATTTACTGCGATGCGAGTCATTTTACTTCTTCTACACTTAGGTGTGTTGCCACCAGAGGAGAAGTCCTTTTGGGCAGTTCCTTCATTGTAACTATGTGACGTCCCTGTATCGGACGTGTGCGGTCTCCCTTGTACGTGTGTATGTGGTACAAGGGAAATTATAAACTCGGTGTATGAGGAACGACTCTGCGTATGACAAACACCTCTTGTATGTGATATAGACACTTATGTGCTGTGTATGTAATATATAAATCTGCTATATAACTTATCATATGTTCTTGTATTCTTAAATAATGTGTAGAATGTCTATGTTAAATATTCCTTCATATAAATGTACGTAAATATCGCAAATATTCCTTCAGAAAAAGAAGGAATATTTTATGTCTGTTTGACTCCGGTCGCATTCGCGACCGTAATGTAACTGCCTGATATGAGCGGTGGCCGCCACAGTACATCCCTGAACAGACGTCCTAAACGGGCCGAAAAACCCGAAAATTGCGGGACGCGAGGGCTTACTGTGACCGGTAAACCATTCATATAAGGCCCCAATCTTACCAAAAATATATTCTCTTCACTGGACTGACTTCGTGTTTTACTTCTTCACCCTTCTCCAAGATCTACAGAGGAATCTCTACTCTACAAACTGTCTTCGCTTTATTTCTTCATTTCGCCGGAATTATCGTCCCGAGTCCGTCCCTGGCACCGATCTGGGCCGCGCGCTGGATAGCAGAAACAAGCCCCGCCCCCAAGTTCAGAGGCGCATTGACGAAAGAATATTTCACCGAAAATTAATTTAATTAATTTTTGGTGATTTACGCTTTGACTCCGCGAACTGGATTCTTCGCGCACTGCAGCAACCATCCGCCTATTTTACAGTCTTTGTACCTGTCTGGTACAGTCCCACTCATAAAAAAATAAGATTTCGATCTTCTAGTGTAAGAGCACGGGTGATGGAGAGAGAACTGAAGATCAATTAATAAATTTTTATGTCGCATTCTAGCGACTTGAGATACTCTAAGGGTCCATCTGATTTGTTGCAGCATCTCTAAAAAAACTGCCAAATTTAGAGATTTCTTGATGGTTTCAATATTCTCAGCTGTCTAGACATTCGAAAGGAAGTCTATTGCATGCTATATGGCTAGCCATTTTAAAAGCACGATCAAAATAGCTGGGCTTGTTTACGAGATCCAGACAATTTTAGCATACCAAGTCTTGAGCAGGGCACGTCCCTGTGCATAAAATTCTGTCATATAGGTGGACACTGATTATAGAAGGGTTTAAACACCATAGGACACAGCTTGAACTCCATCCTTTCAGTATATCTCAATACATTCCTTTAATAGTTTCTCTAATACTTATAATTTTTTTAGACTTCTTGGGTTACTTGAACCAAGACTTCTTGGGTTACTATCAAATTCATGTTGGTTACTTTCAGGCACAATCACATGATTTTGAAAATATATAGTTTACTATTTCTCGTTAGTTCTTCTAAAAAATAAAATTTATGCTTTTGAGATCTGTTCATATGCTGAATATCTCTTGAACTGCTAGTCGTACAAACACACCTTTATTTTTTTTTCTGGTTTGTTCGTATTTAGATGGCAGAGAGTTAATTATAGATTTTCCATGAATGTAAAAGAATGTGGAATGTGTTTGTACAGAAAATTGTTAACCTGTTATACACGTATGAATGACTTCCTTCACATGTTTGAATAAATAAGTTTAAAAAATAATTGAATACCTTAATCCGGGCAATCCTTCCGAGTATTTGTTATGCAAGCAAGAACTAAGACACTGAAGAACTGCAAGAGATGTGAAGTTCTCTGAAGCGATCATCTCCAGCCCACATTCCTGCCTGTGCTTCTCCTTCCGGATGAGGTTAAACAGCTCAGGGTCTGAGTCCCACAGGTCTGCGTTCATCGGATTCTTCTTGTCTGAACTCATGGTGAAAACAGTTCTGACTGACAGAGTTGACAAATTTGAATCCCAAGGTGACTGAAATGATATAATATTGCGTGTTAACACGAATTAATTATAGCAAGTGTCTACAAGAGTGTAACACAACAGGACATATGTCCGGAAATTAGTTTTATATTTCTTGAATAGATGTCACTAGAAAATTTTCATTGCTAATTTCATTACAAACGTGCTGAATGTTTATTATTAGGAGTTTTTTTACAGGCATCATTTTGAAGATGAAACAAAATACGTTGTTTTTTCGGTGCTTAAATAATAAGTTGCCTTTTCGGAGCTTAGGAATAAGTTATGGGAGCACTCAATCCATAATCACAAAGGAATTAGGATTATATAAAGTGTCTGCTTGATGGGTGCGTACCACGTCTTTTGACTGCAGAACAAAAGTTGCCACGTTTGCATGTCTGTGAGCGGCTCTTAGAGCAGTTTGCATAAGGGAACGCATTTTTAAATTGCATCGTTACCTACGATGAAACTTGGGTACACCACTACACGCCCGAGTTGAAACAAGCCCACATGGAGTGGAGAAAGAAGGATGAGGTAGCCCCTGTGAAAACAAAGACTCGGCTGTCAGCTGGTAAGGTGCTTGCGACCGGTGCGATATTTTTTGGGACCGGTGCGATATTTTGCACGTCGATTTTTTTCACGATCGTCGAACCATCAATGCTGCGTAATACTGCGAGCTTTTGATTGAAGGGATTATCGATGCAAAAGACGTGACCAACCGATACGAGAAGTGATTCTTCTCCATGACAACGCGAGGCCCTATACTGCAGCTGTAATATGCGAACAATTGGAGGAAATGAGTTGGACACGACTGGAACACCCTCCCTATAGCCCTGATCTATCACCCAGCGACTTTCATCTCTTTGGGCCACTAAAAGAAGCTCTGGGAGGCCAACGATTCAAAGACAATGATTGAGTAGAGGGGTTTGTGCCCAATTGGCTGCTGACACAACCCGCTTCTTTTTACGATGACAAGATAAAAAAAACTACTGATCCACTGGGAAAAATACATTTCTAAAGTAGGAGATTATGTAGAAAAATGGTGTGTATTTGATCTTTTTCTTTCTGCAAATAAAAAAATTAAAACCAAGTCTCGTTTATATTTGATCCACCCTCGTAGTAACGATACAGCATGACGAAGATTAAAATCAGTCATTTCACCTAACAGTTTAGTTCTATCATATCACGCATAACATTTATTAAGATTGCCTACCCCATAAGGGACACAGCGTGATGATATGTACGTATATATATTTTTTATGGAATTAATGGAGCTAAGAAGAACGAAGAAGTAATGGCAAGATAGTATAGGAGAAATTTAAATTTGAGATATAACATATGGTATTCTTAGTTAGTAAAACAATGTTTCTTCGGTTTGTCGAATGTTTTGGAGGATTTCAACATATGTCGTCTCGAAAGTATGTTTGGATTAAAAGAAAATTGTCGAGTTCTCAATGACTGCTTAAGATTTTATAAAACTCAATCAAGTCTTTGTTGCAAAGTAGATAACTTCAATAATATAGTCTTTGTTGTAGAGTAGACAAAACTTCAATAATGTCGTCTTTGTTGCAGAGTAGACAACTTAAATAATGTCGTCTTTGTTGCAGAGTAGACAACTTAAATAATGTCATCTTTGTTGCAGAGCAGACAACTTCAATATGTCGTCTTTGTTGCAGAGCAGACAACTTCAATAATGTCGTCTTTGTTGCAGAATAAACGCAGTCCAATATCATAAGTCAGATGTAAGTTTTAAAAAACACTTAACAATAGAAAAATTATTCACTCGCAACTTTCAATCAATTCATAAAAATGTAGAAAAGCAATGAAAAATATAAGAAATAAAAACCTGTAATTGAGAATTTAATTAGTAAGATGAAGAAACAGTAAAAATGTTTAGTAAAAGTCTTCAATTTATGTTAAGATAGTGCCATTTTACAGTACAGTCCATAACATAAATCGACATTAAATGAACATTTTAAATAGACACTGACATTGGTTTTAAGATAAGACACTTTCGAATTTTACACGTATTAACCAGTTATGTAAACAAAACTGTTAGAGCAACATTCACCATTTAACCATAATACCGTTTGCCAATCTTCGAATATAGAGTAAAAGTTCACCACTCAGGAAAACATTGACAAAATATTACAACGTGATAATGGCTGATTGAAAACTCAGGAGATAGCCAAGATGCCGTCCGTATATTTTGTATGAAAACCAGGGCTGTGGAGTCGGAGTCGGAGCCGGAGTCGGAACATTTTAGGCAGAGTCGGAGTCGGAAAAAAACGACCGACTCCGACTCCGTTTAATTATTTTAACATTTTCTTTAATGAATAACGTTATGGTATGTGTTAACCAGTTAACCTCTCATCGTTTCATGCCTGATACTATGCAGACTTTTATAATCGCAATAAACCCCAAAAGGGGATTACGTTCAGTTTATTGCAGCCGTACAAATAGTCAATTCCTGCACTTAGATTCCTAGGATTTTCTAGGAAAATAAATAAAAATAATAAACAATATAAATAAGATTTAGTTAACGTATGAAAACAAATGAAGCAACCTTTTTATTTTAAAGTGTTTTCTTATTTTTTTTAATACCTACCTGTGTTGTTTTTCTAATTATTTTAAAAGTTTTATTTAATTCTTTTTTAAATATTAATATATATTTTAAATATTATTTTTGTGTGAAGATATTGCTTAATGCGTATTGTTTATATATTTTTTTATTAAATTGTTTCATTTGTGTACGAATATAATTATTTTTTTATTTATACCTGTATCCATTATCAATAAGTCAATATAAATACATTAGGTAGACGCAGTAAATTATAAAATACAATAAAAATTGAAGTCAGAGTCAAGAGTTGGAGTCGGAGTCGGGGTATAAAATAAAGCCGGAGTCGGAGTCGGTAAATTTTCATCCGACTCCACAGCCCTGATGAAAACACACCATTATTGTGGATGAATTGGAGTTTTCTAAGGTGTTTGCGAGATCGGTGCCAAAGATTTTATTGGTCAAACACTAGTGTGCTCGTCTCACTCTTACGAAAAGGTTTATTTTTCTACAATAGCAGATCTTCAAGTATTTGGTTTAATTTGTGACTATGGGAAATCTGGGTTCACAGTCATACTCCAGAATCCAAATAATAGTCAAAACAATGGAAACACCCTAGATCTCTGACAACAGAGTGATGGTCTCTGTTTTTTGGTTTGCAAAGAGGGTCATCATGACCGATTTCACTTAGCAAAAGGCACAAAATCAAACTCTGAATATTACATTGACCTCCTTTATTATATTACACTTTCGTCATATACAGCACAACCTGGTGGGGTTATTGCCATGTGACAATCTCTTGTTATCAACTAAAAAGGTGTTAACTAGACTGGAACCCTTTTTTAAAAAATCTGAGTAGAAAAAGGAATCGAACCCGTAATCCCTGGGTTGAAAGACACGCATGTTATCGATAAGGCCAAGATGAAGCCTCCTACACCGTTTGCGAGAGATAATAATAAAGAATACATCACCAGTTATGCTTTCAAAGTCGAATGCGTTAGTATCATATATCGGAAGATCTGCAAAGATCTTTGTAGTTCATCTTCCCTTGGTAAGTATTCTGTGATTTTCTTACCCAACATGTATTTTTGAATATATGCAGATGCAGGGAAGTACTTAATCTAATGGACGCAGCCACTACCTTCTTATCCTTACACTCAACTTTTTTTATAATATTTTTAATCTACCAATAATAGTGGGTTCGAATACTGAGTTAGTGTGCCTTTGAGGAGAGTTTTCTTTCTATACGGCACTATATAAATTGTCCTTTTATAATTATTTAAACAGTTTAGTTCCACTAGTACAATGCCTGCGTTTATATGTCGGCCAATCAATGTCTGAAATTCACAAATCTGATTTCGAATTGCTTCCGCACCCACCATATTCGTAGAAATTGATCCCTTGTGACTACAAATCTAAAAACATACTTGAATGGACAGAAATCTTCGACAAATCAAAAGGTTGAACCAGTTGTTAACGCCTATTTTGAGGGATGTCAACGAATCTGGGATTGTGACGGGGTCACAGTGGTAAATGTACGTTGAATTTAAGGGTGAGAAGGTTTATGGAAGACAGAGATCTTCGACAAATTAAAAGGTTGAATCAGTTGTTAATGCCTATTTCGAGGGATGTCAATGAATCTGGGATTGTGACGGGGTCACAGTGGTAAATGTACGTTGAATTTAAGGGTGAGAATGTTTATAGAAGACAGAGATCTTCAACAAATTAAAAGGTTGAACCAGTTGTTAACGCCTATTTCGAGGGATTTCAACGAATCTGGGATTGTGACGGGGTCACAGTGGTAAATGTACGTTGAATTTAAGGGTGAGAATGTTTATAGAAGACAGAGATCTTCGACAAATTAAAAGGTTGAATCAGTTGTTAACGCCTATTTCGAGGGATTTCAACGAATCTGGGATTGTGACGGGGTCACAGTGGTAAATGTACGTTGAATTTAAGGGTGAGAATGTTTATAGAAGACAGAGATCTTCGACAAATTAAAAGGTTGAATCAGTTGTTAACGCCTATTTCGAGGGATGTCAATGAATCTGGGATTGTGACGGGATCACAGTGGTAAATGTACGTTGAATTTAAGGGTGAGAATGTTTATAGAAGACAGAGATCTTCGACAAATTAAAAGGTTGAATCAGTTGTTAACGCCTATTTCGAGGGATGTCAATGAATCTGGGATTGTGACGAGGTCACAGTTGTAAATGTACGTTGAATTTAAGGGTGAGAATGTTTATAGAAGACAGAGATCTTCGACAAATTAAAAGGTTGAACCAGTTGTTAACGCCTATTTCGAGGGATTTCAACGAATCTGGGATTGTGACGGGGTCACAGTGGTAAATGTACGTTGAATTTAAGGGTGAGAAGGTTTATAGAAGACAGAGATCTTCGACAAATTAAAAGGTTGAATCAGTTGTTAACGCCTATTTCGAGGGATTTCAACGAATCTGGGATTGTGACGGGGTCACAGTGGTAAATGTACGTTGAATTTAAGGGTGAGAATGTTTATAGAAGACAGAGATCTTCGACAAATTAAAAGGTTGAATCAGTTGTTAACGCCTATTTCGAGGGATGTCAATGAATCTGGGATTGTGACGGGATCACAGTGGTAAATGTACGTTGAATTTAAGGGTGAGAATGTTTATAGAAGACAGAGATCTTCGACAAATTAAAAGGTTGAATCAGTTGTTAACGCCTATTTCGAGGGATGTCAATGAATCTGGGATTGTGACGAGGTCACAGTTGTAAATGTACGTTGAATTTAAGGGTGAGAATGTTTATAGAAGACAGAGATCTTCGACAAATTAAAAGGTTGAACCAGTTGTTAACGCCTATTTCGAGGGATTTCAACGAATCTGGGATTGTGACGCGGTCACAGTGGTAAATGTACGTTGAATTTAAGGGTGAGAATGTTTATAGAAGACAGAGATCTTCGACAAATTAAAAGGTTGAATCAGTTGTTAACGCCTATTTCGAGGGATTTCAACGAATCTGGGATTGTGACGGGGTCACAGTGGTAAATGTACGTTGAATTTAAGGGTGAGAATGTTTATAGAAGACAGAGATCTTCGACAAATTAAAAGGTTGAATCAGTTGTTAACGCCTATTTCGAGGGATTTCAACGAATCTGGGATTGTGACGGGGTCACAGTGGTAAATGTACGTTGAATTTAAGGGTGAGAATGTTTATAGAAGACAGAGATCTTCGACAAATTAAAAGGTTGAATCAGTTGTTAACGCCTATTTCGAGGGATTTCAACGAATCTGGGATTGTGACGGGGTCACAGTGGTAAATGTACGTTGAATTTAAGGGTGAGAATGTTTATAGAAGACAGAGATCTTCAACAAATTAAAAGGTTGAACCAGTTGTTAACGCCTATTTCGAGGGATTTCAACGAATCTGGGATTGTGACGGGGTCACAGTGGTAAATGTACGTTGAATTTAAGGGTGAGAATGTTTATAGAAGACAGAGATCTTCAACAAATTAAAAGGTTGAACCAGTTGTTAATGCCTATTTCGAGGGATGTCAATGAATCTGGGATTGTGACGGGGTCACAGTGGTAAATGTACGTTGAATTTAAGGGTGAGAAGGTTTATAGAAGACAGAGATCTTCGACAAATTAAAAGGTTGAATCAGTTGTTAATGCCTATTTCGAGGGATGTCAATGAATCTGGGATTGTGACGAGGTCACAGTTGTAAATGTACGTTGAATTTAAGGGTGAGAATGTTTATAGTATAAATAAACATTAAAAGATTTGCATTTCCTTAGTGATGCCGCTTTTATTTTCAATTCACCCTTGTATCTTGAGTTTATTTAATTTGATTGTTCAAACCAGCTTTATTTTCTTAGCCAAGCTGCAAACTTTTCAGTTCAATCTCGTACAATAATAAGTAAATTGAATTGTATAAAAAACAATATAATTCATAAACATTACAACTAAAAACCAATTAATATGCTTAGTTTTTTAATGTAAAAAATCTAAGACAGCAATCACTGCAACAGTAATTGGGTTTAAATGGTTATGACCTTCAATATTTAAACTGATAAAAAAAATATTATATGACTAGTGCAAAGATATTTGAATATTTAAATTGTAAATATATTATTTTGTCTGTCATAAAAAGCAGTATGAATTATATGTCTGTGGTCTATGGAATTTTTTGAAAAAGGAAATATTGAATTTAGTTGGAAAGTTTTATCCTATCCTCCACACTCGCCTGATATCGCCTTCAGACTTACCATTTGTTTCGTTCAATACACAATTTCTTTAAAGAAAAAAATTCAACATGTTTGTTTATCTAAGACTTTTATGTAAAATTTTCCGGCGGCAATCTCTTCCGATCAACCATTAATAAATAAAGGAAGTTACATGGTCGCAAAACATATTCAAATAATTATTCACCCGTACAAAAGTCATGAAAATTATACATAGTAACAATAAATGTGTGATATCATCAATCAAAGAAAAAAGGAAGGGATGATGGAGAGGAAAGAAAAATCATAATAAATACGTTATACGAGTATTACTGACAAAATGAAATTAAGAAATTTTTCAGTCGCATTTTTAAAACAAGCCAATGATGGAGTGAGTCTAACATTAGTTTCTATAAACATTAACACGTTGATCGCCGTGTCAGCCACCGGTGGCCGACACCGAGGTATTCCAATTGGGCCGTGTCGGCCACCGGTGGCTGACACGCCATACCTAACTTCAGAGTGTCATCCTGTCCGTCGGCTACGCGCTCTGTATTAAACTACTATTAAACTTGGCCGACACGGCCCTTCTCTATCTTACTACGATATGGCCTTAGGATATCTTCATGGTTCTAAAAGATATACTCATGAATGTGATAGGTAGGTTATATTAAATTAAAAACCTAAAAACGTACATACATTTTTTGGACATTTTACGAAAATCCTATTGGCGATCAATGTGTTAAAGGAGCGGGGAACTGGGAAGTCAATAAATAATTTCTGTTTGAATGTAGCGCAATTCCATGATTGGAAAGACGCTGAATATTCTCGGCGAATAAGAGGGGGCGGCGGGACAGTTAAGGAGATTATACAATAGTGACAGTACGTGACTTTTGCATCCATTTCTCATGTTAAACCAGTTCAGCTTCTTCTGGTATGGAGTGATTTGATCGTACTTTGTCTGGTTAAAAATAAATTTTAGAAAAATATTTTGAAGATGCTGTAATTTGTTCAACTGCAACTCTGTAATATACAAATAACAGATATTTACATAGTCCGAAATCGGAAAGAGCAGAGATTGCAGGAGTAAAATTTTGGTTTTAGTAGGCAGGACTTTACAACACTTTAAGGGATGAAGGCTGAAGAAGATCCTTCAGCTTGTCATTTATTTGATCTCGCCATGAGGAGTGTTATCTATTAAAACTCCTAAGTTTTTAACTGTTTTATTTAATGGTATGATAGAGTGCACATGCCCGAGATTGCTAAGGCAATGGGTATCTCAAGTGAACAGACGCACAATATTCTATACTAAAAATTGAATATGAAAAAGCTGTCTGCGTGATAAGTGTTGCGATTGTTGACCGTCAACCAAAAATGCACTTGAATGGACATTTCAACGTAGTGTTTGGCGATGTTGGAAATCGCAATCCGAAGGATTTTTTGCTTCAATACATGACTGAGGATGAAATTTGGATCTACCACTATACACCGAAGTCCAAACAATGGACATCAACTGATGAAAGTACGTCGAAGAAGACGAAGACTGTTTTGTCAACTGAGAAGGTGATGTCCACTGATTTTTGAGTTTCCGAAGGAATCATCATGATCGACTACTTGGTAAAGGGCCTAAAGGGACAGGAGCCTATTATGCGGTGTTATTAGACCATTTGAAGGAAAAACGGTCAAGATTGGACACAAAAATGCATTCTTCTACCATGACAATACGTAGTCCTACAAATCCCCTATCTCAATGGCAAAACTCCATGAATCGGTTACTCATCTACCATAATTTCCGGACTTGGGCCCCGTGCGACTTCTTTCTGTTACCGAAATAAAAAAATTGGATGAGAGGGAAGAAATTTTCGTCTAAACAGGATATCACTGCCGCAGTTAACCACTTAATGCTAGGGTTTTTTTTACAAAGAGGTTTCAAAAAACATCAAGTTTATTTTTGTTTTATTTTAAGTTTATACACTTTTCAATTGAAACATAACAATTAAAACAAATTTTAATTTAAAAACATGAAGAAAAATTCAATTTGGTATGGTAGATTTGAAAGCATTGTGTTAAACATAGACCTACGTAAATACCAACACAATATCGTTCAAAGAACAGACCAATAAAGCAGCAGTTATCTCCGGATGCCTGAGGAACACTGTTTGGGGCAATAAACACATGTTGGTGGAAAGCAAAGTCAGAATATACAAAACATGCATAAGACCTGTTATGACTTACGGAATCGAAGCAAGAGCAGACTCTGTAAGAACGAAACACCTCCTCGGAACAACAGAAATGAAAACACTGCAGCCTATCGTAGGTAGAACCCTTAGAGACAGGATACCTTATGAGGAAATCCACAGAAGTTGTAACATTGAGGACATCGTAAGATGGAGTAGGCAGAGAAGACGATTTTGAAGGGACCACATTATGAGAATGGACCCCGCGAGAATAACTAAGATTGTAATGTACGAGATTCCAGAGGGTCGTCGACCACCGGGACGTCCACCAAAGAGATGGAGAAAGTTGGACATCTTCATCACAGGACCAAAACTGAAATCCTGTTTAAACAGATCGCAAGATCTAGAAGAAGAAGAACAATATCGTAAATACGAAATAAGCAATACAAAACACGACCACTCATAACTGCAGGAAAATTTACAATGAATAAATAAAACGCGAACGACTGACGAGCGTTACACGTCTTAGCTAAAATTAGTCGAGACAAGCGAGCGTGACTCGGGATAGCGGAAATTGGAATGCATTTGGCACGTGAGAGGGTCTCGTTCAAGGGCATTAAGTGGTTAATGACAATTTTGCTGAGTTTGACAAAACTTATTTTTCAGATGGGATAAAAATATTGGAAAACTACTGAACCAAATGTATAGCCCTCAAAGGGAATTATGTTGAGAAATAAAATAGTTTTTTTGCAAAAAAATTGAATTTTACTTGCTTGTACTACTGTCATATATGAAAATAAATTACCATAATTGTTTAAATCAATTTATGCACTTTTATACTATAATCTAATTAAGTATACAGAAGACCACAGTAACAAAATACTATGCAATATGAAATGCACTCAACGAAATATCAATAACACTGATGCAATGAAGCGATAGATCGCATATTTATTAAGGACATTTGAGAGAACGCTTTCGTGGGGGTTGTTGAATATACAGTCAGCAGATAAAAACATATTTATTTCTAATATATCTAAATAATCGCATAATCCATTTCTGTTATGTGTTTTGAATTCAAAACTGATGCAATAAACGTTATTGCGTAGTTGTTTATATTGATTTATCTTTATTTTGCATATTTTAGCTAAACAATAGTTTGCGATACTATTTAATTAATTATTTTTGAAGTATTATTTTTTGCCATACACTGTATATAACTTTTTGTTTTAAGTTTGTAAACAATTTTTGGTCTGACTGGAGTGATGAAGTGCGAGGAGTTTGACTTCGCATGATGTTTCCAGTTGTAATTGAGTGTCACTGTTTGTCAGGTTGATGAGAATGTGCAACGGGGTCTTGTTGGATAAGAAAGTCTAGTATCGATTTATTTTTTCATGTTAAATATTCGCAGTGAGATACAGGCAAAATCCTAGTTTACTGGGGACACGACAACTGAAAGGCAACAAACCCAGATTCATTAAAATTGTATGTCCAAATTAAATTACCTGTTGTTTTTTTTCGCAAATTATGTATATTTCTTGTCATGTGTAAAAAAAATAAAAATGGCCAAAAAATAGCTCTAAATTATCACCTTTCATAATAATATACATTCAGAATGTTTAGAATGAAGATAGCAATGAAAATTTAACGACACGTATCCGAGAAATGTAAAACTACTTTCCGAACATCCCGACAAATAATAGTCTTCGAAGGCCCTGTAAAAAATAGAGCATAGCTTATCACCAAGAATAACATTAATATTCATAGGTTGTGTCATTTTTGCATAAAATTAAACTATCGCAAAACAATTTTCTTCCATTTCTTAATGCCTGGTATTAATATCAGGTATAAAAAGTCTTTTTAATTGTTGCTAATAATTTATAACCTTTTGTTTAAAAAATTAATTGAAGAGTCCATTTTATTTGTAGTAAAAGATAACATGCATACACGAGGAGGTAACATTAAAAAATGTTTTTTTCTTATCGATGACACGGAGCCATTTAACATTTTCATTTTGATGAAAAAAGCACATAAACCATTTTAAAATCATAATAAAAAAACATTATTTTTTCAAAAAGAATCTTGTCCAGGCTTCAAACCAATCAAAAAAGATCATGTCTGAATTGACTAATCATAGCTTTCCGATTGTGTCTAACTTCATACCAGTTCACCAGAAACTGTCAGTTTTAAATCGTATGTGCAGTGTAATGTCATTATACAGCTTTATCTACCTACATATATTTATCTTCTTATTTTGTAACACTTTACTAATTTTATTTGATCAAAATTAAAATAAATTACTCTACCCAATTATTTTTTGTATAATATTTTTGAAATCGAACAAAAAACATCATGCCCCATCATGACCTGTTCAATAAAAAAAGATTAAAGTCGAATTGTTCACTCAAAAAGGATCATGTCCATATTTTAAACAAGGATAACTATTTTAATTATTATGATTCGATTTTAAACAACAAATGGCATAGCTTCGCTTCGAGGGGATCATCGACTACGAAGCCCAGCAACAACTATTATTTATGATATTCACTCAATGAGATTCTTTCCCTGTACCTGACCATCATACACAGACATATAATCATGCCATTTCCCTGTCGGGATGAGCAGAGGACAGAGAGTCAGACTTTCCTATCATAACACACATAAAATAGCCTCTTTTATATCCATACACCTTCAAATACAAATTCTACGATTCCTCTAACTTTCTACAATTGAATCTGTCTGAATATTATTCGTATGATCTAACCGATTACATGAAATGAAAAGTTCCAACCATATCGTAAAACTAAATTTTTTGTTGACACAGTTGATAAGATTGTTCGAATGGAATTAATTTTAACGGTCGTTTTTATCTGAACTGCAACTAGAAGCAGTTTTATCACAAATACGAGGCGTATCCAGAAAGTAAGTGTACTGAGGCTCTCACGACCGGATGGATTTTATTTTCAACATGTTGGCTACACTTCCGTGTAGCCTGACCCTTCCCCTCCGCAACGAGACCGGTTCGAGGTCAGTACGTTGAGAAGTGTCGACGCGACAACACGTTTCGTGAAAAATGTCAATCCAATCTCCCGCCAAGTGCGAAATACGGGGCGTCATCCGTTATCTCGTTTGGAAGAGAAAACCTCCGGTTGAGGTTTATAATGAGGTGAAAACTGCATATGGTGATAAAGCTATGAATCGTACGAGTGTGTACAAGTGGTGTCGCGGGTTTAAAAACGAGTGTGTACAAGTGGTGTTGCGAGTTTAAAAACGGTCGTACGTCTGTGCATGATGATCATCAAAAAGTTGATACCCCGCTTCCCCACCTGCATTGAGAGGAATGGCGACTATGTCGAAAAATAGCTTACATATGTACTACGGTAACCACGTAATTTTTTTGTTTAAATAAAAAAAATTGTAACCTACAAAAATTCAGTACACTTACTTTCTGGATATGCCTCGTATACAACTAACACATTGATTACGATCTATCGAAATGCACCCATACCAATGCATTTACGGATACATTTCAGAAAAGTTGTCCATAAATCTAAATTCCATACATTAAAATTTTTTCCATAGAAATATACATACATACTATACTATTGCGCCATTTTCCTATCAGGGTACACAGAATTTCATATTTTGACACATATCCTTAGGCTATTCTATATCCAAACACTCTCATACAGCTTCTCTGACTGTCTACGTTTCTTTCTTTCGTAACCAGGAAATTGACAGAGAAGGAACCATTGAACAAACAAACCAAGGGTATCAGGCCCTGCCTACCGGCTTGTAAAAACTGGCTAAACCTAAATGAAAGATCTACAAGACTAAGATCAGGCTCGCTATACTATATGGAGCCGAATGATGGCCTTTAAAGAAAGAGGAATAACTGCTTCATGTCACGGAGATGAGCATCCTACAGTCGTAACTAGATTGGACAAGATCCGAAATAAAAAACGAATTCGCAGAACAATAAAAGTGGCGCAAATAGTAGATAAAGTCTGAGAAGTAGGACTATACTGATATAGGCATGTGCAATGGTGAGATGAAGGGTTTAAGTTAAATATAGCCACGGATTGGTAGCTCCAAAATACACGTAGATGGAGACCTAAGAATCTACATAAGAAAGTGGAAAAGGACACGATGAGACTCAAACTATCCCTGAGTGATTGTCGAGATAGCCAAAGGATGGGATAAGGCGAAGGAAAAGAAATAGAATCAAGTCATTATGAATTCCAATAATTAACACAAATATGCAGATGATATATGGCTGAAAATGAAGGTGATTTAAGGGTTATGATAAGTGAGCTACATGAGAAATGTTTAGTAAAAAGTTTGAAAATAAATGTAGCAAAATCAAGGTTATAATTATAGAAAGAAGTCTGGTAAAAAGTGTGTGCAATGTATGGGTTAATTTAGAAAAACTGGAGCAGGTTGATGACTTCTGTTATCTGGACAGTGTGGCGAGTTGAAAGGGATATTGAAAGAAGGGTAGTAACGGGGAACAAGGTAAACGGAGCACTTAATGTTATATACAACAACTGCGTAGAATCAATAATAGTAAAAATGACAATACATAATAGTGTGTCGGTTCACCTTGATGTATGGAAGTGAAACTTGGACTTGGTAGAAGAAGGATAAGAATAAGGTTAATGCTATGGAGATGTGTACATTAAGGAAAATTTGTGGTGTCAATTTTTGAAAGTAGGCCAAATGAATACTTCAGAAATTAATGCATGGATATTTTAAGTAACATGAAGAAAGGAGCTTTGAGATGGTTTGGACATGTGGAGAGAATGAATTATGAAATAATGACTAAGCGAGTATACAAGTCAAAAATGTAAGGTGTGTATGAAAAAGGTAGACCCAGAAAAACGTGTCTGGGCCAAGTGGACCAGATTTGGAAAGGTAAAGTGAGAAGTCTGAATAATAGAAGATTGTGCATGACGAGATTTATGAGTGTGAAGGAGGCGAAAGTTGTGTGCTGAGATAGAAAAGTTTGGAGATCTGTTCTCTCTGCTTACCCCGCAAGGGACACGACGATGATATGTATGTATGTAATACAAATATGAATTTATATAATATTTATGTTGTATAAATTTCAAAAATTATCCTTTCACAAATGGGCAAACATGGACCAAAATGTAATCATAAATGGTTATTCTTATAGGAAAAATCTTAAATACTAGACAGTTGGAATGCAACCAAACATGTTTGCCGAAATAATTATAGTGTACGGAGTTGAAACATACTTTCTATATAAAACTTGTTAGAATAACTTTTTAAAACTGTTTCCAGCTTTACAAAAAAAATAAAAAGCATAATCTTATTGGAAACTTCAATTATGTCTTATAATAATTAAAGTAACTTGAAAAAGTGCTAACCGTTATTGTAAAATCCATAAATTTAATTTAATTGAAAAAAATTGGTATATTAGAAAATAAAGTAGAATAATTGATTATTTACCTTAAAATCAATCGGCGATTAATAAAAAAACTTTTTTTTTAAATTGTCACTTATCCACCTCATGGACACCTTTCAAATAGTAGCACAATTGCACTCATTGAACTAATCAAACTCTTGAATATTGCCCATAAACTAAAAAATTGCTGTCTTCTTCTTCTTGAATAATGACCGCGATTTTCTATATATGAAGGAGTATACGCTAGTGTCAAGTGATATCCACTACACAGGATTTCGTCTGTTCTGTTCATATGGGCGACGTATTGGCACACTTAAATGATTAAAAGCAACTTGGCCCGAGACTACCATCATCTAGTAAAATACGAGTATATTTTGAGAAAGAATGAATGAATGTTGCGAAATTTAGTCATGATGATAGAAAAATGTGAATAGAAAAATAATCAGGAAGATGAGGAATTCTATTATTTGGGTAGTATTTTTTTCAGATTATGGAAGTCAAGAAATATGTCAAACGGCGTGTAACGATATGTAACAAAGTCAATGGGGCACTAAAACAAATATACTCGAACCGTAGTGCTCAGATGATAGCCCACAACCAAAAGCTGAAAAATATAATAGATCACAATAGTATTAACTTTGATGTTTAGGAGTGAAACGTGGACGCGGAAAAGACTGAAAGGAGCTAAATAAACGCTGTAAACATGTGCGCATTGAGTTATACATGGGGTGATTAGAGATGAATGTGAACTTAATGTTGTGTTGAATAAGATAACTCTAAAATGCCTAAGGGTACATTGTCGGGTCCTGGAGACTTTTAACATCAATCAAATTAATCTTATTTATATCATCATTAAAATTAAATATTATTTTTAAGACTCCTTAACAGAGAAGGCTATCAGATTCTCATAATTCTATTATACATAAACGGATTTAAAAAACATCTACATTAAGTTTAACAATCCATGCCGTATATTTGCTACTCTTATTTCCATAGTACATTTGATTATTTAATGGTTTCCATTTTAATGCTATCGGGGATCGGCGATGAAGGTATTTTTTGATCCGGGTCCAACCTTTTTATAGCGACCACGAAATCATTTTGGACAGCGTAAGTGCTCCGCTTATCGCTTCCATAATTTGCCCAACTCGTTGGTACCATCCCGTTTCCGTAACAATATTTATCCCGATACAATGTTTTAATTTTTAATGACCTAGGATTTAAATTCAAAATTATTTCTACATATTCTAAAGTTTCTTTAAAACCCGAGAACGGCTTAACCCATTATTTTGGAATTTTCTTAAAAATGTTTTACATTTTTTCAGAAAGCCATGAGATTTGATATCAACAATGGAACAAACATACAACAGAAAGAGAATAAAATGAAACGAGAAAGGCGAGGAGATAGAAGATAGAGTAAAATTGAACATATCTATAGATACATCATATTTACTCCATAAAAATGTAGTTACCGAGTCAATAAAGATTGAAAATATTATTGGTGGCATCGTATACTCCTGCATATATAGGAGTTCACGATTATTATTCACGAAGAATAATTAGTAGCATCATTCCACCTTGCGTATTCATGTATTCAAGCACACCGCAACGTTCGTTATATTTAAAGAAAATGTAGAGGTTTTCCTAATATTAATAAATCTAGGCATTATAATTAATCTTAAAGGAGGATAAATTGTATTTCTTTTGTTAATTCTTTGAACGTGTATATTTATTATGAAATTCAACTTATACATATTCTGATATAGATTCAGGAAAAGTGAGCATAACCATCTAGAACTACTTTACTAACAAAAGATTACGAATATTATAATTATTATAAATAAAATTTTTCATATTTTTCAATCGTAATCTAATAATAACTCATAAGATGTCTAAAATAAGAATGATTTGTGCAAGTTCATATTATGATACAGTTGAATTAATACTTGTCAATATTCAATTATTTGCCAGTAACCAGCTAGTATCAGAATAAAAATGAACACAAATGTGGCGGATAATTATTAAAGGTACAGTTTTTGAACATTAGGTTTCGTTTATCTGTTACCAGAGACCTTATATTCGCTATTATAACCTGTAATTATAATATATAACATAATGAAAATAACCTAAGAAAGCAACGATTTAAAAGTAACCATTACTTTCTCCAAAAGTAACAGTAACGGTTACATTTCAAGTAATTCCCATACCTACTATATAAAACTTGTAATAATAAACTATTAAAAATAAAATCAACTTACTGCTAGCACTTGCCGTTGAAAAGGGATGGTGCATGATGAAAATCCTCTTTTATTGTAGAGTTGAAGCGAGACAGAAAACGATCTTTTCCAAAGCCGTCTCATTTCTGTTGTTTAAATTAATAAATTTTTTGTTATCTCGATAAAAAAAACTTTACCACACCACACGACTGAGCATTTCAATGAATACTTATATGAAACAAACTAATTTTAGCGTATTATTAATATATTGTTTGTATTTTACAAAAATATTGAGATAAACAGCGATAACTTATCGTATCCAGATTCAGAGGTTTAAGGTTACTGTGGGTTACTCGTTTGACCCGCACAGAAGCTATCTGCGAGTTTGACACTTCTGTCGGCCCAGTTAAATTTCAAAATATGTATTCACAAAAGTCATGCGCCGAAATCAGCTGTAATATCCTATTTCAACTAATTCATATTTTTTTAAAGTTAATATTTTTAAGTGTTTGTTAGTAATAATATTATTGTTACATTTCTTATGTTTTTAGATAAGTAAATTTTACATACATGGTATAATAATATTAATAAAAGGAAAATGTATATAGCACTGTTTAAGAGCAAATTCTCCCCAAGGGTGCTGTACTCAGGATTCGAACTCACTCATAAATTTGGATGACCTTCCAAAAAGTGAAGTGCTTCCTAAAACTGCACACGACACCCATATCTTTGATACTAGGACGCAGACCATTCCACACTACAGGACCAGCAATGGCAAAAACTCTTATCATAATACTTGATTGATTTATTACAACCAATTTATTAGATAAAAAAGAAATTGGCCTCAAAATTCTACTTCTCTCCGAAGGACCATCCCTCAAGCACAGGTTGGAAAGATACAATGGAGACATCCCATTAAGGGACTTGAATACAAGGAGACGAAGTTTGAAATCAACCCGTTAACGACACTAAAGCCAGTGAGAGACATTAATATGGCAATATTTATGACTATCATATATCAACCTATCAGCTGCATTGAAAACATACTGAAGTCTAGAAATTCATGAATCAGACAAACAAAAATAAATAGAGTTACAATAATTCAGTTGCAATACAACAAATTAATTAATGAGTTTTTATTTCCCGTGTTGGAAGAATTCCACGGACAAATTTTAACTCTCTAAGACTATAGAAACCAAATCACCAATTTGTCTATCAAAAAAGCGCTTATTATCAAGAGAGATACCAAGAAATTTTGCCATGTTTTGTAAAGATACTATGTTAACGCCTAAAACTGATAAAGCATCACCATCAAGAAGGTGTCTATGCGGCGAAGCCACCATAGACACCTTCTTGTCTATGGTGGCTACCATTTTATTAGGATTTTCATTTTATTAGGATTTAATTTTATTGTACCATGCAGTTTCCCCATTGGTGTAAGCCATTGTAAGCTTTTTTGCATCTGTTTAACTCTTTCAATTACTGTTGATTTTTTATATTACTGAAAAATTTAACAGTCATTCACAGAGATACGTATGACCATTTTTTTGCGTGATCAGAAAAGATTGCTGCACACCAATTAGATCATCAGGTTGTATGGTATAATACAAAAGTTAATAAAAGCTTAACAAATCTAAGTATTTTTGAATACAGGAATTTTAATAGTTGTATCGGACGTATGCGTCAGCCAAAACATATGATGTATTTGTTTTCCTGTTTGTTACTTGATACTTTTATATGATATTTTGATGTTATTTGGTATTTTTTTGTTTGTTGAGGTCCGTGCTGTCACAGCCATAACTGAAATTTTTCCTTAAAAAATAATAAACCATCGCGAAACAGTAACAAAAGTCTGCCGTCCCATGCATGCGAAAATTGTGATAGTTAGCAAGTTATGACGGCATGCATAGGCGTAAACAGGCGCTTGCGATTGACCGCACATAAGAAGCGGCAAACGCCTTGGAAATACATTCTCAGTTCACTCTGTCTACTGCCTTTTACTTGCGACCATCTACTACTGCCTAAAAGGAATCTCTTCACCCTGCTACTTTTCATCGACTTTTTCACCGTGAGCCGAAATCTCCGAGCATTAAGCAGCAGCCATCCACCTAAATCTACAGTCTTTGTACCGGTGCCGTACAGTAGTTATGATACGAAATATAATCACTCTTGATAAAATATGATTGTTAACCGACTTGTGGATGTTTGTCAGCCATCTTGTGAATGTTGAGCCAAACTGTGCTTGTATTGTTTTATTGTATTGTATGCAAACTGTTGCAATTGTCTACATACGAGTATCAAACCTATCACAATAGTCTTGACATATCAAGGAGATCAAAGTTCCAAGAGGGTTCGGAGGTTTAATCTGTTGTAGCTTTTTATTAAACTGAGTTTTTTTACATAGCTATATTATAGCATTGCTTAACACATTCAATGCTAACAACGCGCCTAGTGCGTTCTTCTTCGCAACCGTCGGGTGCTAACAACGCGTCTGACGCGTTTTCGTATGCAAACCAAAGTTTCGTTTCAAATGGAGGGGGTACTACTAGACAACACCAAATTAAATCGCATGTAATTTTACATATTTTTTAAATTTAAAAAAATATTTAATAATTAGTCAGCCACACTTGAATTACCTTAATAATTTGATCTCATTGAATGTGTTAAAGCATTTCAAGAATTTATGATATTTATTTATTTAGCACTTTTATTGCAAATACAATCTGGCGGGCTATAATCTCTTCCAACTAACCAGACAAAAGTAAATGAAGCAAGTTACGTGGTCGCATATATAATTCAAATGACTATTCAAATTCATATCATTCAAATAACACATATGTCAGCATATGCTCACGAACCCCACAAAGACGGACAATCATCCAAACATTATTTTTCATATAAAGTGAGATATCATCAATCAAAAGGAAAGGAAGGGATGGTGGAGAGGAAAGGAAAACAAAAATCAGGAATGAAACACGTTATTTTACTGACTGGAAATTAAGAGTTTTTTCAGTCGCTTCTTAAAGCATGATGGTAAACAGGCCTAAGCTAAAGGCCACTATTAAGGACCCCACTGGTCTTATAATAATAATAAAAGGACAATTTATATAGCACAGTTTAGAGAGCAGACTTCTCAAGAGCGCTCTAACTCGGCAATCAAATCCACTATTACTGAAGTTTAAAAATATTGTAATAAGTTGAGTGTAAGGATAGGAAGGTGGTGGCTGTGGCTACTAGATACTTCTCCGAATCTACATATCTGAAAAAACATTAGAAAACTTACCAAGGGTAGACGAACTACAAAGAAACCTTTGTATAATATATCTTTTAATATATGATTGCAACACATTCGGCTTATGGCAGAGTGTAGTGTTCATGTATAATCATACATTTTGATAAGACCTCTTCAAGTGCTTCCTAAAGCTGTACACATCACCCATGCATCTAATATTTCACTGACCTTTCCACACCATGAGACCACCAATGGCAACACTCCTGTCGTAAATCCCTGAAGAAATTGTCATATGACAATAAGTCCACTATATTATATGAACACAAGTAATTAGTAAAAACAAAGAAAGCTGTCTTTGAACAAAGCTCGTATAGTTTTTAGGCGACAAAATCAAGCATTTCTGTTTTTGATGGAAAATTTTATTTTAATTCTATTTAAAAATATATATTTACAAACTGTATTCATACTAAAATATAATACATTTTAAAAGTTAAATCATCTATAAAAACAATCTTTTAAAAAAAGTGAGCAACTTGGGAAATTATTTTAAAACAAGTTTGCCATAAATATTGTTGTTTATAATGTCCATAGACAAGCCAAATATTTGAATATTAATTTTATAAAAAAATATATCAATTTGAAAAAAATTATTGATGAAAGTTTGGCACGCTTATTTTCAAATTATTTAAGAAACTTTAAAAGCATTTCCATTACTAGTATTAAAATAATTAAAGGTTCACAAAACATCATTTACAAATCAAGCGTTACCCTCAGAAGTTCTAATATTTATTATATTTTTTATTTGTAAAATTACCTTGTTTTTAAAAGGCACTAGAACATTCTAATATAAATGCTTAAATAGTAACAATACTGCTTTACTTAACTACTAGCTAATAATATATATTTTTTAATTATATCGCAATGTAAATTAATTTGAATATTCAAATAGTATTAAGAGTAAAATTCTACATATGAGTTATTCCAAATCCAATGTCACTCCCGTAATGCAAATGGATGGAGAAACATTACCAAATTGTGACTCCTTTAAGTATCTTGGGTCACTCATCCATAGCGATGGAGGATGTGCAGCAGATGTAATACATAGAATTAGTGTGGGATGGATGAAAATGCCAGTAAAGTTAAAAGGAAAAGTATAGCAAATATAGTAGTAACAATCGCTATACAATAAAAAGTATAGTATAGCGATTGTCAGACCTGCACTCCTCTATGGCTCCGAATGCTGGACGATGTATAACTCTTACTCTAGGCAACTAGAAACTGCTGAAATGCGCATGCTAAGATGGTCAGCTGGTGTGTCCCTAAGAGACAAAATAAAAAGCTCACACATTCGTGGAAGCCTAGGTGTTACAGACATCCCCAGCAAGATGGAGGAGAGGCGATTGAGATGGTATGGGCACATTGGACGCAGAGCACCCAATCACATTGTGAACCAGGCAATCTCCATGGATCATCCTTGAATAACAACCAGAGGAAGACCAAAGAATTCATGGGTGGTGCAAAAAGATAACCTGATGCAGAGGCACAGCCTGGGGGACGTAGTCCGGGACAGAAGAGCATACAACCTGAGGACGAGGAGAGCTGACCCCAACAGTCTTCGCAGACAATGAGTTGGGATGGAGCCAGGGAGAAGAAGAAGTTATTCCAAATCCACTCAACACACATTTTACACCCCTTTAGGGGTGTAAAATGTGTGTTGTTTTTCTTGATTTTTGGTTAACAGTTGATTCCACAAAAAAAAATTCAGTTTTATGACAAGTAGTTAATTTTTTTAAATTTTTGAAAAACACTAATGCAAAAATCCAGGAATGTTTGGGCCCTTTATATATGTGTATACTTGATATTTTTGTTAGATTGTTACGCCTGAATACAGTCTGTAGAAAAATGCTATATATTATATATTTGTAGTTAACTAAGATTCTTACTGTTAGCTAATTTTGAAAGTTTATTTTTATAAAAAAAACTTTTTATGTAGCTAAAAACAACATGCAGGTTACTTCCGAGTGTCTTGTAAACTTATGAGCAGTTTAAATATATACTTGTATGTGTTGAGCATGTTGGGTGTTAACATAAGTTGTGTCCGTTTTTTCCAAATGTAGACACAACAAACAAAATTACAACAAGTCATAATGTATTCTCCTTCATTATTTTATAACAAATTAGTCAATAATGTATTCTCTTTCATTATTTATAACTTCTTGCCAACGTTTTACAAGTTTTTCAATGTTTGTGCGATAAAAACCATCCGGTCTTGACTCGAGGAATTCGTCCAACCATGTCCGCAATTTGACGTCATTATTGAAGGAAACATAATGATGCGGTAAAGGAACCTTTGCTTGTGGTCATGCGTAGCTCGATGACGCGCGAGCAAACCGGAAGAAATTGTCGAACGTTAATTTTAGTTGTTTTCACTCAAAACATGTGGAACCCAAGCGCCGAACTTCTGGACTTTTCCCATTGATTTAAGATGGCGGTATACAGTCATGTAACTACAATTCATCTGCTCAGCCAATTCTACGGTGGTTTGAAGGGGATCTTCATGAATAATATGGTTTAAGCGGTCCTCATTGAAGTCCACTGGTCGTCCGGAACGCTCCATGTCTTTCAGGTCGAAATTACCGTATTTGAAACGTAAAAACCATCGACGAGCTGCCCTTTCATTCATAGCATCTTCACCGTACACTTCACAAATATCGCAAGCAGCTTTGGCAGCTTTATTCCCTCGATTGAACACGAACAGAAGGAGGTGTCGAAAATGCTCACTTTCGTCTATTTGACATTCCATTTTGAAGGTTTGTAATCAAATGAATTAGTATATGTAACGTAAAAGCAAACACAATATCTTGTAGAGCAGAAAATTTTCTTTCGAATGACGTATAACCTTTACCATTTTGTTTTACTTTTGGTGCTCATTTTTAAATTTGGAAAAAACGGACACAACTTATGTTAACACCTAATATAATGTTGTTGCTGGAATTGATGGAACTTACAAGTGCCACTCTGGTTAGCGAAGATCGGTACCTAAAATGTACAGGTGTCATTCTCATTCTAGCATCTCAAATTGTTAACATGGGGCTAGCAGATGTTATCATATTTTTCACTAGCAATGATAATGACATTGCTGAAATGCTCATCAAGTAAAGTATCGCCACATGTACACTTTATGAGATGAGTAAAACCAAAGTTATGAGGAACACTTGCTAAACAGCATCTTATGTTACATAGTTGAGGGGTTTGAATAAGTTCAATCCTACGTAGTCTTGTACATACCATAATGGTTGGAAAAGGGAACCAAAAGATTGAGAAAAGACGTGTTCAATCCTGGGCTGCATTTGGTAAGTTGTTATTTATTCTTAAAACCTCAGAAGTACTAAAGATAACTAAAGAAAGGCCTATTTGGTTAATGTGTTCTTCCAGTACTGACATATGGGCTTGAAACATCAACTTTACAATTTAAATAATGCATAAGTTTTGACACAGAAGGCCATGGAGAGAAGAACGTTGAATATCTCATGGGACCCAAAGATGTATGAATAGATAAGGTAATAGTTCAAAATTATAGATTTCGCTGAAAGGGTTGCCACCCAGATGTGGAACTGGGCAAGGTATATTTTCAGATGTACCATTGATAAATGGATCCAGAAAGTGGTAATCAAGGAAAAGAAGTGTGGGAAGACCCATAGTAAGACGATATAAGAAAAGGGATTGGGAACAATTGAGTGGAAGCAATGTACCTAAGATGGGAACAAGTGGATGAGAAGAGGGAAGGCCTATATCCATCACTGGATTCAATAGGGCTGATGATGGCATAAGCAAATCATAGATATTTCAGAAATAAATATATTTACTTATAATTTCTTTTGGGAGTTTTAACAAGTATTTTAACATACACTTTTTAAAGTCAGTTTTAAAGCAAATTTATAAATGAATTAAAATGGAAGTAGTCATATTATTTGATAAATATAAAAAAGGTACTTTGTATACTGAAATAAAAATATAGTTTTTATTTTTAATCTCCCCAAAAAATTGTTGGATCATGAAAAACATCTCTCGAACTAAAATTTCAATAATAATAAATAAACAAACACTTTGTATTTAAAAAATAATATGTAATATAAAAAAACTGATTTGTTGGAGTATCAATAAATTAATATTTCATTAATGATTAATAAATGTTTTTTTATTGTAATTTATTTTATCAAACACTGTTTATTCCACTTTTTTGTAACGATATAACCTTACCGGTTTCAAGGCTTTCACCTCATCTTCAGGGGAGCACAAACAATACTAAATTCTGTTCGAACTGGTACCGATATACATGCTTCAATGGTTGGAGACATTCGGGATAAGGACTGAGGGCTGATGGAGACATGGGACGATTTCGGCTAGCAGTGGGGAGATTTTTGGGATATTTTATATCGATGATGCCAAATTCTTACATATCAGTAGTAACGGAAATAAATTGGACAGATTAGAAGCCCTAGAAATTTCTAAGTCAGTACACCGAGGCGAACATCTGGTAAACACATATATCCCAAAAATCTCTCCGCTGCTGGCCGAAATCGTTCCATGTCTCCCTCAGCCCTCAGTCCCCACCCTGAATGTCCCCAACCGTTGAAGCGTGTATATCGGTACCAGTTTGAACAGAATTTAGTATTGTTTGTGCTCCCCTGAAGATGAGGTGAAAGCCTTGAAACCGGTAGGGTTATACCGTTACAAAAAAGTGGAATAAACAGTGTTTGATAAAATAAATTACAATGTCTTTAAACCTCCACAACATTAATGCCTTAACTATAAACAATATTTTTTTACTATTTGGAACAAAACTTTATATAAAAAAATATTAAATTCAAAATGAGAGAAAAAGCAATATTTTTTTTAATAAAGACATGCAATCACACAAAAATAGGAAACAATCTATTTTATTTATTAATTGATTGACTAGGCAAGGGAGTCCTGTATTTTTTTATGTTGTATACAAATTGAGTTAAAAAGTCACTAACACTTTTTACCATACATTACACTTTTTGACAGGGTTCATAGGGCTTCCAAGAGGACAATTGAATGCTTTTGAAAAGTCTTCAGAGTTTGAAACTGTCCCAATTACTCGAAACCTTCCCGGACTGTGGACTGCGGTTTTTAATTTATTACGCATGGCTTCTGGACGCATCGCTCCGCACCAAACCTTTAAAGTTATAAATTGTTTTATTATCTGTTAGATTCAAATGTATTTATTTATTAGACACGTCATTGTAAAGTATTGAAATATTATTCTCATTACCAGGTTTGCACTTTTCTCCCATTGTAAAGAGAAATTACTTGTTTCTTTAGAATGGTGGCCAGCTTTCTTAGCGGGAAAAATAATCTCCATCTTCGCAACAAATGAATTCTTCCTGCTTTATCAATACCATAATGTTATTTTTAACCTTTCCCTTTCTGTGCTAAAGAAATCCGCACGTTCCAGTGCTGTGTATTCAATACACATCAATACACATGTAAAAATGAGCGATTTAAAATTGGAAAAATAAGAATATTCATAGCCAATTGCTTAAATTAATTAAATTTGAAGTCAAAAGTAATAATAATTGAAATATAATTGCTGAAAACATGAAAAAAACATCGGCCGACATTCACAAAACGGACAAAGCGACCACCTCAAATGGATGGCCGAAAGCTACTGAAGCGAGCGAACTGAGATTCTATTTCTTGCGTTCCCATATATCGAAGTAGAGTGAGACGTGAATAGTGTAGCTTCTTCACCCGTAGCGGTTTTTTAGAATGAATATACCTACGTCACATGTTTGATTGTATTGGTGAATTTATTCCCGATATTCATAAAATATCTCTGATGTGGTCGATAATTGCTAATTATTATTAATATAATTTTTTCATTCAATGCGTAAATGTATAACGGAGGAATACCTAAAATCTGAACCCAGTATTTATTATATTTATAGAGATATTAAAGTTTTTAGAAGCAATGTGTACTGGTTACACATCACAGGGAAGGAAGGGTTAAAGAAATACGGATGGTGCCTCTATAAAAACAAAAATTAAACACCAAATACAAAAAAAAGCATCTTCAAAGCTCCAATGTAAATGATAACCAGTCCCACCCATAGAAAACCCACCACACCACGTATTTTTTTCACATTCTCTATGATGTAAGAACTAAAAATATTCAACTTTGTATGTATGTACTAGCAAAGTTTAGACTTCGACATTGGTTCAAAAAGTTCGGAAACCCTAAGATAGAGGAATGCTTATTCCATATTTTAAATAGACCAAACTAATGTGTTTTGTGAGTTGACTCTTTTTACATATATTTTCTACGTGGTTTATGCATCTTGCTTTTACAAACAGTCATACCCTGCTTTAGAGATCCCTCTTTTAATAAAATTTCACTACAACTTAATTGAAAACTATCAAGAAATTCGTTTTCTGAAAAAAATCAACATATGAAATATTTTAAAAATTAATTATAAAACAATCAAATATTTTAAAATTGGAATTCAAATGAAGATTTGTTCTAAATATACCAAGATCCACCCTTAACCCTTCCTTCCCTGTGATGTGTAACTAGTACACATTGCTTCTAAAAACTGTAATATCTCTATAAATATAATAAATACTGGGTTCAGATTTTAGATAGTCCTCCGTAATACATTTACGCATTGAATGAAAAAATAGTATTAATAATAATTAGCACTTATCGGCCACATCAGAGATATTTTGTGAAAATCAGGAATAAATTCACCAATACAATCAAACGTGTACCAGTGTGTGACGTAGGTATATTCATTCTAAAAAACTGCAATGGGTGAGGAAGCGACGCTATTCACGTCTCACTCTCACTCTACTTTGGTATATGGGAACGCACTAAATAGAATCTCAGTTCGCAGTTGTTTCTTCCTTCGAGATATAACATACACAGTGTTAGTGTTCCGAGTCCCGTCTCAGTAGCTCGCGGGCATCCATACGAGGTGGTCTCTGTGCCCGTTTTGTGAATGTCGGCCGATGTTTTTTCATGTTTTCAGCAATTAAATTTCAATTATTATCACTTTTAACTTCAAATTTAATTAATTTAAGCGATTGGCTATGAATATTCTTATTTTTACGATTTTAAATCATTCATTTTTACATGTATAATGAATACACAGCACCGGAACGCGCGATTTTTTTTTTAGCACTGGAAGGGAAAGGTTAAAAAAATGAAATATGTCGATATGATAAAACCTTTTTAGAAACATGCGTACCTGAGCAAAATTGAGGAAAAATAATTGAGTATTTGTGACATTGAGTCCAGGCAAGATGTCTTCCTTAGGATCATTTTGATGTGCCCAGTGCATGTATGCTCTGAACGCTTGCTTGATACCTCCATTGTCTGCTATATTTTCCCCCTAAAATAAAAATAAAAAAGTTTAATAAATATTTCTATAGTGACATGTTACAGAGATTGTCTATCGGCCTTTCCAGTTCACCGCTCCTCTTTTTTTACGTCGTCCTTTACTGTCCATGCAGTGAGACTCTGGAATCAGTTTTAAACCAATATAAGACTCGCTCCGTCCTTGGCATGCTTTAAAAAGTGACTGAAAAAGCTCTTAATTTTTAGTCAGTAAAATAACGTGCTTCATTCCTGATTTATCTTTTCCTTTCCTCTCCACCATCACTTCCTTTCCTTTTGATTGATGATATCTCACTTTATATGAAAAAGAATGTTCGGGTGATTGTCCGTCTTTGTGGGGTTCGTGGGCATATATGCTCACGTATGTATTTATGGATTTCGTGGGGATGGATAGTCATTTGAATGATTTATGCGACCATGTAACTTGCTTAATTTACTTTGGTCTGGTTGGTTGGAAGAGATTGTCACCTGGCAATAAGCCCGCACAGATTGTATTTGCAATAAAAGTGTTAAATAAATAAATGAATAAATAAATAATAATAATAATAAATAAATATAGGTTTATTGATAGCAACATAACATAGTATGTACATAATACATTTGAATATACTTCAAGAACACATAAATTGCAGAGAATACATTAAAGACTGAAGCTATCAAAAGGTCTGGGCTCATCTAATAACATCTCCCCGGCCAAGATACACCCCACCAACATTTGGTGTCCCAGATGTTTTTCAGCCCATACCCTTGCACATGTAGAATAAGAAGTAGAGAAGAAAAAAAACAGAAAATAAATAGATGGCAGAAAAAAATACATTTAAGAGAGAAGACATTAATAAAGAAATGTTACTGTCAAAAATTTTAATAAATAAATGTTACTGTCAAAAATTATAATAAATAAATGATACTGTCAAAAATAAATATTTATTACATGATAACATAAACACCTTTGAAAAGATCCGGATAGAAGGGTAGTTTACTTTTATATCTTTTTTGTAGCCCAAATTGAAGTGGATATGCTTATGTTTCAATCAGGGCTGCATTCTATGGTGGTGATCCTTTGGCACAGATGAACTGAGACGATAAGGCCATACGCAGAGCTTGAACTCTATTTCATTCTCCTTAAATGTGAAAAGATGTTGGTCTCCACCTTGGATTATACTGCTGATATTCAATCCCCAAGGACAGTTTTCTAGCAGGTACACCATACTTGTTGAGGTTGACATCCACAACATTATTAATTATTATAGTGGAGGCAAGACACAACTATAGCATTCACCAATCTCTAATTGTATCAGTTGGTAAATTTGACGTCACAGATGAAAAAAGCTAGCACTGACCGTTTTTATTATTAACTAAAGTTTGAGTGTTTGGTCTGATTATAAATTGAAGGTGAAGGTTTGAGTCTTATATCATCAGTCAGAAATTAAAAGTGAGATGTGTAAATCTATAAAATTTAGAATACCTGAGTATTGAAACCATCTAAATACATGGCCACTTCCGATACCTTGTATTCACTATACTGGTCAATGAGACATTGTGCTTTCTTATGGAAGGATTTGATTGCTCCATCATGCCACCATCTGAAAATAAGATTATGGGAAAAGCATGGTTATTGTGGTTTATATTTTACATCTCTAAACTTTATAAGTTTAATTTACAAACGTAGTTTACACAATCACAATTATTTAGGATTTGCAACCATCAAATCATAATTTCAATGAAAGTGAAATTAAAATTATACATAACATATGTCGCAAAAATTATACAAAATGACTGAAATGATGATGAAATTTATATACTATAGTTTGGAAATTCTAGGATGAGTCGTGTGACAGCTCACAAATTTGCCCCAATACAACCTAATGTAATGTATTTACCTAAATAACTTGCTATTTATTAGAAATGAGGCTTATAGGTTATTTATTAGAAATGAGGCTTATTCCTAGGTTTAACTCATTTGGGTTATTCGAAAGCCTGTGTTTGGTAGTCTTGTATGTATTTTCTAGTTAAAAATTGTACAATACAAATGCAGAGTGTATTAATATAATGTATATATTATATTCGGAAATTCTAGGATGAGTCCTGTGACAGCTCACAAATTCGCCCCAATACAACCTTATATAATGTATTTACCTAAATAACTTGCTATTTATTAGAATTGAGGCTTATATTAAAGTTGATAAAATAATTAAAATTACTGAACATCGTTACAAGGTTGTATTGGGGCAAATTTGTGAGCTGTCACAGGACTCATCCTAGAATTTCCGAACTATGGGAAAAATTATATAGTCAATATGAAAAATAAAACATTAATAAATAACTGAAGAAAGCAAAAAAAATCACAGGTCATTGAAATATTTCCTTTGATTTAAAAAATAGGAATTTCGATGAAGCCACAAACACCAGTCAGAATTAAACATTGCTCTCCTAATAAACTGATATCATTCCGTTTGAAGAGAATCATGGGATAAGAGGTAGAAACACTTGTCACAGTGATAATGTCACTAGTGGTCATATACCATAAACAAACTTTTGTTTTATGTACTGGACAATTATTTATGCCATCATGAATTGAATATTGTTTTCAGTATTGTTGATGTTCACGAACTGGGCTGATAAAAGTATCGCGACTTGCACACTGAATGGCCTTGTTTATTGCCTTTTCTTGTATCTTCCACATTTTTGTGGATAAATTGAGGATTGAATAGATATAACTGAATAATTTTATAAGAAAGCATGAGTAAAATTGTTCCTGTTGTCATTATGCTATATTTAAACTTATAAAAATTATATATTTTTTCTTGTTATTTGATGTAATTGGGTAGTTGTATAAAATTTAAAATTAATAACTAAATAACATTGTCATTTCTCATTAAAGATTCTTTAAATTTTTTATTCGTTTCTATGAAATTGAATCTTTATATTTGGAGTTAATTCATGTCAATAAGAAGTGTGTACATTTTTATAACTGGAATGTTATTTGTTTTTAATTAATTATTTTTTATTTTAACAGGCAATCCAGCCAAACTAGGAGGATTTGTGCCACCAAATTAAAGTCACTATGCAATTATATTAGTCAATATAATAAAACTAATTAAAAAAAAACAATTCTATACAATTAAAAGTCTCAGTATTGTATGAGAATTCATAATTAACGTGTTCCCCGCGGGAAGCACAAACGCCTGTGATCTGACGACAATCCAAGTTTCAAATCACAAATACTTAAAAAAAATGACACAAAACCGGAATAAAAATTGAACTAAAATTTAAAATAATCTTTATTCTAGCGACATCTCTGAAAACCTTGTCAAATAATATATTAGTTTATGAGATATTGTTGAATAAACAGAGCGCCAAATTTTTTTGGTTTCTCAATATTTCCAGCATTAACGACCTGTCGCGCAGATCGAGTCCTGCGATGAGTCTCTCTTACGTAAATAAACATTACTAAGTCTCTCTTACGTAAATAAACATTACTAGTGATATATGCATTTGATTGGGTGAGTGTCATGAAGCATTGATTTGATCGTAGCATTCCTTTGTTTATTTTACGTAATGTTTAGTTTATCTCCTTTATTTAATGAGTCTCCTTAAGAGTAATGACTATTATTTATTATCAGAAAATTACTTAAGTGTCATGTTTACTTGGTGTTGTAATCAAATATCAGTGGTTCTAAACAAAATATGTGTTTTAACTTAGAAATTAAAAAACGCTGAAATTGTGCCGCGCACAGGATTCGTGGAATTTGATTTTTAACGCGGTGAACAGGTTAAAATCAAATAAAATAATATTGCCAAAAATATTATATCAAGTTGATGATGGAAAAAATAATTCAATGTAGGTTAAAATCTTCTGATTTTTTCTATCTGCAAAGCTGTACTATCCACTACTCAATTGCAAACTATTCGGTTGAAGAGATCCTTTGCAGTGCTCAAAGAGGAAATGGATAAAGGATCACCAAACATAATAACAAGAAAATCTAAGAAATGTATCACGAACAACAAACCTGTGCAAGTTCCCATTCCTATCAAAAAGTCTCCCTCGATCATCAAATCCGTGCGTAATTTCATGCCCTATAACCACTCCAATTCCACCATAGTTCATGCTTTTTGGGAAATCTCTGTGATAAAACGGAGGCTGTAGAATACCAGCCGGAAACATGATCTGATTTTTGTTTCGGCTGTAGTATGCGTTAACAACTGCAGGAGCTGTATTCCATAAAGTCTTGTTGACTGGTTGACCAAGTCTAAAAGAGAGAAAATCTGTGTAACCATAACAATTGACAAGTATTTAATTATTGTTTTCGCTCGTTCTCGGATGAACTTTTCAGCAAGTTAATAAATATTTATGATCACAATACCTTGCTTGCTCAGTGCGAGTCAACTGCCTTAAAATATTCAATGTGTTTTCAAAGTATCTTTCAGGGTGTATGTCAACATCTTTGTATCTCTGATTGAGGTCTTTCTCGTCTAATATGAAATCCGGATACCCGATTCTAAGCGTCATAGCATCAACTTTGTCACTCGCTAATACTTTAGTTTCATCATCTATCCAAGCAGTCAAATTAAGTAGCTCTCTGAAGGCTGTTTGAATTTGTATTGTCATGTATAAGGTGTCATTTTTACTTTTCTCATTGAAAAATTCTTTAACATACATTGCCCCCAGTGCCATACCCATATTGGCATTCACTTGTGCTATACAATTTTTCCAGCGTTTTGGAGCTTTTTCTCGACCAAAAAGAGTGTTGTAGAAACTGTAACATTTTAAGTAAAAAAAAAACATTTATAAATAATTTTTTAGCTCAAATCAGTCCCACTAATAAAGGTCCCCTCCCCTCAATTCCTAGATTTCTTCTGGTGCTTTGCGCCCATTGACTGAAACTTTGCACACCACTTGGTGGCATTTTGGTGGTTTGTTAAATCGACTCCAACACACACTTGGTTCATCTAATATTTGGTATACGAGCACTATATCCACTCATATCCATATCAATCAAACATCCTTTCCACTATGTCCCACACTTAAGTGTGGCTACTTTGTTTATTACTATGAAAGTGAAACAAAATTTATTTAGTGAAATCATTTTACCCCATAATCAGAAACTAAGGTAGTTAAAAATTACCTTAGGCCTCGGCCACACAGGTAGGAGCTTCGCTTGGTGCTTAGAGCTATGCTGCGAGTTAGATGACATATCCTAGCGAACCAACACACCGCATACTATCGCAATGACCACACTGCACGTTTCGCGCCACGCTATGTGACTATCATAGTCACCTAGTAGCGTAGCTCTAAGCACCAAGCGAGGCTCCTATTGTGTGACCAAGGCCTTAGGGTTTTCTTGACCCCCCCAGTTCTTAAATTAGAAATTATCCAAACATCAAAGTCAACAACTACTCATTCAACCTGGATTGATTTAGTGGATCTGACAAGTACAGTTCATAAATTTAAAAAATCCATAGCACACTTGAGGTGATATTTCTACTTCTTGAATAATGACCTTGAACTCCTAAATATATGATACATATATACATATGAAGAAGTATACGACAATACTAAACGTGTTATAAAAGTCAAAGAAAAAACCTTGACCAGAGACAATTTGTTGCATTGTGTACCTTCATATCCCGTTCTGTATACTCCTTCATATATAGTTCACGGCCATTATTCAAGAAGAGACATATCCGGTTAGCTCTATGCATGCAAAATTTTATTAATTAATTGATTAACTTACTCTTGTTTAGCATCTTGAAATTTATCATCAAGATTATTTACTCGGTGCCTCACAAATCTCCAGAGAAGGTAATTGGCCAGAACTCTTGGTGGAGTATCATCCACCAGAGCAACTAAATCCTGCAAAATAATTCAAGTTCTTGGATTCCAATATATTATACCTAACTTTACTAACAATTAATTTGTAAACCATTCAGCACGAACATAGAATCTAACAGTCTTACAACAGTGATCAGATTTGGCTCCTTTATATTATAACATTTATGTATAGTACCCGGCGGTAAGTAATACACATCGGGCTTAAGAAAGAGACTGTCGGCCATAATCGGCTAACATCGACTTTGTAGAGCGTCGTCTCTGCCATTCATACACGTGTTCTGTTGCGATTGGTCAGTCGTTGACAAGCGTTCTAGGGTGTGGTCACGTCCACTTCAAATGACAGAGATAACGCTCTACAAAGCCGAAGTTAGCCGATAATGGCCGACAGTTCCTTTCTTAAGCCCGATGTGTATTACTCACCGCCGGATACTGTATATTCTTCCAGGTGACCTCTGTGGTCTATTTGGTAAGATGCTGGTTTTCCATCCATGGGGTTTAGGTTCATTTCCTGATGGTATTGGTGTTTCAATGATTTATCAAGATTAGACATCCACCCCAGGCTAGGCCTTTTCTTTACTAAGGTAAAGATTACTATAGTTCGGAAATTCTAGGATGAGTCCTGTGACAGCTCAAAAATTTGCCCCAATACAACCTTGTAACGATGTTCAGTAATTTTAATTATTTTATCAACTTTAATATAAGCCTCAATTCTAATAAATAGCAAGTTATTTAGGTAAATACATTACATAAGGTTGTATTGGGGCAAATTGGTGAGCTGTCACAGGACTCATCCTAGAATTTCTGAACTATAAGCAGACATTACATCAGTCCAAAATACAGTCCATGAAATCAAATAAAAATAATACACAGACTTAATAAAAAATAATACACAGACTTAATTAATCAAATAAAAATAATACACAGAAAAATTAATAAAGTAGAGTGGATAATGTTAAGATTTTCAGCAGGAAATTAATGAAATGGCTGAAAATGATGATGATAAGATTTTCAGCAGGAAATTAATGAAATGGCTGAAAATGATGATGATAAGATTTTCAGCAGGAAATTAATGAAATGGCTGAAAATGATGATGATAAGATTTTCAACAGGAAATTAATTAAATGGCTAAAAATGATGATGATAAGATTTTCAGCAGGAAATTAATGAAATGGCTGAAAATGATGATGATAAGATTTTCAGCAGGAAATTAATGAAATGGCTGAAAATGATGATGATAAGATTTTCAGCAGGAAATTAATGAAATGGCTGAAAATGATGATGATAAGATTTTCAGCAGGAAATTAATGAAATGGCTGAAAATGATGATGATAAGATTTTCAGCAGGAAATTAATGAAATGGCTGAAAATGATGATGATAAGATTTTCAGCAGGAAATTAATGAAATGGCTGAAAATGATGATGATAAGATTTTCAACAGGAAATTAATGAAAGGGCTGAAACTGATGATTCTATTATACATATCGTCGCCGATATTGCAGGAACACGTAACTCGATTTTTTGGTATAAGTAACTTTCTTTATTTTTTGTCATCTCTTGTATCATTGACACATTTTTGCATTAGCACATATATTTATTTTCAACGCGGAACACATTTATTCGTTACTGCAATACCAAGTGACGTTTTTATTTTATTATATTTTTGCAGAAAAATGGTTTTTTGTCTCCCCTGTAAAATTTAGGCAATCCTAGATACGTGTTCCTGCAGTATCGGCTACGATATAATAACATTTTCTTAACTATATTATGTATATATATAACTTAACTTATAGTAAAGGAAGATGTAAAAGACAATTGGTTACATAATTTTAACAATCTACTTACTGTTGCATATTTTAAAGCAAAAATGACCACCGTCTCATTCATTAAAATTGTTCTGTTCTGTACAATGGAGAGATACCTTTTCCAGTTTATTTTCGGGACAGCTTTTGATATTTCTGGAATAGTCAAGCGATGATACAACTCAGACACATTTCTTCTCTCTTCAGGTGTTGCAGTTATTTTAGCCAACCTATATAATAAAGAAAAAAAAACAGATGCGTGAGACTCTCGCGCAGTAGAAGTGAAACTTCTTAGCTCCTAGAAAAAGTTGATTATATGCATTGCTTTTTTTCCACTTGTTAACGATTTTTATTATTTTGATGAGAAAAAGAACTATAGGGTCTTTCAAATTGAGCGGTTTTTTTTATTTATTTTTTTTAACCCATTGAATAAAACACAATTAGCTATGATTTCAAAAATCTTTTTATTGTTCATTGAAGTATAATGTATGCCATTTAAACCCAATAAACAATATCTGCCAAATGTCCACCTCTTGCAGGTCCACAGATGTCCACTCTTTTGTCAAAATTTACGATGACATTTTGGCATAATTGCGGTTCTAACTCACCAATAATGCAAATAATTTCGTCTTACAGACCTGGATTTTCACGTAACTTCAGAGAAAATAGTCCAACGGTGTCAGATTACATGATCTTGGGGGCCAATTAACATCACCGTGTCCGGAGATTATAATAGATACAATAATTCTCAATTTGAATGCGTTGTTATATTGTGTACAACTCTATTTTTATAAATGCCATACATTACACTTCTTAAATGTCATAAGACCCAGGCAAGTACGCGACGCCATCTGTGTTTTATCCAAGAATTAAAAAATCGTTCAATTTGAAAGACCCTAAAAATATGGTTACAATGCCAATGATTATGAGTGATGATTAATTCGTGTATACACACAGTACACGCGGCACATGTGCGTAGCGTGTCTATGATGTATGCGATGGAGAGAGTAGAAACGGTTCTCCCTCTTTTCTCTCAACTGCCGGTTGGAGTCGGAGAAAGAGAAGCGTCACGCTACGCATGCGCGTAGTCTATGGTGTATGTGATGGAGAGAGTAGAAACGATTCTCCCTCTTTTTCCTTTCTTTGGAGTCGAAGAAGGGGAAGTGTTTCACTTTTCGTGACGTTCAGGCCAATTTGCCCTACCGCGCCTATAGAAGTTTCACTTCAAAAATGTATACAAAATTTAAAAAAATCACTATGCAGATATATAATAATAATATTGATGAATGTAAGGAATTTAACATTTAGATAAAGAATACTTTAGAAGTTGTAAAAATTACAACAAATTTCTTGCTAAATATAGTTTTGAATTAGAGATGAAACATCTCATAAATTCCAGATATAATATGTGGCATTTATGTATGTTAGTAACAAAATTCAATTGATAATTATATTTATTATTCTTTACAAATCAGAAGACTCTGCAAAATGGTTAAAAAGAATATTGGGACATGCCATAAGTAAGCACGGTTGTTGATTTTTAGTACCGTTAAATCATAAAAATACTGCTCGTATTTCAAACACAGGCAGTAATGATAAAAATTAGAAAATTGACATGATACTTTCACCAAAACTAACCCAAGTTGACGTAAATTGAACAAAGAAAATTAACACAATACATACTTGCACCACACACAACTAACTAGTTATAAACAGAAAACAAAGAAAATTTATAAAACACTTGCACCAAACACAAACACATTGAATAATTAGGATTAGTTGATTTATGGAAGCCAAATTCCCAAAAGGTTACTTAAATAACATATGTTTTAATTTTTAATTTTTTTTTAAATAATCACCTGGTTTCGAAATTTATAATTTCTTTTGCACTTTCCACTGCTTTCTCTTTGCTGGCTCCCAGGAGGGTTATAACTTGAATCATGTACTCTTTGTAAGCATCTAAATATATTTTATGGATAGAATGCAAGAAGTAATCACGTGTTGGCAATCCTGCAATATATATTTTTTAATTAATATTCATCATATTTGTATCGGACGTGTGCCGTCACCCGTGTGTGTGTGTATGTGATATGAAAAGGACACTGTGTGTAGATCCGTATTATTAAACTTGTATGTTATGATAACTAATGTTCCTGTATTTGTATATATGTAAACCCTGGTATTTTACTATGTTATATGTATGTTTGTTTGACTCCGATCGCATTCGCGACCGCATTCGCGACCGCATTCGCGACCGCATTGGAAATATGTGACTTGCAAAGCGGGCGATCGGAGTAGGTCCGGGCTCAGTCGGCGTAAGCAGGGCCCAGACCCTGAAAGTTGTTGTATTTCGCGGGCAATGGGCGCTTGCGACGGCCGACTGACCATTAATATAGAGGGCCCCCTGATTTTTGAAATACATTACCACTACTTACATTCTCAGTAATTGTGTTTTACTTGAGACCCGCTACCCTACATCGACTGCCTGAGGAATCTCTCCCTGCTCTTCTTCTTCTTCTTCTGCTGGATCTTCGAAACGGAATTCGCGACGTGGATTCTTCGAGCGCTACGCGGCAACCAACAACCTATATACAGTCTTTGTACCTGTCCGGTACAATATTTAGAGTTTTTAAATATTCGTATCCATAACTATTCTGACTTTCTTCATTGTCTTTTTTTTAAAGAACATATATAACCTAGATACTGGGTAGTAAAAATACTTATGTTATTCAAGGAGAGTAATGCAGTGTGCAGTTCGAACACGCAACTTTCTACACATAAGTTCAGTGCATTACTGTGCAACCATGCACCTCTTTATCAATAATAAATTTAAATGATAATTTATTTTATCACTGTGCAAAGGGTAAACTATGACATTAATATTTTTTGTCTAAAATAAGTTACGACTATTATTTAAATAAAAAAATTGATTCTGACTACAACAAAAGTTAACCTTCAAAACCAACTCACACTAGTTTTCTATTCATAGAAAAAAAAACAATTATATTACAGGTAAAATTTGAAAATTCTTACAATTGCATCTTAACATAATATGCAAGGAAATAACTTGCAAAAAAATCTAATTCAATACATCGTTTTCTTCCAAGCCCTTGAGAAGTCTGATCTCTAAATGGCATTATATAAATATTAATTTTATTATTTAATTTCTTAACGTGGAGTGGAAAGTTGTGAACCAATCTGGATGAAGGCGTTTTGTGGCACCTCTGTGTTCGTAATAGAATGAAAACGGTGTTAAATATAATAGAAATTGGAAAACCAGTAAAAAAATATAGGATTTGAGATGCTTGTTTCAATATAAATATATTTTCTAGGCAAACAAGTAACTTCTTAGACTAAATAACATCTTAACCTCTCGAGTAGTAAGATATTAATGAAAATTTTAAAACATTGTTTGTTCAGTTGGTAAAGCATGTAACTATAGTTCAGAAAATGTAGTATGAGTCCTGTGACAGCTCATAAATTTGCCCCAATACAACCTTGTAACGATGTTCAGTAATTTTAATTATTCTATCAACTTTAATATAAGCCTCAATTCTAATAAATAGCAAGTTATTTAAGTAAATACATTACATAAGGTTGTATTGGGGCAAATTTATGAGCTGTCACAGGACTCATCCTAGAATTTCCGAACTATAGCTGATAAATGATTTAATTGTGTGGTATCATCAATAGATGTCATTGGTACTCCAAATCCCGACATAATCTGGGAATATTCGAGAAATAATCAATGCGCCCTAACTGCAGGGCCATACGCTATCTGACTCAGTATTTCATGGCCCCACGGTTGGGGTGGTACTCACAGAGAGGGTTTAAGTAGGGTTTCTTTTAATGTTACGAGATTAAATTAAATCTATTACATTATAAATATCTTACCTAAACTGGTTTGGTCAAACTGGATGATAAACTCATCAGAATTTTTGATATCAGGTCCCACCCACTGGGAGAGAAGTATGTCATTATTGAATAACCTCAAAATGGCCACCAACTCGATCCAATCAAAATCTTTTTCTTTCCAATCAGGCTGTATAACCGGCCAACCTCCTAAGCTATCCAATAAATCCAACAGAGGTTGATGCCCTCTTTTTTCAAGAATCCCTTGATTCATACAGGATTTGTAGAAATGCATAACTTTGGCTTTTGCATCCATCGTTAATAAATTTCCTCCCTCATTTTTATTCGCAGTTAGACTCTTTATTTTATTTTCATCCTCATTTTTGTTTTTAATAATGGTCTTATATTCTATTTTATCTTCGGTTGTTGTTTTGATTTCATCGTCAGTAACGATCTCAGTTCCATCTTCATTTTCATTTTTCTCCTCAGTCATAATATCTCTTTTGCTTCTTAATAATCTCTTCATGAAACTTAGTTTTGTATTTTCGTCTATGGTCTCAGGTAAATTTATTATATTTCTTACGACTCGAATCAAATTAACATATTTATTTCTCTTGGACTTTTTTTGTGGTAAAAAATCCCGTTTTATTCTTTCACTTAGTGTAGGTTTTTTGTGTTCATTCGAAGATAGAAAAGGTTTCCCTTGATCAGTTGATTCAATATAGTCAAGTTTTGATATGACTTGCAGCGGCACCATCTGCAAATGAATGTTGAAATCGGATTCTTGTTCATTTTTTATATGATTGTCTGCCGTGAAGGGTGTGTCCTCCCATTTGCTCTCCTCGTTTGATGTCAATAACTCCTTCAGTATTATATCTAAATTCTCACGTAGCATCTCAAATGTATCAAATCTAAAAAAGAAGAAATTATATACGCTTGAAATATTTTGTATTCATGTTAAGACTTATTTACTGTAAGATCATTAATGATCTTTTCAAATGTACTTCTGGAAAGACAGTTATTGAAGGATATGCTATGACTTATAAACTTTGAATATGCCTTAGTTAAAAAAAATTGTATTATACATTTGTAAAACCTAAAATAACCATTTCCAAATTTGAATATTGAACAATAAATTGTTTTGTCAGTCCACTAATTATGTTACATCAACTTTTCCCTTCCTGTGCTAATAAAAATCCACGCATTCTTGTGCTGTGTATTCAATACACATGTATAAATCAGCTATTTAAAATCGGAAAAAATAAGAATGTAAAAAAGCATATATTTTTTAACATTTATTTTACCATCAAAGTGTCTCGAAATTGTCTTTTTTCATTTATATGCGTTGGCTGCCTATGAAAAATAGAACATATTTTTCATTATTTATTTTACCATTAAATATAGTATGTTATTACAGGCGAACCTCGACTTTCGCACATTCGACTTTCGCACAATTCGCTATTTCGCACATTTTTGAAAAATAGTTTTTTAATTATTTTTTTCCCGTAATAATGCAAAAATGTTTTGTTTCCCTGTTGCACCATGAAACGCTTATGAGCCCAGTCCGCACTGTGAAAAGTGTTATGTCCTGTTCGCACATATGTTCGCACATATGCATTAACATACGAGAGCGAGCGAATCAAACGCATGCATTTGAATTTACTAATTTGTACACACTCCCGTCTGATCTCGACAGGTTCAGTCTTGCGTTAGCATACGCACAGATGAATTGTTCTGCGAGTTTTGTTTCAAATATTACGTACCCGTTTTAACATAATTTATTTTGGGAGAAGTTGTACAGTAGTAATATTAAATAAATTATTTTGTTTAAAAAATAAAAAAATAAAAAAAGTTTTAACATGAGTGAGAAACGAAAAAACTGTGAAGTAAATATAGCTAAAAAAAAACCAAGAACCCATAAACTTCATACAATCGAAACGAAGATGGATATAATAAAACGATCTGAAAATGGAGAGTCGTTTGCTTCAATTGGCCGATCGTATGATATAAACAGGTCTACGATATGTTCGATATTAAAGAATAAAAATAAAATTAAGGAATATGTAAAAAATTGTGGAAATATATCATCAAAAATTGTTTCCAAAAAGCACGGCATAGTAATTGATGAAATGGAGAAATCTTTGATGTATTGGATTAGTGACCAAAATCAAAAAGACGTACCTCTGAGTACTTCGGAGATTCAAGCTAGGGCTATTAGCTTGCATAATGATTGGAAGGCTAGACTAAAAAATGATTCTGACACGGTGTTTCATGCAAGTAACGGCTGGTTTTCAAATTTTAAAACAAGGTATTCTTTACGCAATATTAAATTCACCGGAGAATCAGCCGATGCGGATAAAGATGCTGCAAAAGACTTTATTCCGTCAGTGTCCAAAATTATTGAAGATGGAGAATATACCTCTAGTCAAATATTCAATGTAGATGAGACTGGTTTATTTTGGAAGAAGATGCCTAATCGTACATTCTTATCAAAGGATGAATCAGTTGCGCCTGGCCATAAACCTTCTAAAAACCGATTGACATTGCTTCTTGGTGGAAATTTAGCTGGTGATTTAAAATTGAAGCCATTGTTAGTTTATCAAGCAGAAAATCCTAGAGCATTGAAAGGGAAAGATAAAAAATTGCTTCCAGTCATTTGGAAATCCAATAAAAAAGCCTGGGTTACCGCTTTAATATTTAAAGATTGGTTTACTTCACATTTTGTACCAGCAGTAAAACATTATTGTGAAGTTAATAATTTACCATTTAAAGCATTATTAATCTTAGATAATGCTCCAGGACACCCAAAATCTCTACAAAATTTATACCCAGAAATCAATGTAGTGTTTCTTCCCCCCAATACTACGTGTCTTATACAACCCATGGACCAAACGGTGATAGCTACGTTTAAACGATATTATATGCGGTCGATCATGAATCAGGCCATCAAGGCAACTGAAATGGAAGGTGGGCCCACATTAATAGATTTCTGGAAAAATTATAACATATGGAATGCAATAAATAATATTGGAGATGCATGGGCTGAAATAAAAGAGTCAACAATGAAAGGTTCGTGGAAGCAACTATGCCCACAGATGATGAGTGATTTTCAAAATTTTGATGATACCCCAGAAACCATAACTCTTGAAATAGTTCACCTGATGAATGAACTAAGCCTTGAAGTCAATAGCGAAGATGTTAATGAATTGATAGAATCACATTCTGAACCATTGTCAAATGAATTTCTTATGGATCGTCACGAGAATGAAAATTCTAGTTCATACGTACAAAACGAAAGTGAGGAAGAAGAACCAGAAGAAATACCCAATACCTTAACATTAAAAAACTTGAACGAAGCTTTAACACATATTGAGAAATTTTTAAATATTATAGAAGAATGTGACCCAAATGGAGAACGCATATCTAAAGTGCGTAGGGAGATCCATAATAGCACTGCGTGTTACAGAACTCTCTATGAAGAAAAGAAAAAAAATAATAAAATACAAAAAACTCTTGACAATTTCGTTAAAAAAATATAATTTCAATTTAATATGTACTGAGTAATTTTTGACAAATAAAATTTTTGAAGTATATACAATCTTTGGTGTTTTTTTTTCTTCCCTCTACTTTCGAACATTTAACTTTCGCACACATTTTCAGGAACCAATTATGTGCGAAAGTCGAGGTTCGCCTGTATATTATATCTCAATAATGTCAAAATGTATCCACAAAACTATACTTGACTTACATTATTTTTACAGTGAGAAAAAATGGCTGCAATATTTCCAGCCTTGTGAAGCGCCATGCAAATTCTTGTAATTTGAATTTTTTATGAATTTCATTAGGTCTCCTAAATTTCGAATCAACATACTTTTACTATATATGTACAAACTATCACGCTGTTTCACTAACACATTTTTGCTTTGCTCTTTTGATATTCATACACTTTTTCATCCAGCTCTTTGATTTCTGACTTCAATTTTTTTTTCGAAAATCATCAATATGATCTAACCATGCTTTCCTTAGACTTCCTCTACATTGTTTGTGTTTTATAAAATATTTTTTAATTCTGAAAAAAAAATGCATAAATACCCTTACCCAGCTTTGTCCGCGGGAATGGGGTTAAGGTTGGCCCAGTTCCCACAAGCATATTGGTAGAAGTCCTCACAAGGGTTGGCTCTCATGTCCATAAATAGCTTCATTAAGTTTGCTTGATATTCCCTCGTTTTCATTGGATCTCTGGTTCCTTGATTTTTCCAAAATGACAGCATTGCTGAAAATATATAATGGGTGTACAAATTAGTTCGGCCCGTTTTTTTGTGTTCAAAAATGCATTTATTTCTAAACAAAATGAATGAACAGATCAATTAAAGTATTGTCCATCGCTGGCTACTACTTTTTCCCATCTCTCAGGCAATTTTCGAATTCCATCTCGAAAAAATGACTTGTCTTTTGAGGCGATCCAAGTTTGGAGCCAATTTTCGGTTTCTACGAAAGAAGTGAACCGGTGACCTGCCAAATCGTGCTGCATCCTTCGGAACAACCAGTAATCAGAAGGAGCAATGTCCAGGGAATACGGCGAGTGCGGTAAAACATCCCATTTGAGCGTTTCCAAATATTTTTTTACGACTTTTGCGACATGAGGCTGAGCGTTGTCATGAAGAAGAATAACTTTATCATGTCTTTGCTTGTATTCAGGCCGTTTTTCTCTCAATGTACGGCTCAAACGAATTAATTGTAGCTGATACCGATCGCCCGTAATGGAATCGCCAGGTTTCAGCACCTCATAGTAAACAACACCCCTTTGGTCCCACCAGATACAGAGCATGATCTTCGAACCATGTATGTTCGGTTTTGGTGTTGATGTGGAGGTCGATGTTGATGGAAATTAATCTGTCACTTTACTCTAAATCACACTCTACAAGACAATATATTATAACTAGGACAAATAGATAATTTCACTTGTAAGAAAAAACAATTGCAAATATGTTATCATTTAAAATTAGTTTTAAGGCTTTCATAATTTCCCAAAATTTAATGTGACAAGTTGAATTTTTTTCGTAAATTTATAAAATATACTTCCTTCAGCTGTTTGATTAAGCTTAAGCTTAGCTTCAAGAATACACCTTACAACTCTGAATACAAAGGTACAGTACCCGGCGGTAAGTCATACACGTGGTTTGTAGAGCGTCGTTTCTGTCGCACGATGAGCTAAGAGTCCGGTACGCGACGGAACACGTGTAGGAATGACAGAGACGACGCTCTACAAAGACGAAGTTAGCCGACTCTTTCTTAGCCCGATGTGTATTACTTACCGCTGGGTACTGTAGTTGCTTCCTCGTGAGAGTTGCTGTAATGCCTCTATCTTTTATATGGTTGTTTCAGTAGCATGCTAATTTAGATTTAGAAGTCGCTCTAATACTTGTAAATCTGTGGTGTTATGGCAGAAGTTGATATGTCCATTTTTTGTCGTTTTGTGTTTATTCTCCTAATTTATAGAAAATATTTCTCAGCATATTGTGGCAAAACTTGGTGTGTCAGCCATTATCCAAACAAAGATATATTGTTTGGAAAAACTTAAAAAGTGCTTATTTGTACTGATTTTAACAGCATATCAAAGTTAATACATATTGCTTCTCCTGTAAACTAAGGCATAATGCCACAGAAATAGTGTTACCTTTTCTAAACTTTTAAGCTACTTTGAACACTGTTAGAGCTACTTCTGACTTCGAGATCATTTTTTATATTATATTTGTAATGTCATTTGTTTATATAAAGTTGAATTTTATTTTAATTTGAAATAATCTTGTTCTTTTTGTGTTAAAAACACTACACTAAACTCAGAATTCTGCTAGCTGGATAGCACAAGGTGGTCCACAGTCCCCTTTGGTGTAAGACATCAGGCTTCTCGGGCACAGCAGCAAGTGTCGCATGAATTACTTCTCACCACAGATACAGAAAGTTAATCTATTACGTAACATTCCCCATTTTGACATGTTGTCCATGGTTCTCCCAATTCCTATACGGAACCTGTTAAAAGATTTCCTGATTCTCCAGAGCAGTTCAGAGTCTGGTGGCAATTCTTCCACAAGCAAAATCCACTCGCTGGGGCCTAATGTTCATTTCCACTCGTTCATCCCAGCAATATTGGGTGCTTGTTCCAGAGGTTTCGTGGCCATAAAGGCACACGATTATTTAAAATAACAGTATTTTCTTACCATGATCTCCATTTGTATCGATTTGTTCACAAAGTTCTTCTTTATTTTCACATAAAGATCGTTTGATTTTTTCTTTATTTTCCATTTCCGTTGACTGCACTTTACGTTTGGGTTTTCTGTTGGAGTAAAATAAAAATTTGTTTATGTACATTTTTGTAGACAATATTCACTTTACTCAAGAAAATGTAGCATGGTCCCTGTGACATTTGAAATGTCATGTCTCAAAGGGATGGGGTAAAACCGTTTTTTTTACAAATCGAATAGTTTTTTTACTAATCGAAAAATTGTTTTTCTCTAAACTGACGTTTTAATTCCTAATTTTCATTATACTGACTTCCTAATGTATTGTATGATTTGTATCTATCTTTAAATAGGCCAAGATCCACTATGAATTAATACTAATTACGAACATTTAATTTTATGTATAAAAAAAAACAATACCCCATCCCTAGCCAATGCAGACTAACGTAGTGACTTTTGACGAATGTCGCCAGATATAATTTGATTTTAACAAACTGACATATTTTTGCTAATTTGTAACAAGATGTATTAATTTGTCATTATTGTTAGTTTTATGTAATGTATTTACCTAAATAACTTGCTATTTATTAGAATCGAGGCTTATATTAAAGTTGGTAAAATAATTAAAATTACTGAACGTCGTTACAAGGTTGTATTGGGGCAAATTTGTGAACTGTCCAGGGACCATGCTACATTTTCTTTAGTATACTAACATTTGATGACAGCAGTACTCTTGATATATTCCACTATTTCATTCGAGGTCTTTGGTTTTGGACATTTTTTTTCTGAATTTGATGACAGAATACAGAATGAAGTGATAAGGGGCGAACTTAAGACTGACGTATTGAGTAAGATGAAGAACTCTGAGATGATTTGGGCATGTAAAATGAATGAATGAAGAAAAACTAACAAAACAAATATGCACTGTAAATAAGAGTGGAATGTGTGGTAGAGGGAGATCAAAGAAAGTATGGTTAAATCAAGTGAATAAAATTTTGAAAGAAGGAAATGTAGAAAGTCAGGGAAATCGTAGGAATTGTATAAGGAAGTGTACGAATGTGAAAGAGGCAAAGGATGTACCATATGTGTCGAGATAGGAAAGCCTGATACTTGACCTTTTCTGCCTACCCCAGAAGGGTATGTGTATAAATAATTCACCTGAATTTATGTTTTTCTGAAGATTATTATTTCCTTTGCATTTATATAGTTTCCAAGAAAACTATGAATCCACAACACATAGAGCCAAGTTCATATTAGTTCGAAGAAAGGCTGCAGCTAATTTATCTTGTAAATTGCCTTTAAATCTACTTACAATCGAACCGCAGGATGTCAAGCTGAAGTGCAATAGCTTGCATTCAGTAAATCAATACTGTATAGGCAATATCCGATCACATTTTTTTGGCGATTTGTGATATTTTACACAAGTTTTGAATTTTCGGATATATAATAATTTTTGGAGCTGTTTCAGTTATATTTTACATCGTCGAACTTTTGACATTTTCGATTTTTTTTCACATTTTATTTTTTAAACCTGGCGAGTTTATTGCCATGTGGCAATCTCTTCCAACCAACCAGAACAATGTTTTTATAGGCCATAAGTGTTAACTATATTTTATTATTATTATATTTTCAACTCAATTAGCAATTTTGAATAATTTCGAAATTACCTACTAACCTAGTTATTAATTTTGAGTATATACGAAAATTTCTGACATTTTGTAACATTTTGTAATATACAAGTAACATATTGTATATACAGTGAAGGTAATTTAAAAAAAAATTACATGATCGTATAGTCTCATCATCCAGATCACACTCGCAGCCAGAATTATTTACACTACCCATTCTGTAAATGTGACTTACTTACTATACTTGAGAAAATGTAGCCTGGTCCCTGTGACAGTTCACAAATTTGCCCCAATACAACCTTGTAACGACGTTCAGTAATTTTAATTATTTTATCAACTTTAATATAAGCCTCGATTCTAATAAATAGCAAGTTATTTAGGTAAATACTTTACTATACATAAAACTAACAATAATGACAAATTAATACATCTTGTTACAAATTAGCAAAAATGTGGCAGTTTGTTAAAATCAAATAATATTTGGTGACGTTTGTCAAAAGTAACTACGTTAGTCTGCATTGGCTAGGGATGGGGTATACGATAGTTGGATTTTCGATTTTTTTATACCTAAAATAAAATTTTCTTAACTAGTATTAATTTATAGTGAATCTTGGCCTATTTAAAGATCATACAATACATTAGAAAGTCAGTATAATGAAAAATAGGAATTAAAACATCAGTTTAGAGAAAAACAATTTTTCAATTTATAAAAAAAAAAACGATTTTACCCCATCCCTTTGAGACGTGACATTTCAAATGTCACAGGGACCATCTTACATTTTCTCAAGTATAGCCATTTCGCAGTGACCCAACACATAATACTTTCTTATAAATACAAATACTGAAGTTCATTATATATTACATGATGCAATACATATTTTAAAACGTTACTTGCGTATAATATTTTGAAGCCGGCCGAAATAAATAAAAATTGTCGCGTGCTCTAAAAAATATAATACGAGTACAATAATGCAAATTTTAAACTATTTTGGATCCTAATGGTTGAATGCGTTTTTTTTCCAAATAGGTAATACTTTTATCTCTTCTCTAAAAACTTGAGCAAAGATGAGGTTTCAAAATACAAAGCTAATATTCGACGGTGGACCGCAGAGCTAACCTGTCACTGACCCAAGTCCACTCTAAACAATTCTACCTGGATTAATCCGGTTGGAGTGGGCCGACTGATCTACGAATCTTTAAGTTGTCGTGGACCTGGAATCGGGATGCTGATTGTAAAATTGCCTAAACTGGGACACATTTTCGCTAACCTTGTTTGACTTGTCGACTCAACTCTCAATCTTTGACTTTTATATTACGAAATATAGGGTGTTCTAAAAAAATGTATACACACTTTAACACCGTGCCGTTTACTTGAGCTTGCTGCAGGAATTTCTCAAACCACGTATTCGTAAGAGTTGGGGGATGCGGGGGACTTATTTTCAACAAGAATACGCAGCTTCCCATCACCATCGTGATCTGATGGCCAATCTTGAATAAAATTGGCCCAACAGACGGATTTGACGTAGATGTAGCATTGTATATCCCCAGCGCTCTCCAGACATCTCGCCAATGATTTTTTACGAGGACTCATCAAAGATAAAGTTTATGCCACAAAACCGTCAACAGTTAATTAATTAAGAGCAGCTATTGAAAGAAAACGCGCCCAAATACCAAAACGAATTATTTATGATGTTTGCGATTTCTGTCAATAAAACAAAGTGTTTAACAATATTAAAAGAGCCACTCAGATGCAAACTGATAATCGATAACGTACCCATCGAGCAAGTCATGCGATTCACTTACCTAGGTGTAGAGATCTCCAGCAACTAGCATACCTATATAGTGAAGTACGAGCACAAACTAATAAAGCGACAGCTTTGGCTGGCTGCCTGCGAGACACTATATGGAGAAACAAACACATGCTAACCGAAAGTAAGGTCAGGATATATAAGACATGCGTCCGCCCCATCATGACATATGGGATAGAAGTGAGAGCCGATAACAACAGGACAAAAAACCTTCTTAGAGTGGCGGAAATGAGAACCCTACGCTCCATCGCAGGCAGAACTCTTAGAGATCGGATCAGAAATGAGACGATAATGTCTGTCTGTGGTGTTGAAGACATAGTGAGGTGGGGAAGAAGCAGAAGGCGCTTCTGGAAGGATCATGTAGACCGCATGGAGGATACGAGACTTGTGAAAAAGACTGAAAACCCTAGCAGCAAGAGATTACCAAGAAGACCGCCGAAAAGGTGGAAGGACAGCTAAACGTCATCATCCCAGGATAGCCCACCGCCACAAACAGGTCATACGACCAAGAGGGAGAAGAAGAGCGATTCCACGTTATAAGCAATGCATAGACCAGAACGGTCCATGTGCTCAAACTATCTCAGTGTGTTCTTCTTCATCTCACTCAACACATCAGTACTAGGTTCGCATTCCTCCCTAATCATTTCATTCCGTATTCTGTTACACATATTCATTCCATGTATTTTTCTAAGTGCACACATTTCTACAGTATTTATTCGACTCTTTTCAGTCTAGTTCCACGTCCACGTTTCACTTCCATATATCAAAGTTTGTGCTAAAATATTGTTGTGGACATCTTGGCAGATTTTGAAACTGTCTGGTTCGAATATATATGAGTAAGTGCTCCATAGCTCCATAGTCAAAAGGTTCTGGATCGATGGGTGGAATACTTCGACGTCCTTTTGAATGGTAACCAACATGGAGCAACAAGCGGGAACCAACAAGTAGAATACGACACCACTGATGTTGATGATAATGAGCCATCCCCAACCTTGGCTGAGATTTCAATTGCCATAAAGAATCTCCATAATAACAAAGCACCTGGATGTGATAATCTACCCGCTGAGGTGTTCAAGCATGGTGGCGAGGCTCTCCACAATCATATCCACAAAATCATCTGTGACATCTGGCGCTACGAAATACTACCAAATGAGTGGAATTGTGGTATAATATGTCCCCTGCTCAAAAAAGGAGACCCCATGAGTTGCTCCAATTATAGGGGTATCACCCTTTTAAATATAGCATATAAAATACTCTCAAACATTCTTTGTAATAGATTGCAGAAATACTCCGAATGCATAATTGGAAAATACCAAACTGGATTTCGTAGGGGAAGGTCAACAATAGATCAAATATTTTCACTTAGACATATATTGGAAAAGACTGTAGAGTTCAACATTGATACATACCACCTCTTCATAGACTTTAAGGCTGCCTACGACACGGTCAATAGGACAAAACTCTATGAAGCTATGGCTGAATTTAATATTCCTGTCAAACTCATTAACCTAGTCAGGCTTACAATGTCCAACGTTGAGTGCCGTGTCAGAGTACAAAGGGATCTGTCTGAACCTCTTAAAACATTTAATGGACTTAGACAAGGAGATGCTTTGGCGTGTACGCTGTTTAATATGGCTTTGGAAAAGGCCATTAGGGATAGCGGCATACAAACAACAGGCCATATATTCAGTAGATCTGTGCAGCTCCTGGCTTATGCAGATGACATTGACATCATAGCGAGGTCGGAACATGAACTTATAAATGCCTTCCGAGCACTAGCAGCATCAGCAAAAAACCTAGGCTTGGTAGTCAATGAGACCAAAACAAAATATATGCCCGTAAATGGACGCCAAAACCCAATAAGTCTACAAATAGACAACTTTACCTTCCAAACCGTTTCTGAATTTGTGTATCTCGGTACCATGGTGACAAGTAAGAACGATGTTTCCACTGAAATAAATCGAAGATTAATAGCTGCAAACCGATGCTATTTTGGACTGCAGAGGTACATGAAATCACGACATCTCTCTAGAAAAACCAAAACTCTACTTTATAAAACACTCATCCGACCTGTGCTCACCTATGGCTCAGAATGTTGGACTCTAAGTAGAGTGGACATGAGGGCTCTAGGGACATTTGAGAGGAAGATTCTGCGCAAAATATATGGCCCCATTTGCAATAACGGAGAATGGCGTATCAGGTATAATCAGGAGCTGTACGGTCTGTATGGAGACCCTACCATAACACAAGAGATTTTAATTGGGAGACTCAGGTGGGCTGGACACGTGCAGCGAATGAGTGAGGAAGACATTCCGAGAAGGCTCTTGAATGGCACACCGGGGGGTCGAAGAAAGCCAGGAAGGCCGAAGCTTCGATGGCTGGATGGTGTCAATAGGGATGCGCAGCTCATTGGCATCCAGAACTGGCGAACAGCAGCACAGGACCGCCAGTCATGGAGGCGTGCTTTAAAGGAGGCCAAGACCCGACCTGGGTTGTAGAGCCAGTGTTGATTGATTGAAGTGCTCCATAGACTTTGTTTCATATCGCTACACGTCGTAACTCTCCCATCATCTGAGGAAATTCTACCTAAATAGCAGAATTCTTCAACTTATTATAACCTTTCATAACTCACCCATATATTGCATTTTCTTTTCCTATCACAATTTTTTATCACCACGACTAACGTTTCGCAACATTCATTATCAGATCTTTCTCTTCATATCACTTATACAATTTACTTTTCAGACTGCAATTCATCCACATTCTCCGCTTACACTACCATGTCATCAGCATACAGCAATCGGCACACATTCCCATTCGACATTTGTATGTCCACCATTGACCTAAGAAATTCCTTCACACATGAATCTGTGTAAATCTTAATCAACCAGGGTGACCTGACACATCCTTGCTTTACCACTTTTTAAACATTAAACCACCCAGTTAAGGCATCGTTCCCACTAATACATTATATACTTCTAGTATATAATGACGCAATACTACGTATTAATTTACATTCAACACTGAATTCATTTGGTTTTTTTCCATAGCTTTTCTCTTATTATTTGGTCATACACATACTTTTTTCAATTCCACAAACGCGCAATAAACTTTTTTTTATTTTTGTCGCAAAGACTAAATCGGATCCATACATCTTTTTCCATTTAAAATGGCATCCTGAACATCCCACACTTTTTTTTCATTCTTTCTTCTCAATCTTTCTGTCAGAATTTATCCGTAGAGTTTACTTACTTTCCTCAACAAACTAATGGTTCTGTAACTTCCTCACTCCATTCTTGCACCGTTGCCTTTATACAATGGAACAATCAATTTTGCCTTTTATGCAATTGAACAACTTTTAGAGTCTTTCAGTGTAAAGTCAGGTTCCCAACATTTGTTAAAAAACTGTCTCAGCCACACGAGCACTCGTTCACCTTCATATAACATACTATCAGTTCTGTGCTCACTTCATCGCAACCTGATGCTTTTCCTTTTTTCGTATTTTTAACTGTCGTTCGTACTTCTTGCAGACTGGTCTCATTCAGTTTTCCCAAACGCTCGCCATTTTCAGCTTTACCAGACTCACCGTTGTTTCTACTATATTTGAGAAAATGTAGGATGGTTCCTGTGACATTTGAAATGTCTCAAATCTCAAAGGGATGGGGTAAAATCATTTTTTTTACAAATCGAATAGTTTGTTTATAAATCGAAAAATTGTTTTTCTTTAAACTGACGTTTTAATTCCTAATTTTCATTACACTGACTTTCTAATGTATTGTATGATTTGTATCTATCTTTAAATAAGCCAAGATTCACTATGAATTAATATTAATTACGAACAATTAATTTTAGGTATAAAAAAATCACATTATCGAATTCCACATCCCTAATAAATGCTAACTAACGTGGTGACTTTTGACAAACGTCACCAAATATTATTTGATTTTAACAAACTGCCACATTTTTGCTAATTTGTAACAAGATGTATTAATTTGTCATTATTGTTAGTTTTGTGTAATGTATTTACCTAAATAACTTGCTATTTATTAGAATCGAGGCTTATATTAAAGTTGATAAAATAATTAAAATTACTGAACATCGTTACAAGGTTGTATTGGGGCAAATTTGTGAACTGTCACAGGGACCATGCTACAATGTCTCAAGTATAGTATCACCACTCTCGTACAGTTCTTCAAAATATTCCTTCTATCTGAACAAACCCTTCCTTCTTCTGAAAAAAAAAAACCTTCCATTCTTATTTTTTATTCTACTCATACCTCCTGTATCGTTTTCCCCTCACATTTTACTTATCTAAATTTTTTTTCCGCATTCATACTGAACTTTCTGCCTTCTTTATCAATAAGTTTCTTTTTCTTTTCCTCAACCAGTCTATTTATCTATCCCCTGTACATCGATCCGAACATCTGGTGAACAGTTATATCCCAAAAATCTCTCCGCTCTTGGCCGAAATCGTCCCACGCCTCCCTCACCCCTCAGCCCCCAACCGTTGAAGCGTGTATATCAGTACCAGTTCGAACAGCATTTAGTCTTGTTTGCGCTCCCCTGAAGATGAGGTGACAGCATTGAAACCGGTAGGGTTATACCGTTACAAAAAAGTGGAAGAAACAGTGTTTGATAAAAATAAATTACAATAACTTTAAATTTCGCCAAACTCACTCTTAGATCTTTCTCATTAGATAATATATCTCACACGATTGAGGTTTAGAAAAATATGAATACTATAGATGACTTACATTTGTGGGTCGACATCAATGTCAGTTTCTCTTTCCTTGTCAGGGTTTAGGACTTCTCGTATCGTGCGGATGCCTCGTGTATTTGGTTTATTCAGTTCATTATCGATATCTTCGTCTGATCGTATTTCTATCGCTTGTGTTTGTTCAATATTTTTTCCTCCTCTGGAGACAATATTGAATGACGTACTTCTTAATAAATCTCTTAGTGGTCCAATAACATCTGACATTTTTGTTTCTAAATCGTTTTGAAACTGGTCTTCGTGTAATAGAGATGTTTTTCTGAAGTCCTCTGGATATGGCATCACAATAGATTCAGTAGGAATGAACGAAGTTCTGATATCAGCGAATAGTTCTCTATCTTCAGGTGTAAGGAGCTCTGGTCTTATGTAACTTACTGGAATCCTAAAAATTTGAAGAGGCTCTTCAATGGGAGGCATGGCATAAAAAGCAGTCGTTATTGCTGCTGCCAAAAAGAGAATGAAAACCATCGTCCACATAATGCTGGAAATAAAACCAAGTATTAATGGAGAAACACTAACAAAACAAATATACAGTACAAATGTGAGTGGAAAGCATGGGAAAGGAAGACCAAGAAAAGTATGGTTGGATCATGTGTATGATATTTTAAAAGAAGGAAATGTGAAAATTCAGAGAAATTGAAGTAGCTGTATAAGTGTAGAAGAGGCGAAAGATTTATGTTGTAATAGTAGTCTGGCGTTCTATCTTCTATCCCTACCCCAATAGAGAAATGGTTTAATGTTCTGCATATAATTTCGTACAAATTTGTCGTAGCTTGGAATATTTAACAAAACGTTACATTGTTTTTTCACTTATTACATTAAAACCCTTAATATGACGGTCAGATCAAAGTGGTATATAAATATACCACCTATTATAAGGCATATATTTCATATATATTTGTTCCTAAAATGCTCCTTAGAGCTTAAAAACATTTTCCTTTACGTACAGTGGTAAGGTAAACTAACATCCAGCATGAAGTTGCCGTCAATCGCCTAATAAATAGCCTGTGTGATTAAGGAATATAATTACGAAGGTTTGGTAGCTGTAACGATTTTTTTTTAAAAGTGTCCTCTAAAGGGTTAATCCCCGCTACGCGTGTTTCTACCTCTTAAATATAGAGTTCCACAAAGTCAAAGCCTTAACATTTGATAAAATTGTCGTAGTTTATTCAAATAAGGGAGTCTCGTGGTTTGTTTACCTCACTTATACGGAGCGTATGAGGTCCGACTCTGAATACAAATCAGAAAACTTTAAGGAGAGAAATTAGTATTTAGGCCGGACTATGAATTCAAGCGTAACATAAAAAATAGTAGCAAATTAGTTCTCCTCTACAACTAGTTCGAGTTATTTTCAAATATCATTAGAAAATGAATGCAATATACGTACGTATTATTCCCACGCGTATGAGGTCCGACTCTGAATGCAAATCAGGAAACTTTAAGGAGAGAAATTAGTATTTAGGCCAGACTATGAATTCGAGCGTAACATAGAAAATAGTAGCAAATTAGTTCTCCTTTACTAGTCAGAGTTATGTTCAAATATCATTAGAAAATGAATACAATATACGTACGTATTATTCCCACCCGTATGAGGTCCGCCTCTGAATACAAATCAGGAAACTTTAAGGAGAGAAATTAGTATTTAGGCCGGACTATGAATTCGAGCGTAACATAAAAAATAGTAGCAAATTAGTTCTCCTTTACAACTAGTCAGAGTCATGTTCAAATATCATTAGAAAATGAATGCAATATACGTACGTATTATTCCCACGCGTATGAGGTCCGACTCTGAATACAAATCAGGAAACTTTAAGGAGAGAAATTAGTATTTAGGCCTGACTATGAATACGAGCGTAACATAGAAAATAGTAGCAAATTAGTTCTCCTTTACAACTAGTCAGAGTTATGTTCAAATATCATTAGAAAATGAATGCAATATACGTACGTATTATTCCCACACATTGAATGATAACTTTTATATATTTATTTATAATATAACTTAGTTTAAGTTTAACTTCCGCTCAAGAACGATGCATTTTAAGCAACCATTTTAGCAATGTTCAAATTTCGTACTGAGCCTGCCATTGGCACGGACCGATCCAAATGTTTCACCCGTTAAAACTTGTTCCGAGTGAGATTCCTCACTGAAAGGAAAAAAAACGAAATTATCTCATTTCATTGTGGTGCTGCAAATGTGGCTCGCATTATACGTAACATTCTATTGTTGTAAAAATAATTAGAACTATAAATCAACCACCGTACTTTGAGAATCAGTTTTTGATATTCTTAGAAGACCGGCTTTGTTTAGCGAACCTTTTATATTTTTATTTTAAATTTGATACACGTCAAACCTAATTACATCAAATAACAAGAAAAACAAATAAATTATAGCACAATGACAACTGGAACAATGTTACTCATGCTTTACTGTGAAGTGACTTGGTTACACGTAAAAAGTTTATTAAGGAGTTTAACCCTAGATTTATCCACCGAGATGTGGAAGATATCGATATCCGAAAATACATTCAACAAAGTTGCTGAAAACTAATTGCTGAAAACATGAAAAAAACCATCGGCCAACGTTCACAAAAAGGGTGAAGCGACCTCCTCAAACGATATTCTCGGATGGCGATAAACTCACCAGGTCATGCTGTATATAATGAAAGTGCTATACAATAATACGTTTCTTATTTGGAAGAGATTCCCGGATGGCGATAAACTCACCAGGTCATGCTGTATATAATGAAAGTGTTATACAATAATACGTTTCTTATTTGGAAGAGATTCCCGGATAGCGATAAACTCACCAGGTCGTGCTGTATATAATGAAAGTGTTATACAATAATACGTTTCTTATTTGGAAGAGATTCCCGGAAGGCGATAAACTCACCAGGTCATGCTGTATATAATGAAAGTGTTATACAATAATACGTTTCTTATTTGGAAGAGATTCCCGGATGGCGATAAACTCACCAGGTCATGCTGTATATAATGAAAGTGTTATACAATAATACGTTTCTTATTTGGAAGAGATTCCCGGATGGCGATAAACTCACCAGGTCATGCTGTATATAATGAAAGTGTTATACAATAATACGTTTCTTATTTGGAAGAGATTCCCGGATAGCGATAAACTCACCAGGTCGTGCTGTATATAATGAAAGTGTTATACAATAATACGTTTCTTATTTGGAAGAGATTCCCGGAAGGCGATAAACTCACCAGGTCATGCTGTATATAATGAAAGTGTTATACAATAATACGTTTCTTATTTGGAAGAGATTCCCGGATGGCGATAAACTCACCAGGTCATGCTGTATATAATGAAAGTGTTATACAATAATAGGTTTCTTATTAGGAAGAGATTCCCGGATGGCGATAAACTCACCAGGTCATGCTGTATATAATGAAAGTGTTATACAATAATACGTTCCTTATTTGGAAGAGATTACCGGATGGCGATAAACTCACCAGGTCATGCTGTATATAATGAAAGCGTTATACAATAATACGTTTCTTATTTGGAAGAGATTCCCGGATAGCGATAAACTCACCAGGTCGTGCTGTATATAATGAAAGTGTTATACAATAATACGTTTCTTATTTGGAAGAGATTCCCGGAAGGCGATAAACTCACCAGGTCATGCTGTATATAATGAAAGTGTTATACAATAATACGTTTCTTATTTGGAAGAGATTCCCGGATGGCGATAAACTCACCAGGTCATGCTGTATATAATGAAAGTGTTATACAATAATACGTTTCTTATTTGGAAGAGATTCCCGGATGGCGATAAACTCACCAGGTCATGCTGTATATAATGAAAGTGTTATACAATAATACGTTTCTTATTTGGAAGAGATTCCCGGATAGCGATAAACTCACCAGGTCGTGCTGTATATAATGAAAGTGTTATACAATAATACGTTTCTTATTTGGAAGAGATTCCCGAAAGGCGATAAACTCACCAGGTCATGCTGTATATAATGAAAGTGTTATACAATAATACGTTTCTTATTTGGAAGAGATTCCCGGATGGCGATAAACTCACCAGGTCATGCTGTATATAATGAAAGTGTTATACAATAATACGTTTCTTATTTGGAAGAGATTCCCGGATGGCGATAAACTCACCAGGTCATGCTGTATATAATGAAAGTGTTATACAATAATACGTTTCTTATTTGGAAGAGATTCCCGGATAGCGATAAACTCACCAGGTCGTGCTGTATATAATGAAAGTGTTATACAATAATAGGTTTCTTATTAGGAAGAGATTCCCGGATGGCGATAAACTCACCAGGTCATGCTGTATATAATGAAAGTGTTATACAATAATACGTTCCTTATTTGGAAGAGATTCCCGGATGGCGATAAACTCACCAGGTCATGCTGTATATAATGAAAGTGTTATACAATAATACGTTCCTTATTTGGAAGAGATTCCCGGATGGCGATAAACTCGCCAGGTCATGCTGTATATAATGAAAGTGTTGTACAATAATACGTTCCTTATTTGGAAGAGATTCCCGGATGGCGATAAACTCACCAGGTCATGCTGTATATAATGAAAATGTTATACAATAATACGTTTCTTGTTTTCATGAACGAAGTGGTCTCATTCTTTAATCACAAATTTCATATAGTCCCAAATACTTAAACATTCAGCTGAAACATTCACACTCTAGATTTACACCCTTACATACATATCAATCCAAAGTGATCACATACACCATTCCAACCGCATCACAATATCGAAAACCACACCTAAATCATATCATACATGTGTATTCAGCGATTAATCTCGGCCCGCATAGAAAGTGTTGAAATAAATTAAAAGTGTAAACACACCGTAATATTTGAGGTTTGAGAGTCGCCGGACATATCACACAATACGTGGAATACAACAGAATGCTTATCAATTTATCAAAAACTCCCTTCGAGGTCATTGCCAGGGCCGTTTGTGAAATATTTGTGTCGAGTAAGTTAATATATTATAAAGAATATTCCTAGAAATTTAAGTTATGGGGCACAAAAGCATTTACATTAATGGATGATAATTAAATAACACGAACAAAATAAATTAGGACTAAAATAAGCTTTTGGGGGACTGCATATATTCGTAGATACGCGAGTGAATTACTCATGATAATGTAGCCCATTATCATCAGTCATTCATTCGCATATCCAAATCATATACAACAACTCATCACACCCATGTGATAAAGAGTCGTTGAATATGATTTGGATGTGGCTTTTGATATTGTGATGATGTTGGAATTGTGTATGTGATAACTTTGGATTGATATGTACTCGTATGTAAGGAAGTGAATCTAGAGTGTGAATATTTCAGCTGAGTGTTTAAGTATTTGAGACAGTATGAAATTTGTTATTGTAGAATGACACTACTTCGTCACAGGGCAATTTATGAAAAAAAGAAACGTATTATTATATAACACTTTCGTTATATAAAGCATGATATAGTGAGTTTATCGCCATCCGGGAATCTCTTCTAAATAAGAAACCTTTTATTGTATAACACTTTCATTATATACAGCATGATCTGGTGAGTTTATCGCCATCCGGGAATCTCTTCCAAATAAGGAACGTATTATTGTATAACACTTTCGTTATATACAGCATGACCTGGTGAATTTATCGCCATCCGGGAATCTCTTCCAAATAAGGAACATTTTATTGTATAACACTTTTATTACATACAGCATGACCTGGTGAGTTTATCGCCATCCGGGAATCTCTCCCAAATAAGAAACGTATCATTGTATAACAATTTCGTTATATAAGTACAGCATGACCTGGTGAGTTTATCGCCATCCGGGAATCTCTCCGAAATAAGAAACGTATTATTGTATAACACTTTCGTTATATACATCATTACCTGGTGAGTTTATCGCCATCCGGGAATCTCTTCCAAATAAGGAACGTATTATTGTATAACACTTTTATTACATACAGCATGACCTGGTGAGTTTATCACCATCCGGGAATCTCTCCCAAATAAAAAACGTATCATTGTATAACAATTTCGTTATATAAGTACAGCATGACCTGGTGAGTTTATCGCCATCCGGGAATCTCTTCCAAATAAGGAACGTATTATTGTATAACACTTTTATTACATACAGCATGACCTGGTGAGTTTATCACCATCCGGGAATCTCTCCCAAATAAAAAACGTATCATTGTATAACAATTTCGTTATATAAGTACAGCATGACCTGGTGAGTTTATCGCCATCCGGGAATCTCTTCCAAATAAGGAACGTATTATTGTATAACACTTTTATTACATACAGCATGACCTGGTGAGTTTATCACCATCCGGGAATCTCTCCCAAATAAAAAACGTATCATTGTATAACAATTTCGTTATATAAGTACAGCATGACCTGGTGAGTTTATCGCCATCCGGGAATCTCTTTCAAATCAAAGAAAAGTTGTTTAAAAAACCTTACGTAAAAACTAGACTGGAACTATTTACAAAATCTCTGAACAAACGGGAATCAAGCCTGAAGCTGAAGATCTACAAGTTTGTCTTCTCTTGATAAGTTTTCTGCGGTTTTCTTACCAAAAATGTTTTTTAAAACTTATACAGATGGGGGGGGGGGGTAAGCATTTAATTGAATGACCGCAACCATCCGTTTCCTATGATCATACTCAACATAAATATATGCATATTTATTTATGTAATATTTTTAATATGTCAATAACAGTGGGTACGAATTGAGAGTTTATCTTTCCCTTCCTGTGCTAAAAAAATCCACCCATTCCGATGATGTGTATTCAATACACATTTAAAAATGAGCGATTTCAAATCGGAAAAATAAGAATATTCATAGCCAATCGCTTAAATTAGTTAAATTTGAAGTCAAAAGTGATAATAATTGAAATTTAATAGGTGAAAACATGAAAAAAAAACATCGGACGACGTTCACAAAACGGGCGAAACGACCACCTCGAACGAAAGCCTGCTGGCTACTAAGCGAGAGAAGCGAGCGAACTGAGATTCTGCTCGTATTTCTTGTGTTCCCATATACCGAAGTAGAGTGAGAATGAAACGTGAATATCGTCGCTTCCTCACCCATGGCGTATTTTTTAGAATGAATATACCTACGTCACACACTGGCACACGTTTGATTGTATTAGTGAATTTATTCCCGATTTTCACAAAATATCTCTGATGTAGCCGATAAGTGCCAATTAATATTCTAGAATAAATATATCTACGTCACACACTGGCACACGTTTGATGGTGTTGGTAAATTTATTCCCGATTTTCACAAAATATCTCTGATGTAGCCGATAAGTGCTGATTAATATTCTAGAATGAATATATCTACGTCACACACTGGCACACGTTTGATGGTGTTGGTAAATTTATTCCCGATTTTCACAAAATATCTCTGATGTGACCGATAAGTGCTAATTAATATTAATATTATTTTTTACATTCAATACGTAAATGTATAACGGAGGAATACCTAAAATCTGAACCCAGTATTTATTATATTTATAGAGATATTAACGTTTTTAGAAGCAATGTGTACTAGTTACACTTCACAGGACAGGAATGGTTAAAGCGCCCTCGAAGAGAGTCTGCTCTCTAAATGGCGCTATATAAACTGTCTTTATATTATTATTCTCATTACTAACATGGCTGGAATCCTAATTCACTTGATAGATGTATCAAAGCAGCGACTATTTGGTCCATCTTGATTCATATGTTGATCGATGCTTGTCAACAGATCCCTTTCAATGCTAAACGATTGCTATTTATCTACCATCCGACTCCCGACCTAATATGGTAATTGCGTATAGTTTGCATGGCCGTACTAGTTTGTCTTTCTGAATAAAGCGAAGGCCAATATACTATAGTTTGTATAGATTTTTCCGAATAAAGCAATTGTAGACTCGGCGGTTAATGTTTGTAGAATCACAGGAAATCAATGAATCGGTCAGCACTAAAACTAATCGTTGGGTGATTGTCCGATCAGTGGACGGATCATTGATTGCGGTTAAGAAGTAAATAGATTAAGTGTAAATAAAAAAATATTTCATAATTTACGTAATTCGATGTCTATGCAATCATTTCTCGTGATATTCGCAATGCTCTAAGAAAGATTTAAATTAGAACGCGTATTTATTTTTTGGTCATAAGACTTTATTAAAATCACACATTTAATATATGTACTCGTACATAATACGGCATAAGTTGTTTGCTAAGTAATCTAGGATTATCCTTAACGGCCCCGCCGCCCCCTCTAATCTCGCCGAAAATTTTCAGCGTCTTTCCAATCATGGATTAGCGCTACGCCCAAACAAAGATTGTTTATTGGCCTTTCCGGTTCACCGCTCCTCTTTCTTTACGTCGTCCTTTACTGTCTATGCAGTGAGACTCTGGAGTCAGTTACAAACTAATATAAGACTCGCTCCGTCCTTGGCATGCTTTAAGAAGCGACTGAATAAACTCTTAATTTCTAGTCAGTAAAATAACGTGCTTCATTCCTGATTTTTCTTTTCCTTTCCTCTCCACCATCCCTTCCTTTCCTTTTGATTGATGATATCTCACTTTATATGAAAAAGAATGTTCGGGTGATTGTCCGTCTTTGTGGGGTTCGTGGGCATATGCTCACGTATATATGTTTATGGATTTCGTGGGGATGGATAGTCATTTGAGTGATTTATTCGACCACGTAACTTCATCATTTACTTTTGTCTGGTTGGCTGGAAGAGATTGCCGCCTGGCAATAAGCCCGCCAGATTGTATTTGCAATAAAAGTATTAATTAAATAACTAGGTTACAGCGTCAACCATCAGCGGAGAATTTGAACATTAAATAAATGTTCAAATTCTCCGCTGATATTTGACGCTGTAACCTAGTGGTAACTTTCTTGATTCCATTCAATGGTTTCGAGCTCGATTCCCGATGGTATAAAAAAAAAAGGATGCAAGTCTGATATTATAAAAGAGTTCGTCTGGTAACAATACTCGCACGCACCGAGCGGTAGTCTTGTCAACACGTCCAACGACGAACCGCGAGTTCCGTGCCTGGCTTCATCAGTGTCTTGTGTAGTTTTGCCCCGTCTCACAATATCTTCCACATAACATACGAGTATTTCTAGGATATGCTAGTTTCTCACTCTATCTTTAAGCGTTTTGCCTGCAATGTCATAATTAATAATGCATTCACTTAATACCTGCAGTACGAAAATGCAATGAGCGTTCTTACAGATTTGATTGTTCAGTAGACATAATTATTAAATGTGTCAATCTAATACCGCTATTTTTATAAAATTTTATGATAAGGAGTATATAAGTGTTAGATACGAAAGATACATATTAGAATAGAACGATATATGTTAGAATAGAAAGATATTTGTAAGAATATAAAGATATATGTTAGAATATAAATACATACGTTAGAATAGAAAGATATATGTTAGAATATAAATACATATGTTAGAATATAAAGATATATGTTAGAATATAAATACATATGTTAGAATATAAAGATATATGTTAGAATAGAAATACATATGTTAGAATAGAAAGATATATTTTAGAATATAAAGATATATGTTAGAATAGAAATACATATGTTAGAATAGAAAGATATATGTTAGAATAGAAATACATATGTTAGAATAGAAAGATATATGTTAGAATAGAAATACATATGTTAGAATAGAAAGATATATGTTAGAATAGAAATACATATGTTAGAATATAAATACATATGTTAGAATATAAAGATATATGTTAGAATAGAAATACATATGTTAGAATAGAAAGATATATTTTAGAATATAAAGATATATGTTAGAATAGAAATACATATGTTAGAATAGAAAGATATATGTTAGAATAGAAATACATATGTTAGAATATAAAGATATATGTTAGAATATAAATACATATGTTAGAATAGAAAGATATATGTTAGAATAGAAATAAATATGTTAGAATAGAAAGATATATGTTAGAATAGAAAGATATATGTTAGAATAGAAATACATATGTTAGAATAGAAAGATATATGTTAGAATAGAAATACATATGTTAGAATAGAAAGATATATGTTAGAATAGAAATACATATGTTAGAATAGAAAGATATATTTTAGAATATAAATACATATGTTAGAATAGAAAGATATATGTTAGAATATAAATACATATGTTAGAATAGAAAGATATATGTTAGAATAGAAATACATATGTTAGAATAGAAAGATATATGTTAGAATATAAATACATATGTTAGAATAGAAAGATATATGTTAGAATAGAAATACATATGTTAGAATAGAAAGATATATGTTAGAATAGAAATACATATGTTAGAATAGAAAGATATATGTTAGAATATAAATACATATGTTAGAATAGAAAGATATATGTTAGAATAGAAATACATATGTTAGAATAGAAAGATATATGTTAGAATAGAAATACATATGTTAGAATAGAAAGATATATGTTAGAATAGAAATACATATGTTAGAATAGAAAGATATATGTTAGAATAGAAATACATATGTTAGAATAGAAAGATATATGTTAGAATATAAATACATATGTTAGAATAGAAAGATATATGTTAGAATAGAAATACATATGTTAGAATAGAAAGATATATGTTAGAATAGAAATACATATGTTAGAATAGAAAGATATATTTTAGAATATAAATACATATGTTAGAATAGAAAGATATATGTTAGAATAGAAATACATATGTTAGAATAGAAAGATATATGTTAGAATAGAAATACATATGTTAGAATAGAAAGATATATGTTAGAAAAGAAATACATACGAGTATGTTAGAATAGAAATATATATGTTAGAATAGAAAGACATACGTTAGAATAGAAAGATATGTGTTAGAATAGAAAGATATATGTTATGTTAGAATAGAAAGATATGTGTTAGAATAGAAAGATATAGGTTAGAATAGAAATATATATGTTAGAATAGAAAGATATATGATATATTAGAATAGAAAGATATATGATATATTACAATAGAATAGAAAGATATATGCTAGAATAGAAAGACATATGTTAGAATAGAAAGATATATGTTAGAATAGAAACATATGTGTTAGAATAGAAAAATATACGTTAGAATAGAAATATATACCATATGTTAGAATATAAATGTATATGTTAGAATAGAAAGTAATGGAGATCTTTGAAGCTTGATTGATAGAACTTGTATCTTAACTTCGTGGTCTATTCCCAATAGTACGCTATTGAATAATTGCGTTATACGAATACTATGTTTTTTTTATCATCATATGCATTTAAACATTATTTTGCTTTGTTAGAATCACGCTACTTATATATGTATTTACAGTACAATATGTTCTCTCTACTTGCCCCAATAAAGACATAGTCCATATTATGGTACCAGCTACCATCTACCGAGAGACTCGCTAAGTTATTGCTTTACTTTAAAGAGCGATTAAAAAATAATTGTCGAGCGATCTGTTATTCTAGTTTGCACGAGGTGATGCGAGTATGTAATACATAGAGCAAATACAAATTATTTAATCAATCGATTTATCTGTTGAAGTTATTTATCTCTGGGTTTAACGGGGAATCCTTTTAGTTAGACATGTTTGGGATTCCATTGCTACATTTCAAAAATGATTAATGAGTATTTTGCTACAGTTTGATTTATCTGATGGCGAGCAACAAAACGAGTACATATTTTGCTACAGTTTGATTTAGAGCGTGTCCAGATAAGGCGTTTTACGCGCGATTCGAAACGCGCTACTCGAATCGCGCGTTATTTTTGTTGTATCCAGATGAGGCGTTGTTTTTGAAGAAGAATTTTTTTCTTGATTAAAAATATCTCCTTTGTTAACGCTTTTTAAAATGTGTTAAAACAATTCAAAAATAATTCTCTCTGACCGTGCCCTACCATTAAAAGTGACCGTGCCCTAACATTTTTTATGAATAGGTTTTTTATGACACCTTAATTATAGACATTATTTTAATTCCTTTGTCTAAAGTAGACAGGTACCGATCATTGGAATTAATGCTATTCTGAACTCCCAAAAGACATTCACATATAGGTACATACGAAGGCGCGTTCTACGCGCGAGTCGAGGTTTCGGTGTATTGCACACGATTCACGCGCGAGCATAAAAACGCGCGACTGCACGTGGACGGAATGATGGGCGCCTAGTATCTCGCAATTCGAAACACGCTACTTGAATCGCGCGTAAAACGCCTCATCTGAACACACTCTTATCTGATTGCGAGCAACAAAAACGAGTATTTTGCTACAGTTTGATTTATCTGATAGCGAGCAACAAAAAATGCGTGATGATATAATAATAATAATAATTAAATAATAATTTATAAAGCGTCATTTATAGAGCAAACTCTACTCAAGGGCGCTCTAACTCGGGTCTCGAACCCACAATTATTTAACAACATATTTTCCTCAATGGTACTCTAATACGGGTTATTTGGAGCCTACTATTATTGATAGATATATAATTCAATTCAATTCAAAGGACAATTTTATATTGCGCCATTTAAGAGCAAACTCTTCTCAAGGGTGCTCTATCTCAGGTCTCAAACCTACAATTATAAAACAAACCACGTCTGGCAGCTTAAGAAAATCTATAATTATAAAACAAATCACGTCTGGCAGCTTCAGCGAACCTACAATTATAAAACAAATCACGTCTGGCAGCTTTAGCGAACCTACAATTATAAAACAAATTACGTCTGGCAGCTTTAGCAGACCATGTATAACACTTTCTTTGTATCAATTATAACCCTATGGGATAATTGCAAAGTGGCAATTTCTTTTAACTAACCAGAAAGCAAACACGAGATCTTAAACCCAGACTGAAAAATCTTTTTTTCAATCTGGGTTTCTGCGGTAATCAAACCCACAATCTCCGGTTCAGAAGACAGGCGTCTAGGCCAAATAGGTCAATGAGTGTAAGGATATGAAGATGGTGGCTGCGGCCATTAGATTGGGTATTTCCCGGCTTCTGCATATATTTAGAAAAAACACATTTGGTAGAAAGAAAACAACAGAACACTTATCACAGGAAGACGAACTACAAAGAAACCTTTGAAGATCATAGAAGTTTTGTATCCTAAAAATGTTGATTCTCGGTTGTACCAATTTGATACCTGTTCACAACCCGGTCCTGCATCACGGAGGTCACGGTCCTGCATGCACGAACTGTGATTACCAGTCATGCCTGTACGTTTATTTTGAGCTATCAGGAGTCACCAGTACATTTCTCCGAAAGGATATTACATCTAGAAGTAGTTCAGGAAATTTGATTTCTGCTTTATCAGCATCATTGATATGCAAAGTGCGCAGTTTCAAAAATCATTCAGGAGCCACCAATTGCTGAACACTATTCACGAGGGAGGCCATCAAGTGGTACCAATCAACAACAACTTGAGGGAGAGCAACAACAAGCTGAGAGTGAAATTGTTCGGATACATTTAAAAAAGTTTCCCCGCATGTGGAGCCAAACTATTGGACAAGTCAATTTATCTCTAGCCATGGACACTTTAATGCCAAACTCTGTAGCCTCGATCTAATCCTTTCACCCTGCTGCAATTTTTGGACAAGTCAATTTATCTCTAGCCATGGACACTTTAATGCAAAACTCTGTAGCCTCGATCTAATCCTTTCCCCTTGTTGCAATTTTTGGACAAGTCAATTTATCTCTAGCCATGGACACTTTAATGCCAAACTCTGTAGCTTCGATCTAATCCTTTCATCCTGTTGCAATTTTTGGACAAGTCAATTTATCTCTAGCCATGGACACTTTAATGCCAAACTCTGTAGCCTCGATCTAATCCTTTCACCTTGTTGCAATTTTTGGACAAGTCAATTTATCTCTAGCCATGGACGCTTTAATGCCAAACTCTGTAGCCTCGATCTAATCCTTTCACCCTGTTGCAATTTTTGGACAAGTCAATTTATCTCTAGCCATGGACACTTTAATGCCAAACTCTGTAGCTTCGATCTAATCCTTTCACCCTGTTGCAATTTTAGCGGCAGTCTAGATCAATCCGCAGAACACATAGCGATGATAATCGAGCCAATAATTTCCGAAGGGAACTTTACTCAGCCTTACATCGGTTCATCTTCGAACCGATTGGTTACTCCGATTTAGTGGCGTCAAAGGATGGGTTTGCTGCATTGGAAACTTTCTATGAAAGAATTGGCAACTTGCCGGGTTGTTTGTACTCCAGTTCTTGAGGGGGTTTTCTACTCTAGAAATTTGAAAAAATCTTCTTTTTTTTGCACATTTTTAAAGTTTGGACCTTTAAGAATATGTTCTTAAAAGGAAATTTAAAAATTCTCAATATTTACGAAGTTATAGCTATAAATGAGGCAGCAATTACGCCGCACCGGAATGACTCGGACAATAATCTCAAAACTTTAAACGCGTTTTTCTCGAAACTACTTTTTCGACCTAGTCGACATTAAATCTCAAGTTCTATCCAACCGATTGTCTTCAAAGTTGATATAAAACGTTAATAAATGTTTATATATCGTCCCTACCTTGAAAAAAAAAGGGTAATTTTTTTTTCAAACAACCGCCATTTTACGAATTTTTTTTCTGTGGTAACGTACCAACTATAACGACATTATTTCTTATCAAGAAACTATATGCAAGTTTTGTTTTAAATTAACAAAAAAGCTCTATTTTTTTTACTATTTTTTGAAATTTAAAAAATTGAATTTTATTTCAGACAGTCACCATTTCACAATTTTTTTGGTACCAACTATAATGACATTATTTATTATGAAGAAAGGCTTTAATCATGTCGACCAGCTCACCCCCTTTTTTTTTTACAAGATAGAACAGCTGATATAGTAACAGAAGTAATCCGGAATCTACGAGTATTGAGCGGCAATTCAACCATCCACCTATTTTTACAGTGTTTGTACCGGTGCTACACAATACCATTGAACGCTATAGATTTTACAGGGTTTTTTTTTATTGACAAATACAGTTCTAAGTGCACCATTGACATTATTATCCACTGTCATACAATTTTCAATATATTTATCTATCTTAATACATCTAGAAAACATACTTCCCAGATAGTGAAATTCTTCAACTTTCTCTAGTATTATTCACACATATATTTAATAAAATATTGGTAAATTAATTGTGTGAGATGTATGGGTTAATTCAGATAAACTAGAGCATATTTATGAGTTGAGTTATCTGGACAGTATGCTTATGTGTGATTGGCAAGTTGAAAGGGACATTGAAAGAAGAGTAGTGACAGGGAATAAGGTAAAGAGAGCACTATAATGTGTTGGTTACATATGGTTGGTACTACTTTGATGCATGGAAGTGATAATATGACTTGGCAGAAGAAGGGTAGAATTAAGGTTAATACGAGTATTGTGTAGTAGCGTTTGAAAAAAAAGAAACATTTGTTCAGTATCAATGTACGAAGGAATGCGGAACGAAGACATCAGAAATGGATGCACAGATAAAATTAACGTTTTAACCTTTCCCTTCCTGTGCTAAAAAAACCGCGCGTTCCGGTGCTGTGTATTTAATACACATGTAAAAATGAGCGATTTAAAATCGGAAAAATAAGAACATTTACAGCCAATCGCTTAAATTAATTAAATTTGAAGTCTAAAGTGATAATAATTGAAATTTAATTGCTGAAAACATGAAAAAAACATCGGCCGACGTTCAAAAAACGGGCGATGCGACCACCTCACATGGATGCACGAAAGCTACTGAAGCGAGAGAAGCGAACGAACTGAGATTCTATTCTTGCGTTCCGATGTACCGAGTAGAGTGAGAGTGAGACGTGAATAGCGTCGCTTCCTCATCCATGGCGGTTTTTAGAATGAACATACTTACGTCACACACTGGCACACGTTTGATTGTATTGGTGAATTTATTTCCGATTTTCACAAAATATCTCTGATGTGGCCGATAAGTGCTAATTATAATTAATATTATTTTTACATTCAATGCGTAAATGTATTACGGAGGAATACCTAAAATCTGAACCCAGTATTTATTATATTTATAGAGATATTAAAGTTTTTAGAAGCAATGTGTACTAGTTACACATCACAGGGAAGGAAGGGTTAATATTTTGTATTAGCGTGCACTAAGAAACATTTGTTCAGTATTAATGTAATATTGTGTAATAGCGTGCACTAAGAAACATTTGTTCAGTAGCAATGTAACATTGTGTAGTAGAGTGCACTAAGAAACATTTGTTCAGTATCATTGTAATATTGTGTAGTAACGTGCACTATAGTTCGGAAATTCTAGGATGAGTCCTGTGACAGCTCACAAATTTGCCCCAATACAACCTTATGTGATGTATTTACCTAAATAACTTTCTATTTATTAGAATTGAGGCTTATATTAAAGTCGATAAAACAATTAAAATTACTGAACATCGTTACAAGGTTGTATTGAGGCAAATTTGTGAGCTGTCACAGGACTCATCCTAGAATTTCCGAACTATAAGAAACATTTCAATGGCGTTTTGGTAAAGAGGTATAAGTCATCAATTACTTATTTGTCAGTTTGAAGTTTTGCAACACTTGTATTCCTGAAATACAGACCTCAGGTAAATTTTAAAGGTAAACTTTGAATACATAAATAATCAAGTTTGCGTGTAAGAGGTAGCATAACAAAAACAAGGCTGGATCAAATGGACCAGATCACAGCATATGATAAAATAAATAAGTTAAATTAAATTTTACCTTTTCCAGGCGAACGTCTTTTTAGCATCATCGTGCTGGAGAGATCCCAGGTCGATTACTTTCTCTGAGAGAGCCTTCATTTCTTTAAACTGGCCACGTGAATCCATCTGCTTCATTTTTCCACCATCCCAGAATACACGAATTTGATGAAGCGCATATATTCTGTTGAATTCACGACACAAAATTAGAACTCTTGAAATGATAATAAATACAAACATACCATCACGGCATCTTCCTGTCGGGATAGGCAGAGAGGACAGAGAACCAGAATTTTACCTTTTCCAGGTGAACGTCTTTTTAGCATCATCCTGCTGGAGAGATCCCAGGTCGATTACTTTCTCTGAGAGAGCCTTCATTTCTTTAAACTGACCACGTAAGTCCATCTGCTTCACTCTTCCACCATTCCAGAATACACAAATTCGCTGAAGCGCATATATTCTTTCGAATTCACGATACAAAATTAGAACTCTTGAAATGATAATACTCGTAAATACAAACATATTGCCACTTATTCTGCACCCCTCATGTCACCTTACAATACCAGACTAGAGTCAAGCTCGACAGGGTCTCAATACCATCACGGCATCATCCTGTTGAGATAGGCAGAGAGGACAGAGAACCAGAATTTCCTATCTCGGTACACATCATTTCCTTCTTATACATCTATACACCTTCTCGAACAATTTCTACGATTTCTCTAACTTTCTTAGTTTCCTTCTTTCAGAATATAATTAACTCGATCCAACACACTTTCCTTGGTCTTTGTCTACCACGCCCTCGACTTCCATTTGTATTATACATTTGTTTTGTTAATCTTTCTTTATTAATTCGATCTACATGTCCAAACCATCTCAGAGTGCTCTTTTTCAATTTACTCAACACACCAACCTTTAGTTCACATTCATCTAATCACTTCATTCCGTATTCTGTCATACACTGCTGATGTTAACCTACGAATACGAAATAAAGTGATCAGCGATGAATGTGAACTTAAGGCTGATGTATTGAGTAAGATGGAAAGGATAGTTTGGACATGTGACACGAATATATGAAGAAATACTAACAAAACACATATGCAGTGGTAGGGAAGATCAAGGAAAATATGTTTGGATCAAGTGAATATTATTTTGAAAGAAGGAAATGTAAAAAGTAAGAGAAATCATAGGAGCTGTATGAGAAGGCGGTTTGGACATGTGGAACGAATAAATGAAGAAACACTAAAAAGATAAATATGGTATAGAGTGCACATATGTATTAAGTAGAGGAAGACCAAGGGAAATAGTTTGAAAGAAGGAAAATATAAGAAGTAAGATAAGTCGTAAGAGCTATATAAGAAGGTGCATGGATGTGGAAGAGGCGAAATACGTGTGGCGAGATAGGAAAGTCTAACGCTCTGTCATATTTGTCTACTATTATATATGTACGAGTATGTATTAGTGTTATTAAAGTGAATATTTATTGCGATAATTCAAGTTTAATAAAATTGTTGAATATAATTTAAATCAATAAACAAAAAAGGATCCAACAAACAAAATATTTATTTTGTTTATTTGAAATATCGAATACCTCAATACTGTATGTACAAAAATGTAAATCCTATATGTACAAAAATATTTTAACAGTAAATAATATGTAATTCTAAATAAATAATAAATAAATATAGGTTTATTGATAGCAACATACTATTTATTTATTTATTATTACACATGACAAGAAATATACACAATTTGCGAAAAAACAACAGGTAATTTGATTTGGACATACAATTTTAATAGATCTGGGTTTGTTGTCTTTCATTTGTCGTATCCCCAGTAAACTAGGCTTTTGCCTGTATCTCACTGAGGATATTTAGCATGAAAAAATAAATCGATACTTCTTTCTGGTTTTTGATTACACAAAAACAAAACCCCGCTGCACGCTCTCATCAACCTGACAGTGACACTCAACTACAACTGGAAACATCTTGCGAAATTCAACTCCTCACACATCATCACTCCAGAAAGACCAAAAATATTCATCCCACAATATACCGCACACAATCATAAGAATAAAAATTAAAATATAATAATATGTACATAATACATTTAAATATACTTCAAGAGCACATTAATTGCAGAGAATACATTAAAGACAGAAGCTATCAAAAGGTCTGGGCTCATCTAATAACATCCCCCCGGCCAAGATACACCCTCCCCCCCAATATAGGGCGAGCCCAGCCACGGGGGCACGAGATGTTTTTCAGCCCACACTCTTGCACATGTAGAATAAGAAGAAGAGAAAAAAAACACAGAAAATAAATAGATGGTAGAAATATAATTCCATATAAGCCCGCACAAAGCGACGATATGTTTCCCTAAATATTCCATTTAAACAAGCAATATTATTTTCATAAAATTAGTAAAATAATTACATATTAATAAACACTTTCATAAAATAGAAAAAAAAATACCTTTTCAAAAATATCGCAAGTGACTTCTGCTACAAATTTTATAATAATTTGTTTATACAATTTTCAGCTTGTTTCAGCTTCGCAAAAAAACTATTGCTGTATACTGAAACTTGAGGTCTGAAAAACAGTTGGCCAAGAAAAGGACTGACACACTAGACTGACAAATCCGAGATGGGTATAATATAGCGTTCATTCAGTCAATTTAAGTCAATTGAACATCATGTAAATTTTTTGCATAGCGTAGTGTTGTCACTCTGAAACATCGAATACTATATATACGCGAATTTTGATTTGTTGCATTTTCTGTTTACAGTTTTTTAACTGTTAATAATAAAACAGTTTTCTTAACTTTTGAACTTAAGAAAAAACTAACGTTTTTTTATTGTGAAGTGACTTAAATATTAGTATAAATTTATGAGTAATTAAAATAAATCGTTGATAATCTACGTGTATTAAAAATATTAATTTTCATCATTGTTAGTTTTCAGTTGTATTTGATTCCACCTTTAACCGCGCTGTTATGGGTGACAAAATCGGTCCCCATTCAGCGTGATGCACACTAGAAAGTCGATATCTTCTTTATTTTTTTATGAACATGACGTTATACAGTGACGAAGAAGGAACTGCCCCATGGCGACGACTGATGTAAAAGGGTATTCTACTATAGAAATTTGATTTTTTTCTATATTCTTAAAGTTTAGACCTTTAAGAATATGTTCTCAAAAGGAAATTCTCAATATTTACGAAGTTATAGCTATAAATGAGGCAGCAATCAATTATAATAATCTCAAAACTTTAAACGCGTTTTTAAATAATCGATTGAATATGACCCTCGTCAAAGCAAACCAGAAGACGCACTCACTCCAGAAAAACTTGCATTAGTGAAAGTGTTACAAGATGGAAGACTTGAATAAAAGGAAATAGCAGCAAGCTGTGGGCTTCCTAAAATAATAAATCTTGGCATGAATAACATGAGTGCAATATGCCAAAACTCTTGAGTGTCCGAATACAACATCATGTTGAATGTTGCAATTAAATCTTAATGTTCTACAATGGGAAAGAAAAAGTAATAATTTAATCAATTGTCAAGGGGAATAAAATTATGGTTTCGCACCATGATCAATGGAGTGGCGCCGTTCGGGATCACCACGACCCAAAAAACTAACGAGACATAAACTCAAACAAAGATCGTCAACATTTTTTAGGATTGTCAGAGATTCCCGCTAATTGACTTCATAGAGAGAAACATTACGGATAATGACGAGTATTATGTGTATGTATTATTCACCGTTACTGCTGAATATTTTTTTCAATACAATAAAATGTCTATATATAGACTCTAAGCACTCTAACGGATATACAAATTAAAGGATGCCATAAAAACGAAACGCCGAGGGAAGCTGTCACGGGGTGTGAGATTGTTGCACGACAATGCGTCAGTGTACATTTCTGTTACTGCAAATATTGGAGTTGAACACTTTGGTTTCCAAAAATTAAATCACCTTAATATCACGCGGTCTCCCTATCAGGGTAGACAGAAAATACACCAGACTTTTCTATCACGACACACATCTTTCGTCTTTTCTTCACCCATATACCTTCTCATACAGCTCCTACGATTCCTCTGACTTTTTACATTTCCTTCTTTCAAAATATATCACACTTGACCAAACCATACTTTCTTTGGTCTCTATCACGCCTTGCACTTTCAACAGTATATCTGTTTAGTTAGTATTTCTTCATTCATTCATTCCACGTGTCCAAATCAGTCCTAAATTCATACTTATCCCTAATGACTTCATTCCACATTCCGGGATACATTGTCACTCCATGTATTATTCTAAGTGCACGCATTTCTACAGGATTTATTCGGCTCTTTTCAGTCTTGTTCCACGTCCACGTTTCACTCCCATAAAATCAAAATTAGTTGTAATATACCGGGAGTCGAACCCGCAACCTTCAGGTGAAAGGGTATCATACGAATAAATTAATAATACAACAATACAGTTTTAATGATTTGAGTTAATATTCAATGAAAATAATCACATTTCATACTTTTCTGTGAAGTGACTTGGTTATATCTGTGAAGATTACAAGAAACTTTTTAATTCTTAATCGATCCGTGGAAAATGTAATTTTTTGAAATTACGTTAAATACATTCATCCCTTGTGCGAGTGGAAGTGTATTCAATAGTTCTGTTCGAGAATGGATGGATCACCTCCTCTCGCCTACGAGAGACGATGAAATCTTCAGAGATTGGACGCAGGTCTAATTGTAGATTGGCATCTTTTCCCACATATGTTGCAAACATGGACATACTCGTATGTAGTCCTTCGGGACCTCTAGACCTGTTTACTTTGCAGTCGCTTCCTTTGCAGGTTAGCCAATCAAGCCTAGCCGTGAACAAGCTGCCTTTCTTGAATAAAACTTCTCCTCAGGTTACTATTTTGGCTTGCTCGTACCAAATGCTGGGTTTCTAAACCGAATTATAATGTATGTCTTCTGCAAGTGTCCTTTAATTTAAGCTGAGGACGTCCCTGATTTCTTTTGGCGAGAATATTCTCACCTGCTAATGATCTTATTTTTTCTTCCTGGCACTGTCCCAACTCATTGCTTAGGTAGGCTGTTGGGGTCGGCTCTTCTCGTTCTCAGGTTGCTTATTCGTCGGTTATGGGTGTCGTTTTCATCTAGGCCGTTTCTCTGCAGGATTTTGGAGCATTGAGTCATCCAGGAGTTCTTTGGTCTTCCTCTGGACGGCTGTCGAGGAAGATCCACATACTATACATTGCCTGATTTACAGTATGGTCGGGTGTTTTCCGTCTTTTGTGACCGTACCATCTCAGCTGTCGCTCTTCCCGCTTAATATTTATGTCAGTGACTCCCAGGCTACCACGAATGCGTGAGCTCTTAATTCTATCTTTCAGTGATACTCCTGCCGACCACCTAAGCATTTGTATTTCTGCTGTTTCAAGTTGCCTAGAGTAGGAGCTGTACACAATCCAGCATTCTGAGCCATACATAATTGCGGGTCTAACGATAGTCTGGTATACCTTTCCTTTCAGTTTTATAGGCATTTTTGGGTCACACAAGACCCTAATGATGCATGTAATTAATATTTGTTTTTCAAATCTCCGTGGTCTAGTTGGAAAGACGCCTGTCATCCACCTCAAAAGTTACTTACTACCCAGATTTTTGAAAAAGGGATCAATTCTGGTTTTCACTTCAGACTTGTTAAATACCTTTCTGATTGGTTGACAGAGCAAACCAGACTTTTGCAGTATACAGTACAATCCGCCAGGCTGTACTGTAAACCAGTGCTCCGCAACCGGTGTGCCGTGAGCCGGATACAGGTGTGCCGCGGTCAAATTCAATGTATTTGACATTTTACAAATTTTCATTATGTATTAAATACACAATGACAAATTATTTTTCATAATATTGTCTTTTTTTCAAAATGTAGTATAGAATAATTATTATAACTAAATAATTTTTCAATGGTCCCCCAGCGCCTGGTGCCAACTGTTGAAAATTGCGTAGTGTGCTTTTTACACACCATGGCCGCCCCAAATTAGGTATAGACAAGATTGCGTAAAAATAATTATGTTATAGTTTTATGTATGTATACTTTTCAAATAAAAAACAAAAATTTATTGTAAAATTTGTGTATCAATTTAATACCTATATATTTTAGCTTTTGGTGTGCCACGGAATTCTAGGAAGAATTTTGGTGTGTCGTAGGTGAGAAAAGGTTGCGGAGCACTGCTGTAAACTACGAAAGTTGAATACAATACAATGTTTGGTGACCAATCATTGGTTTAATATTGGTATAAATTTGTTTGTTTGTGTTTGTGGAAAGGACTCGTTCGATTTTGGAGAATTAAAAAAACAGAAAACAGTGTTACTTTGGTATGGTGAAAGATTATTTTCATAAATTTTATCAACATACTTTCAAAGTCGAACTTTCTGACAAGTATCTTTTGATGATCTAACACTGATGTATGTAATTTACCAATAAGAATCTAGTTAGACTATTACGCTATATATTTAGTTATTGAAAAAAATAATAGACATTTTAATATCCTTTACATACCAGAGTAATATTTATGAAACAAAAATTACATTATCAACGCTTTGAAAACAACATAATTTACTATATGAGGATGGAACAAATATTAACGAGACTTTTGTTTTAGAGCGCGTAATTTTAAACGGAGCGCGCGGCTGCCTCGAGGAGTGTTGGGTGGGGTTATAAGGAGTGGGGAGAGCAGTCGGCTGGCCTCGGCAAATTCCGTCATTAGTATGCCACACGATGTCTGAGAAAGAGGTGTATCCGTTGATTGCGCAACGAATAATTATCAAGTTTCTCGCTCGTGAAGACGTAAAACAGACCAAATTTCTTCGGAGACTGACGGCACAGTTCGAGGATTAAACACTGCTAAAGCTCTGTGTGTTTGCCTGGCATAAGGAATTCACGAAAGGCCGTAAAGGTGTCGAAAACGAGAGCAAGGATCGTCGCCCACGGACGAGCATTACCGAACAGAACATTAACATCATTCGTGATCCGTTTGATGGTTCGAAATTTGTTCGGAGATAGGAATAAGTTATGGGAGCACTCAATCCATAATCACAAATGACTTACAATTCCGTAAAGTGTCTGCTCGATGGGTCCCACGTCTTTTGACTGCAGAACAAAAGTTGGCACGTTTGCACGTCGGTGAGCGACTCTTGGCACGGTTTGCACAAGAAGGAAACCCATTTTTGATTCGTATCGTTACCTGCAATGAAATTTGGATACATCAGTACACGCTCGAGCTGAAACAAGCCAGCATGGAGTGGAGAAAGAAGGATGAGGCAGCCCCTGTGAAATCCAAGACTGCCGCGGCTGTCAGCTGGTAAGGTGTTTGCGACCGTTTTTTGGGACCGGCGTGGCATTTTGCACATCGATTTTTTGCACGATCGTCACACCATCAATGCGGCGTACTACTACGAGCTTTTGAGTGAAGTTAAACTTGCTTATCGATGCAAAAGATGTGACCAACCGATACGAAAAGTGATTCTTCTCCATGACAACGCGAGGTCCCATACTGCAGCTGTAACTTGCAAACAATTAGAGGAAATGAGTTGGACACGACTGGAACACCCTTCCTATAGCCCTGATCTATCACCCAGTGACTTTCATCTCTTTGGACCACTGAAAGAAGCTCTGGGAGGCCAACGATTCAAAGACGATTGAGTCGAGGGTTTTGTGCGCCATTGGCTGCTTATACAACCCAATTTTTTTTATGATGACTGAATAAAAAACTACCGATCCGCTGGGAAAAATGCATTTCTAAGATTATTTAGAAAAATGATATGTACTTACTTGGTCTTTTTCTTTCTGCAAATAAAAAAATTGAACAAAAAAGTCTCGTTTATATTTGATCCACTCTCGTATAAACCATATACCCGGGGGCGGCCAAGTACGGCTCGCGGGCCAAATCTGGCCTGCCCCTCCTTTTACACGGCTCGTGAGCTAAGAATGGATTTTACAATTTCAAATTCTTTAAAATTTCAAAAGACGCGCTTTAACGGAACGGCCGCCCGACGAGTTAAATAATTGCGAGATACGACCGTATATTGCGCTCCTAAAGCTTCACATTAGGTGGCCTCTGCTGTAACGCCACGCTTTTATAATTCGGCAGCGTTTCTAATATCATGTGTATCGGTGTTCTTTTTTAAAGATGAAATACGTAAAAGCAAATATTTGATGTAATTATCTTACTCTGGAGAATGTTTATGTTTCTTGTATAGAGAATGGCAATATATATCTATTGTTGGCGTGAGATTTCTTTTTTAAATTTTGTTAACTGGACATGCAAATGGAACAAAGTACCCTAGACGTGATTTTTCGGTGCTTTAATACATTAACATACTAGTTGTACCGGGAAAAAAATATTGCCTATGATTGTCATCCAACCAGGTTTGTACGTCAGTGGAGCCTTTTTATCATATATATATATATATATTATTGAATAGCGTTTTGCACAACACCGTAGTCAACGTTTGTATTTTTTATTTCAAACAACAAAGCCCAACAATATCTATATTATATTTGAGATGTTATCAAATTTCAAACAGATGTAAATAATACTCTATTCTGTTTTTTTTTTAAATTAAATTGTAACATAATCTTATATCAACAAATATATTGATATTCTAAGCATATATAGAATAAATATAAAAAAAAAACATGCGCTAGTTAAATGTACATTTTACGCATTTGTTTAATATTTAATTATTTTGTTCAAATTTTGTGTTGTTTTACTTAATAGGTCGGAAAGTTTGTGTATAAAAATGAAGAAAAACGCGTTAAGATGGTTTAGACTTATGGTATGAATGACTAAGCGAATGTCTAAGTCAAATGTGCATGAAAGAGGGATATAAAAAAAATCGTAACTTGATTAAGTGGACCAGATTTTGAAAGAAGGTAAAGTGAAAAACACGTGTAATATAAAAGTATGTATGACGAGATATATGAATGTAGAGCTATCGAAAGACGTGTCTTTAGATAGAAAGATAAAGAGATCTTTTATCTTTGCCTACTCTGCAAGGGGCATGGGCATGGGGATATGTACGTAAATGTAAACAAGAGGAATTATGTTTTAATGGTTTAGTTTTCTTGCCAATCAGAAAATTTAATTAAACAAATACATACGTGTGTGATTTTGTAACAAAAATCAAATAGGATTTTTTAATACTAATTTAATATTCACGTTTTAATATTTTTGAATACAAATGTTTTCCTTGTCGTCATTAAAAAGTTTGAAATAATAAATACTTGTAAATTTATTATAAAATAATAGTTTTCTTATATTTCTCGAATAATAGCGGTTAACTCCTATATGTAAACTAGTATAGTTCAAAATAATATTTTTATCATCGCCAGAATCGAGATGACATTACGTTTTATTTTTACTGAAGCACTAAGTTTTATTTTCGTATATTAAATCAATTCATTTTATTAAAGGTCTTTATTTATACATTTATCATAATAAAGGTATAATCTTTCCGATAAGAATGCTTTGTATTTATTATCCATGCACAATATGTCAACACATTCCATGGTTCGAGAAAGTCATAGATGCCGTGTGTGTCAAAAATCTATGACGAGATTGTTAGCTTTGACATTTTGATGTGGACGATCTGTTAATAGAAGTCGCGATGTTTTGATAATTATTTCATCAAATCGAAACATTTCAAGTATTTTAATATACATCAGAGCGTTTGAGTTACTTTTGATAATACTTTAACGATGAGTAAACATATGTATTCAACAGTCAACCTTTCTGATAAAGAGTTAAAAGAACAGGGAAATAGGCTGTTCGGTTTAAGAAAATACGAAGATGCTGTTAATTGTTATACAAAAGCCATTGTACGTATTGATTTATTAGATTTTTATATATGAATGTGTTATTACTTTTAAGTATATGTCTCTTAGTTACGCATTCGGATGATTTGAAGCAATATTGTTTTTTTTATTGTATTCTATATTTGCGTAATGACGTATTTAATTTTACAGATAAAGAATCCTTCTGTAGCCACGTACTTTACAAATAGAGCATTATGTCACCTAAAAATGAAACGATGGGATTCTTCCTGCCAGGATTGCAAGCGTGCTTTGGATATTGACGCGAATCAAGTCAAAGGACACTTCTTCCTAGGGCAAGCTTTAATGGAACTAGAATGTTATGATGAAGCTATCAAACATCTTCATAGAGGTAAGTCGAAATGAATATTTATGATTTTTTACATTCAAACATAAAATCTTATTTGAATTAGCCACATTCTGCAAACAATTTGAAAAAACGAAAAGCCATTTACAGGGGGCCCTCGACTTTCACACATAATTGGTTCCTGAAAATGTGTGCGAATGTTGAATGTTCGAAAGTAGAGGGATGTAAAAAAAACATGAAAAATGGTATTTCTAATATTTATTTATCAATAATATATTAAAAATATTTATTTATCAATATACATAATTAAGTTAACGAGACGTGTTTAAGTGCTTTCATGTGATTTCTTTATAAACTTGTCAAGAGTTAGTTGAATACCACAATTTTTTTCTTTTCTTGATAAAGAGTTCTATAACATGCTGTGTCTTTCTCAATCACCCTACGTACTTGAGATATATGTTCTCCATTGGGATCACATTCTTCCATGATAGTCACAAATTTGTCAAGATGCATGAAGGCTTCATTCATATTTTTGACTTCAAAGTCTTGACGATTTTATCAGCTTCTTCTTCCTCACTTTCATTGTGTATTTCATTTAACTCTTGTTGCTCAATTAAGTATTCATTTGTCAGAGGTACTGAGTGAGATGCAATCAACTCATTAACATCTTCGTTGTTGACGTCCAAGTTTATTTCATTCATTAGGCTAACTATTTCATCTGTGATGGTTTCTGGAGTTTCTTCAGAATCTATAAAATCAATCGTCATTTGTGGGCATAATTGTTTCGAAGAACGTTTCATTGTTGGCTTATTTATTTCAGCCCACGAATCTCAAATATTGTTTATTGCGTTCCATATATTATAGTTCTTCCAAAAAAGTGGGAGCAACTGCATGGAAGCGAACAATTTTTGCATTATCGAAAAAATCATTATAATATTGAATTTTTTTAAATGTTCGAAATAGTGAATTGTGCGAAAGTAGAATGTGCGAAAGTCGAGGGCCGCCGGTATATTTATTTGTTTTTTATGGTGCGGTGCATAATGTCTTAAACATATTATACAATATAAAGGCGTCAACATAAATGCACAATATAAATCTGACCTTGATCGAAATGATTCACATGCACATGCACCAATATAAATGCGTAAGAGCGGGAAATGAAGGAAATTAAATGACTGATTGAGCGATCAACAATATCTCGTGATTCCAGATGATACTTGGAAGTACATAGTTATTTTTTCTGTAAATTATTAAGAAATTCAAAGATATATGATGAATTATAATTGTAGCAAAATAATTACATGAAATATACTTTGCTAAAGAGGTCAAATCAAAGTGTTCTTTCATCCTATCATATCATGGGGACTATACTAAGGCACACCTTTTTTGCCCATCATATATGGAAAGAGGAAAACAATTTAGGCAGTTGATCGGAGCGTGGTTGTTATTGCGACAGGAGTTTGAGTACTTGGGCTTGCAAGGGGAATGACTTGTGGAAAGGGTTTGTGTGAGCTCTTGTGTGTGGTGTTTTTTAAAAAAAAAAACAGCCAACTGTTCTCCTAAGAATTTTCATTTTTCTGGCAATTTCACTAACATTTTTACCCATATTGGAAAAAGCCACCATCATTGAATGGATTTCTGTATAATATTTTCGAATTTTGACCATTTTGATACGAGATTTTTGAAAATTTTGAAATGAACACAGTGCACTTTATCAAGGACATTTGAAGGCTGAAAGCTAAAAGTAAATTAGACAAAGAATTCGTGTAACGGTGAATTGTTATCCCTACTACCTGTAAACCTCTAACAATAAAGGGATTAGCTTGCTTGGACTTCTGAATGACAAACAATACCAAACAGTGACTGTTTTGTAAAAAGCTGGTTTTTGAACAAAAGGCCTCCCAAATTCTAATCTTCATGGATACACACGTGATTTCTGTTAAATACAATGCAAAACGGTTATAATTATTTTATTACATTAATTTTTCAGCGTAATATTGCATAATTACGCGAATAACTCAATTATTAGGGGGTGACGAAGACTTATGGGCGGGAGTGTATGTATATATATATATTTTTTATGATTGTATGCGGTATATTATGGGATGAATGTTTTGGTCTGTCTGGAATGATGAAGTGTGAGAAGTTTGATTTCGCGTGATGTATACATATATAATTGAGTGTTACTCTTTGTCAGGTTGATGACAATGTGCAACGTGGTTTTATATAATCAAAAATCGGAAAGAAGTATCGATTTATTGATATGTGTTCTCAGGTGAGATACAGGCAAAAGCCTAGTTTACTGGGGACACAACAAATGAAAGGCAACAAACCCAGACCCATTAAAATTGTGTGTTCAAATTAAAGTACCTGTTGTTTTTTCGCCAATTATGTATATTCTTGTCATGTGTAAAATAAATAAATAAATAAAATAAAATATGGGGCAGTATACTTTGATATATGGAATTGTACTGTTGAAAAATATTGATAGAACCTGAATAAATGCTGTAGAAATGCGTGCATTGAGAAGAATACTGTATGACAGAATACAAAATGAAGTGATTAGGGATGAATGACTGATGTGTTAAGTAAAATGAATAAGAGCCCGCTAAGATGGTTTGTACATGTGGAACAAATGAGTAAAGAAAGATTAACAAAATAGATATATAGTGCAGATGTGAGTGGAAAGTCAAGGAAAGTATAGTTGTATCAAATAAGTGATACTCTGAAAGAAGGAAATGTAGAAAGTCAGATAAATCATAAAGTTATATGAGATTTGCCTGAAGTCTTTGAAAGATATTCTACATGTTGTAGTTTTGGGAAAGGAAATAACAAGTGTTTTGAAAGATATTCTACATATTGTATGTAGTTTTGGCAAAGGGAATAACGAGTGTTTTGTTTGAACGAGTATGGAGGAAACCGTTTATAGATAAGATAAAATTGATAAAAAGTATTATTGTTGTGAAAAATACTTTTACGATAAGATAAATAAACCCAATTGAAGTATTGCCATCACCTACTGACCTAAACAAACTTAAAATTAGACAAAAAAACTTTGTCTAAACCAAGAAATGGAATTCAGCTGTGTATTACAATAGATTTAGATATTACTCTAATTTTATGGCAAGTCCCCCTCCTTCATTTTTGCATTGAAATGGAGAGTTGTGTCACAAAGGGCGTATTTATGTAAATATTTTAATCCTATTCAATTAAGTATTTTTCATCTTTATTTGCGCTAATTTTTAATTAGAAAAATCAAAATTAAACATTTTGATAGTTCTTTATCCTTTATTCCTTAACTCAGTGACAGCTGTTTCGCCATACAAAAGTCTTGTCAAACTGTGGGGATTTTCCATCTTTGTTGCTTGGTAATTTTAGAGCATGGAAAAAAAGTGTTTTCATTTAGCATTCCTATACATTAGAATCATTTTACAGTTTGTGGATACATATTTACATCTAATAAAAAATAGTTTGAAAACACTTTTCATTAAAAAAGATGTTAATGTGTAATCTTTGCTTGTGATTTAATAAATAATATTTTAGATTCTTAGTAAGTATTTTACATTTATTGAAGAACTTCAATTGTGACTCCGTTTGTCTATAGATATACTTTGGTCGTGGCTTTTTTACATGTCCAAATAATCTCAATTGAACTTATAATTAGATAGTATTTCACTTTTTACTTAGTATGCCTTTGAAGGAAGACCTCCGTGGCCTTGTTGGTAAGACCTGTCTTCCGACCTGGAGTTTACGGGTTCGATTCGTATTGGAGTGTTGATTAATCCAGTTTGGTTTCCACTTTTTTTGGTTAGTTCGAAGAGCTTGTCACATGGAAATAATCACATCAGGTTGTACTGTATATAATGAGAGTGTAATACACTACACTACATCCATGTCTTTTATAGCATCAAGCCATCATAGTTAGGGGCATTTTTTCCATTAGAAACTCCTTCCACAGCTACTTCTATACTTCTGCTACTTTTTGCTCAAGCTACGTGTAAGGCAAAACCTAACAATCTTAATTTTTATAAAGATAAAGGAAGGAAAACCATTTAGACAGTTGATCGGAGCGTGGTTGTTATTGCGACAGGATTTTGAGTACTTGGGCTTTCAGGATGAATGACGTGTGGAAAAGATTTGTGTGGGCTCTTGAGTGTTGGGTTTCTTCTTGTTGTTTTGATTTTTGTTGTTTTATATTTGTGTTTCCGTATATTTTTGTGTTAATTTTTATTCTTATGATTATGTGTGGTATATTATGGGATGAACATTTTTGGTTTTATTTTTGTTTCATTTTGTGTTCATTTTTGGTTTTACTTTTGGTTTTACTTTTGTTTTTGTTTTTATTCTTATGATTGTGTGCGGTATATTGTGGGATGAACAAGTTTGGTCTTTCTGGAGTGATGATGTGTGAAGAGTTTGATTCCACATGATGTTTCCAGTTGTAATTGAGTGTCACTGTTTGTCAGGTTGATGAGAATGTGCAACGGGGTTTTGTTTTTGTGTAATAAAAAATCGGAAAGAAGTATCGATTTATTTTTTCATGCTAAATATTCTCAGTGAGATACAGGCAAAAGCCTAGTTTACTGGGGATACGACAAATGAAAGACGACAAACCCAGATCCATTAAAATAATGTATGTCTAAATTAAATTACCTGTTGTTTTTTCGCAAATTATTTATATTTCTTGTCATGTGTAATAATAAATAAAAATAAATAAAAAATAAATAAATACTCGGTGACAATGTCTAACTATTGAGCAGACTTCGCAGTTCCTCCTTTTTACAAATACATTCGTGTTTCATCAAGATGTCACCTTGAATTTATGTAAAACAGCAAATAAGCTACAAAAAAAATAAACAAAAAATTGATCAAATAAAGTCTAAATTAATCTCAAATTGAACCAGGGACATTTGCTTGCTTAGTAAGGATGCTAACCATAAGACCATAGCTAATGACAAATAACTGTATAAGCTTATGGAGTTTGTTTAATTGTTGACTTTTTAACCGGTTCACTGCCACGAGCGTGTTGACGCGCTCTCCGATTCAGTGCTCGCTAGGCCGGCCATACAAAATGAACGCGTAAACGCGCTCTCCTTTGAGCTTGTCACAAGCCAATATCAAATCCAATTGAAATAATTTATAAATTATAACACATAGGGACATCTATTGGGATGGTCAAGAAATACTTAAATATTACAATTTACCGATATTATCAAAGTTACAGTCATCTTTCTAAAAACTTTCACTAACAGTCAATACGTATCTCTGATACAGGGTTACCGACTACAGTTTTTTGCGTCGTAATTGTCATGATTTATAATGACTTCGTTTGTAGTTTTGTTCAATGGTTGATTTTTAAGCTTTGTGCGTTATTTTTGTTAATTTTTCAAAGCATGTTTTCATGTATTCTTTGGTTATTGGCGGTAGTTTTGCGGCATAATACGACGTTTACATAGACTTTTTACGGTTTTATTTTATAGTTTATTTACCTTTTGCGCTTTATTATACATCATACAGATAATTTGTTGATTTTAGTTTACAAAGTATATTATATTCCACTATATTTATAAGTAAACGTGTTTTCTGTGTCAAGTTGTGACAATCCTGACATTTTCTGAATATTTAAACTGTGTTTTTCTGAGTGAACGGCAGCTCAAACGCCCCACATTGTATATATTTAGTAAGTTTTCATAATATCCTTTATATCTGTATACAAAAAATATAAATTTTTTAGGTTTTATTTTTGTTGAAAAAATCACGGCCTGCTGGGTACGGCCATACTAACACCTTCTGGCACTTAAAGGGTTAATGAAGCAAGCAAAAAAAATATTTAGCATTACTCAATCATAAATAAAATATTACATTGTGGCAACGATGACTTCTAATAATTTATTGCAAGTCACTTATTATTATGTGCATTTTTTTGTTGATTCAACACATTTAAAATGATTTAATTAAAGATCGGAAGAGTGGCAGGAGACAACATTGTCTTCAGTTCCAATAATCGAATCTTCGAGTTTATAACCACTAAAGTAGGCATGGATCTCGCAGTTTGTCATCATACTTGTTGACATTTCTACCTCGCACGTGAACATGCCACAGCACTCACACGAGTGTCAAGTTTAGCTTGTGAGCAACAAGTCTAGTGAGAGTTTTGTTACTAGACTGGAACCATATTATCGTCATGCTACACCACGTTAGGCTTCCTACTAAGGTGTTACGTTCGAGTTACAAATGCTTCATTTGTGTTATTAATGCATGAAAATTGTGATTACAAACCATTGAGAAGTGAGCTAAATTGAGAAGTGACCTGAAAGAAGCTGATGGCCTGCTTGGTTGATAAGACACTGGTCTTTTTCAAAATAGTTTAAAATTAGATTCCTGATGGAAATCAAACGCCAAACTCCTTGATGGAAGTTAGGCATCTTACTGATAAACCACTGTCGCAGTATAAAAAATTGAGATATAACTACAAAATTTAATTATAATTAACCTTGATTTTGAGATATTTTTGTTTTTTTTAGCCAATGATCTCGCAAAGGAGCAAAAACTTAACTTTGGTGATGACATAGCAGCACAATTGAGGACTGCGAGAAAGAAAAGATGGAATATTCAAGAGGAGAAGAGAATAGCACAAGAAATAGAATTACAATCATATCTAAATAAGTAAGTGGATCCTTTTTTCATTATTTTCTTTATTTATGTACTCATTAATTAGTTAATTCTTCTTCCTCCCAGTGTCACGTCAGGTCCCCCCAACGTTGAATATCACTTGAGATTAGACATGTTTGTCCCCGGCAGCCCGAAAAAGATCTCCAACACCCCTTATGCCAATCCAATCACGTATATTGCGGAGCCAGGAGATTTGCCTCCCGCCAACAACTCTTCGGCCTTCTATTTTGCCTTGGATGATCAGGTGGAGTAATTTGTACTTTGCTCCTCTAAGTACATGTCCCAAATAGGACACCTTTCAGATTTTAATATTAGTCAGCAACTCTATCAACTTTGGCTCTTTGAAGAACCCTCGTGTTGCTGACGATATCCGTCCAGGGTATCCGTAACATTCTCCGGTGAATGTGAAAATGAAATGAAATGAAAATGAAAAAATAACATCTTAATCTTATTGTATTATATTGGGTGTTAACATAAGTTGTGTCCGTTTTTTTCCAATTTAAAAATGAGCACCAAAAGTAAAACAAAATGGTAAAAAGTAAACGTCAATCGAAAGAAAATTTTTTGCTCTATAAGATATTGTGTTTGCTTTTACGTTAGATATATTATTTTATTTGATTACAAGCCTTCAAAATGAAATGTCAAGTAGACGAAAGTGAGCATTTTCGACACCTCCTTCTGTTCGCATTCAATCGAGGGAATAAAGCTGCCAAAGCTGCTCGCGATATTTGCGAAGTGTACGGTGAAGACGCTATGAATGAAAAGACAGCTCGTCGATGGTTTTTGCGTTTCAAAGACGGTAATTTCGACCTGAAAGACATGGAGCGTTCCGGACGACCAGTGGACTTCGATGAAGACCGCTTAAATCATAATATTATTCATGAAGATCCCCTTCAAACATTTTTCATCACAATTTTTTTTTTCATCACCATTTTCAAACCATTTTTCATCACCAGTAATGATGCGGTAAAGGGACCTTTGCTTGTGGCCATGCGTAGCTCGATGACGCGTGAGCAAACCAGCAGAAATTGTCGAATGTTGATATTTGTTGTTTTCACTCAAAACATGTGGAACCCAAGCGCCGAACTTCTGGACTTTTCCCATTGATTTAAGATGGCGGTATACAAAAAAATGGTTATGAAAAATGTTTGAAGGGTACCTTCATGAATAATATGGTTTAAGTGGTCCTCATCGAAGTCCACTGGTCGTCCGGAACGCTCCATCTCTTTCAGGTCGAAATTACCATCTTTGAAACGCAACAATCCTCAACGAGCTGTCTTTTCATTCGTAGCATCTTCACCGTACACTTTGCAAATATCGCGAGCAGCTTTGGTAGCTTTATTCCCTCGATTGAACGCGAACAGAAAGAGGTGTCGAAAATGCTCACTTTCGTCTACTTGACATTCCATTTTGAAGGCTTGTAATCAAATAAAATAATATATCTAACGTAAAAGCAAACACAATATCTTATAGAGCAAAAATTTTTCTTTCAAATGACGTATAACATTTACCATTTTGTTTTACTTTTGATGCTCATCTTTAAATTGGAAAAAAAATGGACACAACTTATGTTGACACCTAATATTTTAGACTGTGACATAACAATGTCGAGTCATAAGTTATTGAAGTTCGATAAATGTGTAAGATTAAACTTAGTTACCGCGTACTGGGTGTGAAGCCATAACAAAAGCATATTCCTTAATTCTTTCACACGGAATGTACGAGAGGTACAAATGCCATGCCTTAGGTCAGCCTGTGAAATTGATGTATCACCCGGCTAAATGTCAGGAGTTTAATACTCTTCGCTAATTCTCAACAAAAATATTCGTCACGGAAATGGTTTTGAATCTGTAGACAGAGATCTTATTTATTTATTTATTTTTTCAAAACAGGCTTAGCCCAATTACTTTGAAAATACAAAACATCAAAAAAAGAAGAAAAATTACATAGAGGAAAAAAAAAATAAGTTAAAAAATTATATAAAATAAAAAATAATGCATATGCATACAAACGAGTATATACACACAAACATATTACACACATATATTCACAGTCATTTAGGTATGTTGATGAGTGCCTTCTAACGCGCTCAATCTAAGAAGAAAATTTACTTTTGCTTTTGGTAATGTGATATGAAATATGTCAATATCCGAAGCAGTCCCGTTCAGAAGAGTTAAGGCCCTTCCAACAGGCATAGCGGCTGGAAGACCCGTTCTTGCGTATGTTATTGAGAACAGTTCTTGCCGGCGCAGTCAAGTGTAATTGTTAGGAACATTTAACGCTAATCTTTGTAGTAATGCTGGACAGCTCACAACTCCTCGAACGAGTTTGACAACGTATACCAGGAGACGCACATCTCTTCTTACGCTCAAGGAGTTATACCCGAGCATGCCCAGCAGGAACTGAGTAGGATAAAGCCATGGATAGACACCGAATTCTCTCATATAGAGATATTGTAGATATTTTTTTTGTACTTTCTCGGTTAATATAACTCTTTGGTTAATATATTAGGTGTACAAATAAGTTTCCGCCGTTTTTTATAAAAAAATGGGCATTTATTGTGAAAGAACGGAACCTCATGTTTTATTCGAAGTAGTACCCATCGCTTGCCACTACTTTTCCCCATCTTTCTGTCAGCATACGAATACCGCATCAGTCATCATCATCATCTTTTGAGGCTATCCACGAATCGACTCAATTTTTGGTATCTTCATATGATGTGAAGTGCTGCTCAGACAGGCCATGCGTCATCGATCAAAACAAGTGGTAATCAGAAGGAGCAATGTCTGGTGAATACAGCGGGTGGGGTAAAACTTCTCAATTGAGTGTTTCCAAATAGGTTTTGACCGGTGCCGCAACATGTGGACTAGCATTATCATGCAGGAGAATAATTTTGTCGTGTCTGGCGTAGTAGTGGGCGCGCTTTTCCTCGAGTGCTCGACTCAATCTCATCAATTATGTTCGGTAGACAGCCCCAGCAATGGTTTCATTCGGTTTGAGCAACTCATAATACACGACACCAAGCTGATCCCACCAAATACACAACAAGAGTTTTTTTCCATGAATATTTGGCTTAGCCGTAGATGTTGAAGCATGACCAGGGGATCCCCATGATTTCTTCCTTTTTGGATTATCATAATGGATGCATTTTTCATCACCAGTGACTATATGGTGCAGAAAACCCTTTCGTTTATGCCTGGCAAGCAGCATTTCACATGTGGAAAATTGGCATTCAAAGTTTCTCCGTGTCAGTTCATATGAATCCCAATTTCTTTGTTTTTGAATCATTCCCAATGATTTCAACCCATGTGAAATTGCTTGTTGAGTCACTCCTAATGTAAGTGCAAGTTCTTCTTGCGTTTGGCACGAATCTTGATCCAATAATACTTCCAATTCCGCGTCTTCGTACACTTTCGGCCTTCCGCTACGTTCTTTGTCTTCGATGTCAAATTCACCGTTCTTAAACTTTTGAAACCACTCACGACAACTTCTCTCACTTAAGGCAGCCTCACCATATGCTTCTACAAGCAATCGATGCGCCTCAGCTGCAGATTTCTTCAAATTGAAGAAGTAAATCAAAAGTTCCCGCAAATGACGCTTATTCGGCTCAAAACTTGACATTTTCAAACACAAAAAAATATGTTATACTGATAAAAATTCACTAATATTTCAAGGTCATGTTGTTGACAGATGTCCAACCTTACGATAATGACATTTTACATCTGACAATTTTAACCATAACTTACTGGTGGCGCCAACTTTTGTCAAACGGCGGTGACTTATTTGTACACCCTATAACTTTGTTTGGTTAATATACCTTAGGTAATGTTGGTAGACTGAAATAATAGTTAGCATTCTTGTTTACTAAATGAGCATCCTGTTTTTAATTCTTATTCATTATGAAAGAAATTAATATCATCATCACCCTAATATAATGTACAATTTTATATAGAGCCGTTTAGAGATCATACTCTCCTCAAAGGCGCTCTAACTTAGAACTCGAACCCACCATTATTAAACAAATTATGTCTGGCAACTATAACAGCGCCCGAGCGAATCATGTATTACACTTTTGTTGTATACAGTACAACCTTGTAATCTCTTCCAACCGTCCATAAAGATGTTTATGGGGCCTTAAGTGAAAACCAGACTGAAAACCTTTTTAAAAAATTTATGTTCCAATGGAAATCAAACCTGTAATCTCTGTGTTGGAAGAAATGCAGCTAAGGCTAAGGCCACACCAAAGTGCTTCGCTAGGTGCTACGTGACTAATAGACTAGGTGACTTCATGCTTGGCCACATCAAAGGGCTTCGCACAAATTCGTTTGACATTTGGTAGCGGTTGAGTCTATAAACGATGCCACTCTCAAAACTAATGAATTTCAATACAACTTACCATCTTTATTTACTTCCTGTGCAACTTCATTCCAAAGTGATTTTATTACAGGTACATTTTTGTATAGTATGCTCGATGCATTCCACAAAGGCTTCCTTTTATACACAGCTGTTATTAAAACTTCCGCCATCTTATCTGTTTACCAACACGTCTGTTCGCTAGGAGATTCACTAGGTGATTAATCGTCATGTAGCGTGGCGCAAAGCGTGCAGTGTGGTCATTGCGATAGCATGTGGTGCGTTGGTCCGCTAGGATATGCCGCCTAGCTTGCAGCTTAGCTCTAAGCACCAAGCGAGGCTCCTACCTGTGTGGCCGAGGCCTAACCGACTATGCCATGGAGGTCGTTATCAACTAGGTTAAGGAGGTCATTCTTTAAATCTGAATTGAATAGTTTATTTACTTATGTTTGTATTCATTTCCTGCCCTGTGTGCTCATTCAATAAAAAATCAAAATTATTTTTCCTTTGTTTTCAGATTAATTAATGAAGATACAGAAAGAAGATTGGCTGATCTTAGACTCGATGGTAACATTAATGAAGAAGAAATTCAAAAGAAAAGTCAGGAGATAGAGCAACAAGCTGTGAGTATTTAATACATATTCTCAAAATAAAAATGCAATTTTATACAGCACGACTTGTGAAACAGCGAAAATTGACAATTTTTCAATGTAAAAACAGTCCCCCGTTATTTGCCGAATTTGTATCCATATTGACGTTTTGCTATTTTTTTTTAAATCTTGCACCCAATCAGTGCCACCAATGATAAAGGCAGGCCTACCAAAGGCCCGAAGACATCTCAAGTCACTCACGTGATAAGTTGCACTCCATCTCTTCCTGTATTTGCACCGTTCTCGGCATTTCAGTGTTTGTGTTCAAATGACCTTTAATTACTGTTAGAATGCCTCCACGCAATGAGCAAACGCTAGACTAGTGATGCTGGAGGCTCAAAGATTGCAGAGATCTTGTAAAGTGCTTGCAATAAGTGAAAAGCTGAAAATTAGACTGTGACTTAGTACAAAATGACAAACTGTAAAAGTTACAGAGAAAATGGAGACGAGAGTGTTTAGTGTGTTTATATAAAATGTCTCTATATTATAGGCTCTATAATATAGTTGTATCGAACGTATGCTTCACCCGGAACATATATCTTATTTGTAACAATATTGTATGTGTATTTTTATTTGTATTTCTTTGATATTTGTATTTCTTTGATATTTGTATTGATATATTTTGACGCTATTTGGCATTTTGTGTGATAATTTTATGTTTGTTGGGGTCCGTGCGGTATCGCAACCGCAACGGAAATGTAGACTTATGTGCGGTTGTCGCGAGACTATATAGCTGGCTGGCCGGCATCTGCATGCGCAAAACTCCCGAAAATTGTGGTATTTCGCGAGGTGTGACCGCATGCAGTGGCGGAAACAGGCGCTTGCTATGGGCCATCGGCCGCACATAAGAAGCGCCAAAGACCAAATAAATCGGCCTTCTCAGTTCACTCTGCCTACTGTGTTTTACTTGCGATCATCTAGTACCTGCTTAAGAGGAATCTCTTCACCCTGCTAAATTTTCACCGATCTACGCCTCTGAACGTGAACTGAATTCTCCGAGCATTGCGTAGCAGCCATCCACCTATGATACAGTTCTTTGTACCGGTGCCGTACAATAGTATAAGGTAATTTAGAAAGGGTTCGCTAGTTTCCGTGAAATTTGGCATTCGTGGGAGGGCATCGAACCTTTCCCTATTGGATGACAGGGGACAACTATGTGTGTGAAATGTTAATAGTCTAATTTCTGACAAATTTTAGGTAAATATTGGAAAAAGAGCTAATTAATTATTCATTTTTGAAAAATTAATTAATTAATTATTCATTTTTGAAAAAATCAAATTGGTAATTATTTTGGCTTGCGTCATGAGGTTTCATTTCATTCATCATTTTCAAAATAACCTTGCATCCATTTCAATTAAAAATGTTGATTTCTTTTCAGAATAACTATACCAGTGAATTGAATAATCTGTTTGCCAAGATTGATGAACGGAGAAGAGTAAGTGATGGACTATATCTTTATTTCTTTTCATTTAACTGTAATGACAACCAAAAAATGATCCAAGAAATAGAATTACTAATGAAACACACAAATGATTTAATACATAGTTGAGTCTTTGTTAATATATGCATCACAAATATGGTCAGTGATGATAAAAAGGGGATATTTTCCTAAAGAAATTACTAAGAATTATTTATGGACCTGCGCATAACAATGGAGTAACACATCGATCAATAAGTCCTAGGACTAACTACTAAAACAACATTTGTTTACCGAAATTCTTCTTTATTTATTTATTTATTTATTTATTTAACACTTTTATTGTAATACAATCTGGCGGGCTTATTGCCAGGCGGCAATCTCTTCCAACCAACCAGACAAAAGTAAATGAAGCAAGTTACGTGGTCGCATAAATCATTCAAATGACTATCCATCCCCACGAAATCCATAAACATATACGTGAGAACATGCCCACAAACCCCACAAAGACGGACAATCACCCGAACACTATTTTTCATATAAAGTGAGATATCATCAATCAAAAGGAAAGGAAAGGATGGTGGAGAGGAAAGGAAAAGAAAAATCAGGAATGAAACACGTTATTTTACTGACTAGAAATTAAGAGTTTTTTCAGTCGCTTCTTAAAGCATTTATTCATCAACATAGTCTCCTTCAATAGCGATACATTCATTCCAACGCTTTCCTAACTTTTCTATGCTAGCCGTGTAGAACGATTTATCTTTGATTTCAAAATAGGCGTTAGTTTCGGCAATCACTTCTTCATTGGAGTCAAATCTCTTTCCCTGGAGCATCTTTTTGAGGTCCGCAAACAGCCAATAATCGCTGGAGACCAAATCTGGAGAATTCTCATGCAATTTGGCCATCGTTACCATCGACTTGTGACACGGTGCATTGTCCTGATGAAAGAGAACTTTCTTCTTCTTCATATGGGGCTGTTTTTTTGCAATTCCTGCCTTCAAACGCTTCTATGTAATATTCGCTATTGATGGTTTTTCCCTTTTCAAGGTGATCGATGAATATTATACATGCGTATCCCAAAATACGGAGGCCATAACCTTCCCGGCTGACTGTTGAGTTTTTGGTCGCTTCGGACGACTTTCACCGGCACACTACTCGGACGACTCTTAACAGCCTCATTTGGACAACCAGAGCATTCAGCATCATTTGCGTCTGTACGAACGCGTTTGAAATCCGCATACCACCGAGAAATGGTTGTTTTCGGCGGAGCAGAGCCCGAATAAACCCGAATAGCCCTTTTCAAGCCATCGCTGAATTTGAACTGTGTTTTTTCCCATTAAAAAGCAATGTTTTATCAACACACGAAATTCGTTTTTTTCCATTGTTTTGAACGCGAACATCTTTTGTTGGATTTGGCTCGTCTTGAAAGACCCATACAGTTGACTGCTGTTTAGTTTCTGCATAGATCCATGATTCGTCGCCTGTCACAATCTTATAGATGTCTTTTGAAGCACCATAATCGAATTTTTTCAACATTTCTTTGGACCAATCGACACGAACCTTTTTTTGAGCGATTGTCAAATTATGCGGTATCCAACGCGAACAAATCTTTTTGATGGCCAAATGTTCATGCAATATTGAATGTATGTGAGGGGAACTAATGCCCAAACATGCTTCGATCTCACGATAAGTCGCATGACAATCTTGCAATATCAGTTCACGCACAGCATCGATGTTTTCTGGCATAGCAACCGATTTTGGACGACCTTTACGAAATTCGTCCTGGAGCAAACTACGACCACGATTGAATTAGGAAAACCAGCAAAACACAGTGGCCCGGGATGGTGCTTCATCACCAAAAGTACGACTTTTGGTGATGAACGGCGTGTTGTTGAGTTAGTCCACTTCGATAATCATAAAAAATCATCGCACGAAAATGTTCATGATTTAATTCCATTTTTGGCCAAGATGAATTTTTCAAGTCACTGTAAACAACACAAATAGCACTCGTATGACAAAACTTTCTGAACACGTATACCATTAAAAATGTCAAACTTTACGGTGCTGATGTCAGATTTGACGTATCTACACTGGTGTTGCCATATCTCAAAACTTAATTAGCAACCCTCGTAATACAGTATTTCTCTTTATCAAGAAATATGTAACTTTTTATTATTTCTAGAAACGGGATGTACCAGATTACCTGTGTGGAAAGATCAGCTTTGAAATTTTGAACGAGCCTGTCATAACCCCAAGTGGAATCACTTATGAACGTAAAGACATTGAAGAACATCTGCAGGTAAGTTCTTCACCATTTCAACTACAGATGTGAGTAAAACTCTTGTAGAACTTTAGCCTCCAACTTACTTCAGTTTCTGGGTCGAGGTCTTCCACTAGGATACTTCCGAGGTATTTAAATTTTTTCACTCTCTCTATATCAGCACCGTTCAATGTAAGACGTAATCCTGCCGGCCAAACACCATGAACTTAGTTTTACTCACGTTCATGTTCAGCCCCAGCCTCACACCGGCTTCATTTACTCTATCTATAAGCGTTTGAAGGTCGTCAATACTGTCTGCCAGAACAACCGTACCATCTGCGTACCTGATGTTATTGACGCATACACCATTCACTTTGAACCCCAGATTCACGTTATATAGTGCTTCCTTGAAAACTATACCAGAGTACAGATTAAATAACATAGGTGACAAAATACAACCTTGTCGGACTCCACGTTGAATTGGTATGCCTTTCGATTTGTTATTTTCCAATTTAACGACAGCTTCTTGGTTCCAATACTTTGGGAATCAAATGCCATAACTTCCATCTCTCTATTTATATGCTAGTTATATTAAATTTACAAAAATAAAGGTATATTGACAAAATAAACACATATGCAGTAAGTAATCCCTCTTTTTGAGATAAGGTGTTGATAACACAATATGATGTTGAGATTTTTAAAAATAATTTACTAAAAAAGAATATCCTCAGATAGAGGAAACGGCTGAAGAGGACCTGCGTATCCTCATTCAATTACAGAGTTGCAAGCATAAAATCGTAAATGAGGAAGTACAAGGAGAAAATGAAAGATAATCAATTTTGACCCTTGGCAATATTACTATACATAGGGTCTAAATATGGAAAATCAACTTGTCGCCCATTTTCAAGAAATTGATCCACAAATAGAGCGAAACCCAATTTTCGTATGAAATTTGCAAGGTACTTACTTTGCTTTATGAGATATTTTTTAAATAAACAATTCCAACCTGATTTGAAAAATAAATCACCTTTTTTTTTAACCCTTCCCTTACGGTGATAAAAATGAAACGCGCGCTCTGGTGTTGGGTAGTGAGTACGCGATCAAAAATTAGCGATTTTAAATCGGAAAAATAAGAACATTCATAGATAATCCCCTTAATTAATTATAATTGAAGTTAAAAATTATAATAATTGAGATTTATTTGCTGAAAACATTAAAAAACCATCTGGCAACGCTCACGGAACGGGCGTAGATCTAGTCTCGTTGCCAGCTCAACAGCTACTGCGGCGCGGCAGGGTTGGTGGCTAACTCGGGCGTGGCTTACACTTGCGAGGTGGAGACAATTGAGCTCCTCGCTATTCAGTGACGTATGCAAAAGTGAGATGCGAATATAGTGTGGCGCTTCCCGCATACTCTTCACCTATCGTCAAGACCCAAGATCGAGGCACTCACAGCGTTTAAATGCAAATTTGTTTCCGATATTCACGAAATACTTACGATGTAGTCGATAAATTCTGATTATTATTAATATTATTTTTTAAATCAATGCGTAAATATATTATGGAGGAATACCTAAAATCTTAACCTTGTATTTATTATATTTATAGAGATATTGATGGTTATTAGAAGCAACGTCTAGAAGATACCCAACACAGGGAAGGAAAGGTTAATCAAAAATAAAGAAAATGTCCATTTTTATAAAACTATTTCTATCAAATTCTTTTCTCGTCTTATTATTTTCTATCAAATTCCAGTCTCGTCAATCATAGTTTTGCCAACCACCGTGTTTTTTTGAAGAATGTATCCCCCGGGGCTGGCAAGGGATTGCCGTACTTCTAAAGTACTGCTTACATGGACAGCGAAAGAAATGGTAGGGTGATTCCACAATATCTTGAATTATTCCTGCAATAACCAGAGTATTCCTGTACTCTAGTTTTCTGCTCTTGTTAGTGAAACGTAGTGACTATGTAAATAATAAAAAAGGAGATTTATATTTCAACTAGTTCAGTTTTGATCATTTTAAGCAATAAAACAGCAAATTCACATTTAAATTCAATACAATCAATACATTACTTTTATATCTAAAGAGCTTGACTTATGCATAAAAGCTGTTTAAAGGTTGTTTTACTTGACATTTTGACATGGATCGGATGACTTGAATAAAATGAATAAGTTCAAGCCGAGCGATTAGCAGGTATCGAACAATCTCCACACGCAATGACTGCTTGGCAAAGATTGAGTTAAGGAAAGGTAACGGCATAAGCGGTCAGATCGATATGTTTGCGACGTGCGATAAACTATATATAAAGGGCGCTAAATGAACGAAATACATTCTCGTCTGAAACTTCGTACAGTGTTTTATTTTGACAAAATTGTATGTGAAAAAGGAATCTCTTCACCCAACTAGCACCGAGACTCATTGAAGTCACGCCGAAATCGCTGAGGATTGAGCAGTACCTATGAATTTATTTGACAGTCTTGTATAGATCGTTCAGCCAGAAGAGTCATTATGCAATAGTGTGAGTAACACTCTCTGTATTACACAACTTATGTAGTGGTATTGGTTTTATAATGCCACACGATTGGTTCGCGCAGAGCGCACGTTTGTATTGTTGTTAAAATACTCGGTGATTAGAAAAACACTACCATGTCGAAATTAGGAGTGTGATTTTTTTCTAATGAGATTATAATTCAAAATTTTTCGAAAGCTTAGAATGTACCTCGTTATAACTTAAAGTTTCCTAGAATTTAGTATCACTCCAACCACTATTATTTTAAAACTTTATTATTTGGCATGTAATTTTATAATTATGATACATTAACACCTTAAAGACGGGTCCCGCGCTAGCGCGGAAATTTTGTTTGTACCGCTAGGACGGGTCCCGCGTTTGCGGGGGTTGTATACAGTCGAACTAAACGCAATCTCTTGGAAAAAAAAGCAACATATTTATTCGGATATTTATTAGTTTCGTTTATTTAGGTTTGCTTCAAACTTTAGAGCCAATTCCTGCAACATTTGAACTCCATTTCTAAGGTTTTTACGACTTTGAAATTTGACCTGATTTCGCTTTTTTTTTCAAATCATATCTTTTGCATTTGTGCGATTTTTATTTTCGAATTGATTTTTTTGGAAAGGATTTATTTTTCATCGAACTCTACACTATCTTTCGGTTAAATTTGAAAATAAATTCAATGTGGTCGAAGTTTTTTCAATATTCAGAGTCGATCCGCCGTGGTGTTTGTCTTTGGTTAGTGGTGTCTGGAACCAGGCCCATTTGCCAAATGTGTGCGAGACATAACGAATCAACGAGTGCCATCGAAGGGCTAGATTTGAAGAGCAGTCGATCCCAACATCTGAATTTTGGCAATAAAAGTTCTTAGTGCGATAAAATAATCAAATCCGGTTGAATATTAGTGCAAGAAAATAAAGAAAAGACAGCAAAAGTAATCAGGTGAAAATATATATTTATATGGACAATCGAAATCCAAAGATATTTTTAATAATATGTTTTATATTTACGACCCATAGGCGATGACTTATACGATTTATGGCCCGATTTATGGCCCAAGACGAATGAATAGGCGACCCTTTTTTTTTTGTATACATTTTGCGCGTAGTGCTGCAGTACATATTTCAAAACATTTTTTTTTGTAAAATCAACCTTGAACGTGAAGCAAAATGTGTTATACACTTCAAATGCATCCTATTGTGCACTATTTGAAAATTTCATTAAAATCAATTCACTAATAAAATATTTTCGACGATTTTAATAAATTTTGGAAAATATGCGTTTTTGCACGAAAATCGCCCGTCCTAGGCCAATATCTATTGAAATTATCGCCCGGCTGTAAGCTGTTAATATGTTAAATAATCTAACATTAATTTTATATGTAATCTAATTAAAGCTGACAATTTTTTTTACTTTATAATACTTGTACTTATATTTATTTTTAATCTTAAAAAAATTCATTATTGTTATTTAATGTTTCCTAGAATCTGCCATGCCTAAACAATTAATATGTGAAATAAACTTACTTTCATTTTATTTTTATGATTATTACAAAACGTGTGTGTTCATTTCAATGTTGGAATATAAAATATTATTTTTATATTTTTTTGCTTTTTCATTAAAAAAATAAAGTGACAAGTTTTTGTAAACGCACTGTTACACTATTGCAAAATGACTCTTCTGGCTGAACGATCTATACCAGTGCTGTACTTTTTTCATAGTGATTTTATTTTCTTATATAGGGTCTTTCAAATTGAGCGGTTTGTTTGATTCATTTTTTTTAACTCTTGAATAAAACATACAATTTGCTTTAATTTCAAAAAACTTTTTATTGGTCATTGAAGTATAATGTATGCCATTTAAACATAATAAACAATATCTGCCAAATGTCCACCTCTTGCAACTCCACATATGTCCACTCTTTTGTCAAAATTTTCGATGACACTTTGCCATAATTGCGGTTCTAACTCACCAACAACGCGAATAATTTCGTCCTTCAGCTCAGGAATTGATTGGGGTCATTCTTATAGACCTAGATTTTCACGTAACCCCAGAGAAAATAGTCCAACGGTGTCAGATCACATGATCTTGGTGGCCAATTAACATCACCGTTTCCGGAGATTACAATAGATACAATAATTCTCAATTTGAACGCGTTGTTATATTGTGACTCCATTTTTATAAATGCCATACATTACACTTCTCAAATGTCACAAGGCCCAGGCAAGTTCGCGACGCCATCTGTGTTTTATCCAAGAATTAAAAAAACCGCTCAATTTGAAAGACCCTATACAATGAGTTTTTTATCGTTTCGTGAAAGGTTTTTTTTATTTGTTACAGCGAGTCGGCCATTTCGATCCAGTGACCCGTGTGAAATTGACTGCTGACCAGCTGATTCCAAACTTCACCATGAAGGAAGTTGTTGATGCGTTCATTCAGGAGAACGAGTGGTCTCTAGACTATTGAGTCATACTCGAACTGTTCGACAAAGAACCTCGACTAATTTCAAGATCGTACTCTTCTGACCTCTTCCTCTATTCCTCCTTTATGGTTATGAGGTTTCTCTGTTTTTAACTTGAATAGATGAACGTACTGTATTATATCAAGATTTAATGTGTAAGTCATTATTGTGAGAAAATAAAAAAAAAAATGTTAGCCTTTTAATTCATTGTTGTAAATTTTTTGTTTTTTTTTTTTTCAATAAATATTGATCCTCGAATATGTCATGTTTTTACTTTTTTATGAATCAAAATTGTTTCACCTTTATGGTAAAAGAAATCCGCGAGAATCAAAACTTTCTTGCCAGAAAATTATCTTAATTCATTGATCCATTTCTTTTTGTTGTTATTCAAATTATTGGGTTGATGTGAAAGTTATTCCCGTTTTAACAATACTTATTTTGCAGACAGTGTAAACTGTTGTAGTTTGTTTGAAGCTTATTTTTTTTACCATTGCTTAACCCTTATCATAGCATTGTAACGCAGGTGTTACATTAATTTAGGGATTTAAAAAAGAAAAATCCAGAAACTGTAACGTAATTTCAAATATGGCAACACATTCAAATACTATACATCCACTATTGTTTGCAGTGGTATCATCTGGTGATATATATTGATAACGCTACAACCTTCCAAACGACATCGGGTCAACATGTCTGGACAGCGTGGGTGCGTTTTGAAAATTGGGGTAAATAATCTAAATATCTTATTAATCACTACATGTAGAGAAAATTTTATTCAAATAATTTTATTTGTTGATAATTCAGCTATGTAAATGTTGTTCATGTTTTAGATTATAGAATCATTTTATAGCCCTTTTTGTGTTTTATAAAAATTGATATTTTGGCAATGTAACGTGGGTGTTAATATAAAAAAAAAACTATAAGGAAAAGTTGTGAGTTTTTTTCTTCAATTTTCATTCATAACTTACCATAATCACTAAAGAAAAACGTTAACAAGGAATCACCAAAGAAAAACGTTAATATTTGGATAAATTGAACTTTGCCAAGATAAGGGTTAGAGGGACACTCTCGACCTGATTTGCCCAGTTTTTTTTTGTATTCGATCATGTTGCAATCCTAACCTTAAAATTGACAACAGCTGAGAATAAAATTCATATCTGACATTTTTCAAGGAAGTTCTGTAAAGTGTATGGTAAAGATGTGGTAAAAACTGTTACTTGTTGAAGATGTCAACTCTGTGGACGAAGTTAAAACAACCCTTGATGGGTTTTTCGTTCTAAAACCTGAAGATTTTTATAAACGTGTGATATATAATTGGTGAAGAAGGATATATCCAATTATATAATTGATTAAATAAATATAGTTTCTTTTAAACAGAATGATTTAAATTCTACACACTAAACTTACATTAAAGTGACAGGCAATATTCCCCCTAATTTTTTCATTGTGTGTGTGACCCATCAACTTATAAAACATCATCAATAAGTCCCGGGACTAACTACTAAAACAACATTTGTTTGCCAAAATTCTTCTTTATTCATCAACAGTCTCCTTCAAGAGCGATACATTCATTCCAATGCTTTCCTAACTTTTCTATGCTAGCTGTGTAGAACGATTTATCTTTGGTTTCAAAATAGGCGTTAGTTTCGACAATCAATGGAGTCAAATCTCTTTCCCTGGAGCGTCTTTTTGAGGTCTGCGAACAGCCAATAATCACTGGGGGGCAAATCTGGAGAATACGGTGGGTGCGGAAGCAATTCGAAGTTCAACTCATGCAATTTGGCCATCGTTACCATCGACTTGTGATACGGTGCATTGTCCTGATGAAAGAGAACTTTTTTCTTCTTCATATGGAGATGTTTTTTTGCAATTTTCGCCTTCAAATGCTCCAATAACGCTATGTAATATTCGCTATTAATGGTTTTTCCCTTTTCAAGGTGATCGATGAATATTATACCATGTGCATCCCAAAATACGGAGGCCATAACCTTCCCGGCCGACTGTTGAGTTTTTGGTCGCTTCGGACGACTTTCACCGGCTGCTATCCACTCAGCTGACTGCCGATTTGATTCCGAAGTATAGTGGTGGATCCAAGTTTCATCCATTGTCACATACCGATGCAAAAACTCCTGTTCATTTCGCGTAAATACTGCCAAACAGCGTTCTGAATCATCGATGCGTTGTTTCTGTTCCATTGTGAGCAAACGCGGCACCTATTTCGAAAAAAGCTTTTTCATGACCAAATGTTCATGCAAAATAGTGTAAACACTACCAAATGATATCTTCAGGATGTCAGCTATCTCACGCAATTTTGCTTTGCGATTTTCCATCACGATTTTGAGTTTTTTTTAATGTTTTCTGGTGTAACAGCCTCATTTGGACGACCAGAGCGTTCAGCATCATTTGTGTCTGTACGACCGCGTTTGAAATCAGCATACCACCGACAAATGGTTGTTTTCGACGGAGCAGAGCCCGGATAACAGTTTTCAAGCCATCGCTGAGTTTGAACGGTATTTTTTCCCATTAAAAAGCAATGTTTTATCAACACACGAAATTCATTTTTTTTCCATTGTTTTGAAAATAGCAAAAGTAGCGTCACTAAAACCACTGTAACTCAATGACACAATGTCGGAATGTCATGAAAGTTTGACACGTAACTTCTAAAGGTTGGTACTAACTGAGAATGGTGTGGATTTGTTATTAGAGGCGCCATCTGTGGGTTAGTCTCGGGACTTATTGATCGATGTGTTACGTGAGTGTTCCAGGAAGTAAAGAATGTTTTGGCATAACTAAATAAAAAACTAAAGCTATCAATACAAAACTTTATTTACAAAGTCACAGTACCTCACTCTATATTTCAATGTAGTCGCCATAGCTGTCAAGGCACTTATTGTAACGTGGAACCAATTTTTCGATTCCGATGTTATACTCTTCTACCGCCAAAGGTATAAGCCTGGATGTCACTTCTTGTTTGAGGTCTTCATTGTTTGCGAACTGTTTTCCACCCAAAAATTCCTTTAGTTTCGGGAATAAGTGAAAATCACTCGGACCCAAGTCAGGGCTGTAAGGAGGATGTCCAAAAATTTCTCACTTAAGACGTTGAAGTTCTCGCTGTGTTCGTGCTTATGCATGAGGCCGCGCATTATCATGAATCAAAACCACCTTTCCCGACAATATTCCACGTTTCTTGTTTTGGATGGCACGTCTAAGTCGTTGAAGAGTATCATAATAGGCCTCTGAGTTTATTGTGTGTCCTCTTGGCATAAACTCCACGTGGATCAAAACCTTTCGGTCCCAAAAAACTGTTGCCATCACTTTTCTGGTGTTGTGATTCGGTTTTTCTTTTCCGAGCACACATTTTTTTGTAGCCAAGGTGCTATGTCACTATTTCATGTAGGAGCGATCGTGAAATTTCTGGGAAAGATTCATGTACTGTGCTTAAAGTTGCCTATAAATTTCGATAGGCCGAACATTTTGTGCATTCAAAAAACGAATGACACTACGCACTTCACATTTGGCGAGATTTTCGATGGGCACATCCATTTTTAAAGGTTATAGAACAAAGACGCACGACCGTTCAGCAACAAAACTCAGCTCGCGCTGAAGCGAGGGAAGGAGCTAACTGGCATGCATACGATCGCGGTGGTGGGAGATCGGCGCAGGGCGTGGTGCGCAATCGTTCTTTACTTTCTGGACATGCCTAGTACAGTACCTTCTAGGAAAATTATAGTGATGTATAATTTTCCAATTAACCAGAAAGATGTTAAAGAGTCTGTAAGTGAAAATCAGATTCTTACACCTTTTTAAAACATTGGGTATCAACGGAAATCAAAACCAATCATATTTTTGAAGAGCTCTTGGGGTAACAAATGTTACTAAATATCTTAGTTTACTTGAAAGAGGTTGTGAGTTACTTTATGGCGATGGTCTGAAGCTATCCCATTGTATTTTCAATGTTATTATTGATAAACTAGACAATTAATTTGTGCCATGCACAGCTTCAGAGGTTTTTTTATAATCTTTCTGAACTGTTTTCTTATGAAACAGTACTTGTATATAAAATATTTACAGAGTTTACTACTTACTATTCCTATAAACACATTTAATATTAATTCCCAAATAAAAGACGTGATTAAAAACAACAATTACACCCTGACACAACACCTGACAGCTGATTTATTCAACTCTATATCAGGACGTGGATAAAAAGAAATTATTTCAATATTATAATTCTATTATAACAGCTCGCGCATAATTTTATTCACAAAAGTGACATCTGATATTACAAATCAGAACTAAATCTAAATAATTATTGACAATAATGTCGTCGTCGTCATTGCTGGACCTCGTAGTTGAGGATCCTCTCGTCATTCCAATGTCAATTCTGTTGGAAAGCCATGCTGTGTCGTGGAGTTTTTTTTTTATTAGATGAGTGAGCCGTTGCTCACCAGCAAACTCGATCTGATGGTACACCGAAATGAGACGATCGTACGACACTGGCATAGAGAATGCTACGGTTATCCTGGACGGATATGGTCAGCAACACGAGGGTTGTTCAAAGAGCCAAAGTTGATGGAGAATTGCTGACTAATATTAAAATTTGAAAGGTGTCCTATTTGAGGCATGTACTTAGAGGAGCAAAGTACAAATTACTGCACCTGATCATCTAAGGCAAAATAGAGGGTCAAAGAGGGGCAAATCTCCTGGGTCCGCAATATACGGTATTGGACTGGTATAAGGGATCTTTTTCGGGCTGCCGGGGGCAAAGATGCCTACTCTCAGGTGATATTCAACATTGGGGGGACCTGACATGACACTGGGAAGAAGAAAAAGTTCTACATTCTTGCAAACCTTATGGATAGTTCACCTACGATCTCCAAATATATATTTGCATACTTTTATAATGTTTTCTGGTGTTGTTCTTGGTAATGATTTTATTGATCTTTTTAATGTGTAATACTTAATGAGGTGTTTAATTTTAAATGATTTAACTGATCTTTTTAATGATTTTACTGATCTTTTTAATGTGTAATACTTAACCTTTCCTTCCCTGTGTTGGGTATCTTCTACACGTTGCTTCTAATAACCATCAATATCTCTATAAATATAATAAATACAAGGTTAAGATTTTAGGTATTCCTCCATAATATATTTACGCATTGATTTAAAAAATAATATTAATAATAAGCAGAATTTATCGACTACATCGTAGGTGTTTTGTAAAGATGGAAAACAAATTCGCATTTAAACGCTGCGAGTGCCTCGTCTTGACGATAGGTGAAGAGTATGCGGGAAGCGCGACACTATATTCGCATCTCACTCTTGCATACTCCACTGAATTGCGAGGAGCTCAATTGTCTCAATCGTCGCAAGCGTGAGCCACGCCGGGGTAAGCCACTATACCGCTCCGCGCCGCAGTATCTTCTGGACTCGCAAATAGATTAGACGTACCCCCGTTCCGTGAGCGTTGCCAGATGGTTTTTTAATGTTTTTCAGCAAATAAATCTCAATTATTATAATTTTTAACTTCAATTATAATTAATTAAGGGGATTATCTATGAATGTTCTTATTTTTCCGATTTAAAATCACAAATTTTTGATCGCGTACTCACTACCCAACACCGGAGCGCGCGTTTCAATTTTAGCACCGTAAGGGAAGGGTTAATGAGGCGTTGAAGTGAAATGCTCTGATATTTTAATGTGTAATACTTAATGATGTGTTGAATTTTATTATGTATTGTTTAGTTTTATATAGTTATACATTAAAAATGTATTGAAATTTAGACTGGAAGCATATAAAAAAATATTGATGTTATATCTAATAAGAGACAGGCAATTGCCGAGTTTGTTTTGCATTATTTGTTTTTCTTATATGTGTATAACGATATCTGGGTATTTGCTGAAAAGCATCTCACGGCCAGGCTCACCCTATTAGTGGTGTGGGTGTATCTCAAATGAGAGGATGCTATGAGATGAGTCTGAACCTTTTGATAGCTTCTCTCTGTTTAAAGATTTTTTTCACTGTCTTAACATACGTGTGTAATTTCAGAATATATATTTTCATATTATATTGTTATTTATAAACCTATTGTCTATTTATTTAATTTTATATGTAGCTCATTATTGCCTGTTGTGAGATGTTGTGTACACCCATTAAATTCACATATTGCCTGTTGTGAGATGTTGTGTACACCCATGAAATTAACATATAAACACACTTAAATAGTTCAACAAATCTGAGCTGTAGCCACTCGTGTGGTTTGATAATTCTCAACAAAAAAAAAATACTTTTATACTCAAGAAAATGTAACATGGTCCCTGTGACGTTTGAAATGTCATGTCTCAAGAGGATGGGGTAAAATCGTTTTTTAATAAATCGAAAAATTGTTTTTCTCTAAACTGACGTTTAAATTCCTAATTTTCATTATACCTACTTTCTAAAGTATTGTATGATTTGTGTCTATCTTTAAATAGGCCAAGATCCACTATGAATTAATACTAATTACGAACATTTAATTTGAGGTATAAAAGAATCGAAAATCCAATTATCGAATACCCCATCCCTAGCCAATGCAGACTGACGTAGTGACTGTTGACAAACGTCACCAAATATTATTTGATTTCAACAAACTGCCACATTTTTGCTAATTTGTAACAAGATGTATTAATTTGTCATTATCGTTAGTTTTATGTAATGTATTTACCTAGAAAACTTGCTATTTATTAGAATCGAGGCTTATATTAAAGTTAATAATATAATTAAAATTACTGAACGTCGTTACAAGGTTGTATTGGGGCAAATTTGTAAAACGTCACAGGGACCATGCTACATTTTCTTTAGTATAGTTTATCTGTTTTGTCAAAATGTTGACTTGAGTCATTCACAAACGTAAAATCTGGACCTTTTTTTTTGTCAGTTATGTTTATGTATATTTGAAATTTGAAAAAAGAACAAGATTTTGTATAAATGCGCTTCACTGATTGGTTAATACTTGAGAGACTGAATGCGACATAATATTTTACTGGCAACACAATTGAAATTATATTAATCAAGTGGCAATATTTTTTACAGTTTCAAAAAGTATGAAATTAAATATTTTATCTTAATACTGGTTATTTTAATTATATTTTATGTTAATAATTTTTAATTTTTGTAGTTTAATAAATTTTTCGTATTTTCATTGATTGTATTTGAATATTTTTTCTTTATGGTCACTATAAATTGGTAATTTCATGTGCCATATGTGTTCTGAATTGTGTTAATATTTTAAGCTGATGATATTTCATATTTTTTTTAGTAAATGTTGCTTTGATCTGTAAGGCTAAGGCCACACCAAAGTGCTTCGCTAGGTGCTACGGTACTAGGTGATTTCATGCATGGCCACACAAAAGTGCTTCGCACAAATTCATTTGACATTTGGAAGCGGTTGAGTCAACAAACGATGCCACTCTCAAAACTAACCAATTTCATTACAACTTACCATCTTTATTTACTTCCTGTGCAACGTCATTCCGAAGTGATTTTATTACAGGTACATTTTTGTATAATTTTCTCGATGGGTTCCACAAAGGCTCCCTTTTATACACAGCTGTTAGTAAAACTTCCGCCATCTTGTATAATCACTTGGTGACACAATAAAATTAACCAACATGTCTGTTCGCTATGAGATTCACTCGATGACTAATCGTCATGTAGCGTGGCGCGAAGCGTGTACTGCGATAGTATGTGGTGCGTTGGTTTGCTAGGATATGTCGCTTAGCTCGCAGCGTAGCTCTAAGCACCTAGCGAGGCTCCTACCTGTGTGGCCGAGGCCTTAGTGTTTTATATCTTTTAATTAAATAAATTTCATACAAAGTCAAATAAATTTCATACAAAGTATGAGTATCTATGAATAAATATTACACTATGTTACAAAGTATGAGTATCTATGAATAAATATTAGGTGTACCGGAAAAGAATGTCGTTTTTTTTGTTATCGCTTTTGAGTGGTCAGTTGTGCTTCGGCAGTCGAACTTTTACAACGTGTTCTGTGTTGTTTCTCTGACTACGTATACCTGGAGTGTATTTGGACTTTGAAACAAAAACATTTACAACCCTATACACAATGGCGAGCTTTGTACCAAATGAGGAATTTATTCGAAATATTATGCTTTACCATTTCATGAAGAAATAAGGTGCAACATGTGCTTTAAAAAATATTTGTTATTTACTGGGAGATATTTTGAATGTTCGCCAATGCCAAAGGTGGTATAAACAATTTAAATCCGGCAATTTTGATCTAAAAAATAACCCTGTTAGTGGTCGACCTGTTAAAGTGGATAGTGATGTTTAAACTGAGCTGATTCAGCAAAATCCAACTTCAACGATTCAAGAACTCGCGGAGCAACTTGGATGTTCATGGTCAAGCGTACAAGAGCATATAAAAAAATTGGCAAGACATGGAAACAAGGAAAATGGATCCGTCATGAATTAAGTGAAGAGAATCTCGGTGAGCGTATAAACGCGTGCACTGAGTATTCGGAATTAAATACCAAAACTCCATTTCTACAACATCTTGTAACTGTTGACGAAAAATGGGTGTTGTATTCAAACCAAAGACGCAAGAAACAATGGCTTTCAAAGGGCCAGGTACCAAAACCCACCCCTTAGCCCGGGCTCACTGCAAAAAAAGGTCTTTTGTCTGTTTGGTGGGACTGCAAGAGAATACTTTATTTCGAAACATTAAAACCCGGCCAGACAATTAACGCCCAAGTGTATTGTGATCAACTAAAGCATTTAGATGCAGAAATAATAAAAAAAAGACCTGCACTGGCTAATTATGGACAAGTGTTTTTACAGCACGATAATGCACGACCGCATACCTCAGAAAATTACGAAAGAAAAGATTAAAGCCCTAGGTGTAACAACTGTACGTCACCCACCATATTCACCGGATCTTGTTCCATCAGATTACCATTTGTTCCGGTCAATGCAACACTTTTTAAACGGAAAAAAATACAAAAATTATAAGGATGTCAAAAAAGGCATATCTGAGTATTTTGCATTGAAACCAGCTAAATTTTACGAACGCGGTATTAAAAAATCGACTGAGAGGTGGAAGGAGGTTATATCAAACTATGGCAATTATATTTTGAACCAAGTTTTAATAAATAAATACATTAAATGCACCAAATTTTTTCATTGAAAAAACGACATTCTTTTCCGGTACACCTAATATTACACTATGTTACAAAGTATGAGTATTTATGAATAAATATTACACTATGTTACAAAGTATGAGTATCTATGAATAAATATTACACTATGTTACAAAGTATGAGTATCTATGAATAAATATTACACTATGTTACAAAGTATGAGTATCTATGAATAAATATTACACTATGTTACAAAGTATGAGTATCTATGAATAAATATTACACTATGTTACATAGTATGAGTATCTATGAATAAATATTTATTATCTATGAATAAGTTATCATCCATATATTTGGAAAAGAAAGATAATATGACATTTTTTTTTAATAGGTTTTTATTCGAATAAATATTAAATTAATTATTTTTATGGGGAGGAAAATAATTTTCTTTGGTGCAAATTTTGAAGGGACTATTTGTAACGTAAATAGGTTAGAATTTTTTTTCAATTTATCACATAAAGAAAAAATGTTAAATGTCATGATATTTTTTGCGCCATATCAATTTATTAATATTTTTTGTATTTCTTTTTTTTATTATCATATCCTAGAGAATATCACAAATATTGGAAGGAAAATCTGTAAAAATGAGTAATAAAAAGATTACTTGTATATCTCAGTAAATATTACCCATAAGAGCACTTTATAAAAGTCAGCTCATAAGGGTAACTAAATGCCTGAAATTATGCCTGAAAGTTAGTTTGAACTGAAATATCAATAATGAATAATGTATCTACTTATTCATCAGACTAATGGCGTTTAATGTTAGGACAGATATCTAGTTTATTATGACAATAATGATTTGTTAAGAAAAAACCAATGATCACTGCCTCTCATTAGTGGTCAAATTATTTTGACTAGCTTCATGTAAAAAATTCTAGATTATATTCCTACCATCATGCCATTTCCTTGTCGGAATAGGCAGAGAGGAAAGAGTGTCAAACATCATCTTTCATCTCTACTTTTTATTTTTACTTTTTTTTACACATGGTAAGAAATATATACAATTTGCGAAAAAACAACAGGAAATTTAATTTGGACGTACAATTTTAATGGCTCTAGGTTTGTTGCCTTTCATTTGTCGTGTTCCCAGTAAACTAGGCTTTTGCCTGTATCTCACTGAGGACAACAGTGAGATACAGGCAAAAGCAAATACAGCTCCTATGATTTCTCTGACTTCTTACATTTCTATTATAATATTCGCTATCATTAATGATACCCACTCAGTTAGATTTGCTATCCATTACTGGTCTAAAATACGGGACTATATCGCCAGGTTTCTGACATTGGTAGCTAATATTTTACTGTCCTCAGTGAGATACAGGCAAAAGCCTAGTTTACTGGGTATACGACAAATGAAAGGCGACAAACCCAGATCCATTAAAATAATGTATGTTCAAATTAAATAACCTGTTGTTTTTTCGCAAATTATGTATATTTCTCGTCATGTGTAATAATAAATAAATTAAAAAAACTGTTTCTGTGATATTTTACTTAAAAATTGAGACTCCTTCCAATATACACATACGAGGACGGTTCAATAAGTACCCGTGTTAGGAATGAAGACGCCATTTTTTTCAAAAACAAATTACAGTCAACTCCGGTTATAGTGAACTCGGTAATAGTGACCTTTTGGCTAAAGTGAACCAAAATCTACTAGTTTAAGTTCACTATAACATAGGTTTTTACCATACACATTTGATATATGGGGCTGGGATAGAAAATTTTGGTTCACTATCGCCGAAGGTTCACTATAACCGAGTTCACTATAATCGGAGTTGACTGTATTTATTTTTCAACATAGTCCCCTTTTAGGGATATATACTTCTCCCAACGTCCCTGCCATTTTATACACCCCTCCAAAAGCTTTTTTTTTCTTGCGAGCCATTTCTTCATAAAAAGAAGAAATTGCAGGGAGCCAGATCGGGCGAATTTTTTTCAAAAACAAATTATTCATTTTTCAACATAGTCCCCTTTTAGGGATATACACTTTATAAAACGTATATAAAACCACGTTGCACTGCTTACTGTAATAGCTGTCAAATGCAAACTAACTTATGAATCAGTGTTAAATTTGTTTTTGGCGTCGTTAAACAGATGGCAGCACACAATGGTAACAGCAACTTGCTTTAGCAATGCCATCTGTCGTTAGACACGGGTACTTAATGAACCACCCTCGTTTGTGTATCTGGGCACTTACATATTTTAACACGTTGATCGCCGTGTCAGCCACCGGTGGCCGACACCGAGGTATTCCAATTGGGCCGTGTCGGCCACCGGTATACCTAACTTCAGAGTGTCATTCTGCCCGTCGGCTACGCGCTCTGTATTAAACTACTATTAAACTTGGCCGACATGGCCCTACTCTATCTTACTACGATATGGCCTAAGGATATCTTCATGGTTCTAAAAGATATACTCATGAATGTGATAGATAGGTTATATTAAATTAAAAACCTAAAAACGTAATAACATTTTTTGGACATTTTACGAAAATCCTATTGGCGATCAATATGTTAAGATTGTGTGAAAATAGCATTTCCAATTAAAATATCAATTTCTAATTTTTATCAGATGTGCATATTGGTCATTCGATAATAATTTCTGAAAAAATCTCATTTTTTTAAATTTCGCACATACCAATTTGAACCAGAAACCTGTTGATAATGTTTCTTATAGAAAATTTGTAAAATGTATATGTGGTAGACTCTCCGTTATCTCTGAACTGTAGAAGGTATTAATTATATGAGAGACGATTTATTTATGATTTAGATAAAAATTACTCGAAATTTTATGAACTATTTCAATATGTAACTTTTAACTTCATGTTGTGAATGATATACAATACAATACTGCCCTCATAAGCAAAAACGCAGCTAATGGCAAAAGTTAAGTTTTGAGAAAACTGTACTTTCACGTTTTTCATTGCTGTTTAAAAATGTGATTCATAAGCAAAAACGCAGCAAACGTATAGGCACTTGCTGTCTTTTTGCTTATAAATCACATTTTACTGCTTTTTTGCTTAAAAAAACCTAGCGTTTTGTAAAATTAAAGAAGACATTATGTCAATTTTTGTATTGAAATAAATGGGTTTCTGTAATTGTTTTTATGGATTATGGTTCTGAATTTGATATGGGATATTGCCTCATACTTAGTAAAATTTAAAAAAAATTCCCGTTAGCTGCGTTTTTGCTTATGCGGGCAGAATAGTTTATCAATGAATTTTTAAAATGTTATTTAACTCCGCAGATTTAATTATGTTTATTTTGTAAATAGAAAATAAATTGTTTTTATTTATTAAATTCTAAACACAGAGCTTTTTATAAATTCACATTTTCTTTTAAGCATGTCCTGTTTTTAATGTTTAGAGACAAATAAAAATAAGCATAGATAAATTATTTTTTCTTTTACAACCCTCGGTAATACTGATCTAAAAGAATTGAGCTGTGTAACTCCTGACTCTTCTGTCTTTTTTTAGTTAATAGTTTCAATTTTATTAGCTTGTCCTGACGCTGTCGAAGACTGCAAATCGATGCTTGGTGCGGGGCCTGAAAAGTAGAAATAAACTGTTTACCATCATGTCATTTCCCTGTTGAGGTAGACACAATATAAGTCAAACTATTAAATAAAAAAAAAATTATTTACGGATCATTTACTGAAAAGTTATATAATTTTTTTTTACCAAAATACATTTATACATACTGTAGGGAATACCGTCGTCCCTAAAATATTGTCAACACACACGGTCAACGACCGATGAATCAACCTTTGGATATGTACAAAGGTCACATACCAGAACGTCAATATTGTTTACACGCAAATAATATTTACGTCGCATTCCACGGTAGAAAGAGAACGCATCGCGTTGTCTCACCGTTTGGCCAATAAATATTCTACCCACTACATTGTTCGCAACGTCTGCAAACGCCTCGGCACGCACAGGAGTGAGATAAAGATATACTGCGGACGCATTCACGCGCCCCGTTCTGAAATTGTATATATACCTACTTATCGATGAATAAAGCTCTCTTATTATTATTCACTTGACCATTCATCGTTGTTTACTATTTATTGATTATTCACTCTCACTTCCTGCATTCCTGAATCGACGTATTTTATTTTAAATACAAAACAAATCATAATCATCACGACGTATCGCTAAAGCATTCCGCTAAATTGGTGACCCCGAATGAAAAGGAACACAGAATTCGGCTAAAGCGAATACAGCGATGTCAACAACATCATCATCAGCACGTCCTACTAGGACATCCGCTAAAATACCATTATGCTGTTTCCTTGTCGGGGTAAGCAGAGAGGAGTGAATGCCATACTTTTCTATCTCAACATATATCCTTTGCCTCATCTACGTTCATATACTCATGCAACTCCTGCGAATACTCTGACTTTTACATTTTTTTCTTTAAAATATTATTCACTTGATCCAACCATGCTTTCCTTAGTGTTCCACATTTTTGCACTATATATTTGTATTGTTGAAGTGTATGGCCACACGGTAATGTACTGAACTCGTACGGAAGATCGTCGGTTCGAACCTCGCACTATGCTACTCCCCTCGAATGACACAGACATCTATTTTGCCTACAGTGAGTTATTGGACCGCTTTGACAAGAAATTGAAGGAAACACGGCCCCATTTGGCGAAGAAGAAAGGGCTGTTTCATCACGACAACTCACCAGCACATTCATACGGAGTTGTGACCATCAAACTGCATGAATTGCATTATGAATAGCTGCCCCCCCCCCCTATTCGCCCGACCTGGATCCCTGCGATTTCTTTTTATTTCCAAACATGAAGAAATGACTCAGATGGGTTAAAAAAATGGCAAGGACGTTGGGAAAAGTGTACATCCCTAAAAAGGGACTATGTTGAAAAATAAATAATTTGTTTTTGAAAAAAAAATGGCATCTTCATTCCTAACACGGGTACTTATTGAACCACCCTCATACGAGGTATATAGGTATACACCTATATGAATATAATCATATACAGGGTGTCCCATACCTCAACGTCAAGCGGGTATCGAGGAAGAGGTCAGCTTATGACGGTTCAGAATATAAAAAAATGTCTTGAAAAAGCCTTATACTTTTCGAGTTATAGGCATTTCTTCGAAAATTGTGAAAGTAGCTACCATGCGCCAAATGTTTATATGCTGTGACTACAAATTGCCATATTTTATGATTTTCATGATTGTATCGCAATCCTAGATAACTCCGTCTCCGTCTTATGTGCCCGTACCATCTCAGCTGTCGCTCTTCCCGCTTACTGTTTATGTCAGTGACCCCCAGGCTACCACGAATGCGTGAGCTCTTAATTCTATCTTTTAGTGATACTCCCGCCGACCACCTAAGCATTTGCATTTCTGCTGTTTCAAGTTGCCTAGAGTAGGAGCTGTACCTAATCCAGCATTCTGAGCCATACATAATTGCGGGTCTAACGATAGTCTGGCATACCTTTCCTTTCAGTTTTATAGGCATTATTGCGTCACACTTGACTCCTGTTACCGATCTGAATTTCATCCATCTCACACTTATTCTATGGTCAACATCCGCTGCGCACCCTCTGTCTTTGTGGATGAGTGAGCCCAGATACTTAAATGAGTCACAGCCGGCTAATAATCACATTCATACTAATAGTCACAGCCGGCTAATAATCACAGTCATACTAATTGTCACAGCCGGCTAATAATCACAGTCATACTAATAGTCACAGCTGGCTAATAATCACAGCCATACTAATAGTCACAGCTGGCTAATAATCACAGCCATACTAATAGTCACAGCTGGCTAATAATCACAGCCATACTAATAGTCACAGCCGGCTAATAATCACAGTCATACTAATAGTCAAAGCCGGCTAATAATCCCAGTCATACTAATAGTCACAACTGGCTAATAATCGCAGCCGGCTAATAATCACAGTCATACTAATAGTCACAGCCGGCTAATAATCACAGTCATACTAATAGTCACAGCTGGCTAATAATCACAGCCGGCTAATAGTCATACTAATAGTCACAGCCGGCTAATAATCACAGTCGTACTAATAGTCACAGCTGGCTAATAATCCCAATCACACTAATAGTCACAGCTGGCTAATAATCACAGCCAGCTAATAGTCATACTAATAGTCACAGCCGGCTAATAATCACAGTCATACTAATAGTCACACCTGGCTAATAATCCCAATCATACTAATAGTCACAGCTGGCTAATAATCACAGCCGGCTAATAATCACAGTCATACTAATAGTCACAGCTGGCTAATAATCCCAATCATACTAAAAGTCACAGCTGGCTAATAATCACAGCCATACTAATAATCACAGCCGGCTAATAATCACAGTCATACTAATAGTCACAACCGGCTAATAATCCCAGTCATACTAATAGTCACAACTGGCTAATAATCGCAGTCATACTAACAGTCACAGCCGGCTAATAATCACAGTCATACTAATAGTCACAGCTGGCTAATAATCCCAATCATACTAATAGTCACAGCTGGCTAATAATCATAGCCGGCTAATAATCACAGTCATACTAATAGTCACAGCCGGCTAATAATTACAGCCATACTAATAGTCACAGCCGGCTAATAATAAAAAATTATCTAACAACTAATTATAAACATATATACCATTGTGTCTTTTCCTTGTAGTAATATTTAGAGAAGAGAGAGCACCAAGTATTCCTTTACATCTTCCACTTACTAATAATTTGATAGGGAGAGAAGTAAAACAAAAAAATTATATTATGAATGATTTATTTTACATATTCGCTTCTTATCAACAAAGAAAATTTAAAAATGAAATCTACTGATGCATTTAATGTTAACATTGTTGGTCATCATTCTGGTTTGTCTTCAAGTATAGCTTGATCAGTTAAGGTAGAAAAGAAGAATTCCCCGTATTGTAGATTTGTATTAAGGTTGCTAGCAAACCATGACAGAGGTTGAAACATATTCGGTTAAGGGGAAACTCCTTTATATTATATTATTACATTTATTATTAATTAAAATATCTTATTTATGCTATACTTGATGACTAATGCTAAATATAGTGGCATACCTCTTAAATAGAATATTATTATACGAACAACGTTCCCTCTAAGGTGTGCGCGTGTGCGGCCGCACATCTGTTAAAAATCGTCCGCACACATGTTTCCATCTTCCGCACACATCTCAAAGAAAGGAACTTGTAACCATTTTTTTTACACGATGACACACTAATACTAGAAACTGACCAATCAGCGCACAGGAGTTGACTAACACAATCACACGCTCTGTGTACGTACGCTATAGTACAATACAGTCGCAGATTCTTTCCTTACGCCGCGTGGACTCTACCTACTCGTATTATGTTATATATTTCGAATAAAGCACATATAAGTTGATGGGCCGCACACACAATGAAAAAAATAGAGGGAACGTTGGATACAACGATACGATAGGCAATCGGACACCGATGGCTTACAATCTCTTATGATCGAGAATCATTGTCAGCCATCCTGCAGATGGAAGACGCCTGTATGTATATTGGTTTATTGTGTGCAAGCTGTTGAATGCAAAAGTACAGTTTTGATAGGTCCAAAGTTTTGATGGCGAGGACATCAAAATTCCAAAAGAATCGGCAGGTTTAATCTGCTGCGGGGCTATTTTTGCATTGTTTAACCCTTCCTTCCCTGTGATGTGTAACTAGTACACATTGCTTCTAAAAACTTTAATATCTCTATAAATATAATAAATACTGGATTCAGATTTTAGGTATTCCTCCGTAATACATTTACGCATTGATTGAAAAAAATAATATAAATAATAATAAGCACTTATCGGCCATATCAGATGTTTTGTGAAAATTGGGAATAAATTCACCAATACAATCAAACGTGTGCCAGTGTGTGACATAGGTATATTCATTCTAAAAAACCGCTATGGGTGAGGAAGCGACGCTATTCACGTCTCACTCTCACTCTATTTCGGTATATGGGAATGCAAGAAATAGAATCTCAGTTTGCTCGCTTCAGTAGCTCTCAGGCATTCGTTTGAGGTGGTTTCTTCCTCCGTTTTGTAAACGTCGGCCGATGTTTTTTATTCATGTTTTCAGCAATTAAATTTCAATTATTATCACTTTTGACTTCAAATTTAATTAATTTAAGCGATTGGCTATGAATATTCTAATTTTTCCGATTTTAAATCGATCATTTTTACATTTGTATTGATGTGTATTAAATACACATCACCGGAACGCGTCGAATTTTTTAGCACAGGAAAGGAAAGGTTAGTAATCCTTGACAAATTTATGATATACAGCATATACTAGTAAGCTACAAAAAAAAAAAAACATAAATTCAGATGTAAAGGGCTTGAAAGTTAAACTAGTTTGGAAATAAATCCATCAGGAATCGGACACCCGTTTGCGTAACATGACTGCTAACCATTAGATCACGGCTGCCGACGAATAGAATGTTATGCTGCAAATCTAAGTATATGAAATATAAAATTATTGGTATTTAATGAGTTGTTAACTATTTATTTGCACACATATTAATTAATAAATTATGAAATATTCAACAAAAAATTAAAAACTCATTCACAAACCTCCAACCCAGGGATTGTAATTTAATTTCCACTGGTATCTTAATTTTTTAAAAAGGATTTCAGTGAAATTTTCACTCAAGGTCTCATTTACATCTTACTGGTTAGTTGGAAGAAATTATCATAAACAATAAACCCATCATGTTATACTATATACAACAAAGGTAGAACAATAAACCCATCACGTTATACTATATACAACATAGAATAAAAATATTTATCAAAATAATTCGATAATTTTTTCAATTTCTCAATTTTTAAACTGCAATTTTTGAAGCTTTTCGAAAGATAGGTAAACAAATATTGCATTTGAAAATATTGAGTTTAATTTAGGACACTTTGTCAAAATATTACTTTGTCATCAGTAGGAAATAAAAATTGTAACCTTAAGGGAAAAATGAAAATGTTTTAATTATAATATTGTAGTTTTTTTTAATAAATTATGTTCACTTTTGCTTTTTAGATGTTAAATCACATTTCAAGGATTTTAAGAACGTTTATAAGTGAAAAAGATTGTTATTCACTAAACACACGTTTTATTTCACCACTTGTTATATTGCTAGTCAATCAGTTTCAAAGCCTAGATGCTCCTTTATAGTTCTAACATAGAAGCTTGTTGGATTTGAAATTACTCCACTCATGATATAACAAGTGCTGTTGAAACACAAAATATACAATAACCATACTGTAAAACTGCATCGTATAAGCGAGGTATTTCTGTAACTAGAAAATAATTATTGTATTACACTTTCGTTGTATGTTATACTAGTACAACCGGGCAGGTTTATTGTCATATGACGAATTCATCCAACCACCAGAGTTAAAAATCTTCAATTAAAAACCAAACAGAGACCTTCTTCTTTCGGATACGATAAGGTATCAAAGTCAAATCTCCCGAGAGAAAGGCAGGCGTCTTACCAACTAAACCATAGAGGTTACCATTAACATTTAAGGAAGAATAATATGGCATAAAGTTTTATAAACAATTTGATATAATGAATTTACTCTATGATGTGTTTTTGAAACATAGAGGTATGCCACGTTTTCTCCCAATTAATGTACCTTTACCATATTTACACACTTGGCATGATTTAGATGATCATTATTAATATGTTATCAATTGGGATCTTATGCAAATTTATAATAAAATTGAACTATTTAAAGTGAGCTACAAGCATTAAATCTGTTTCTTACTTTACAAATATGTATTTAAAACATTTCATTATGATTCTATTTATTTATTTATTTGTTAAAAGTTAAAAGCCTGACTAAATGAATGTTTCATATTTACCATTATACCACAAATTAATATCCTAGTGAAAGACCTCGACCCAGAAACCGAAGTCAAGTGCAGAATTGAATCATCTCGTGCGGCTTTTAATAAAATGAGAAGCGTATTCTGCGATGATAATCTAAACTTGAAACTTCGACAACGGGTAGTCAAATGCTACGTTTGGTCAGTGTTATTGCATGGAGTGGAATCATGGACCCTCAAAGTTGGTAGTATGAACCGACTGGAAGCATTCAAAATGTGAATGCACCGGAGAATGCTACGGATACCCTGGACGGATATGGTCAGCAACACAAGGGTTCTTCAAAGAGCCAAAGTTGATAGAGAGTTGCTGACTTATATTAAAATCCGAAAGGTGTCCTATTTGGATCATGTACTTAGAAGAGCAAAGTACAAATTACTGCACATGATCATCCAAGGCAAAATAGAGGGTCGAAGAGGTGTTGGCAGTTGGCAAATCTCCTGGCCCCGCAATATACGTGATTGGACTAGTATAAGGAGCGTTGGGGATCTTTTTCGGGCTGCGGGGGACAAAGATTCCTACTCTCAGGTGATAGTCAACGTTGGGGGGACCTGGCATGACACTGAGAAGAAGAAGAAATGTATGGAATATATTACTGGATGGACTATAAATTTCTTTCAATGAATGCAGTACCCTAAGGGTTGGCTCACGCGGTACATACTCTTAATTAGGTCACACAATTTATCAAATAAATGAGAATTTTTGATGAAGGAATTTAATAATAATCACGTTTTAACCTCTTTTTTTATGTTTATATGTTGTCAGTGAGATAAAGGTAAAATTATAATTTACTGAGGTCATGACAAATGATAGGAAACAAATCCAGATCTATAAAATTTGAGTGTCCACTTGAAATTACTTGTTTTTAATGTAATATGTATACATGTTATTGATGTTTGTCAAGTAAATAAATATGCAAACTGTATTTGGACAGTGAAGATTCACGTACGATATCTATATTTGTGAGTTTGGTGTCTATCCATGGCTTTATCCTACTCAGTTTCTGCTGGGCATGCTCAGGTATAACTCCTTGAGCGTAAGAAGAGATCTGCGTCTCCTGGTATACGTTGTCAGACTCGTTCGAGGAGTTGTGAGCTGTCCAGCATTACTACAAAGATAAGCGTTAAATGTTCCTAACAATTACACTAGACTGCGCCGGCAAGAACTGTTCTCAATAACATACGCAAGAACGGGTCTTCCAGCCGCTATACCTGGAGGGAAAGGTCTTAACTCTTCTGAATGGGACTGCTTCGGATATTGACATATTTCATATCACATTACCAAAAGCAAAAGTAAATTATCTTCTAAGATTGAGTGCGTTAGAAAGCACTCATCAATGTACTTAAGTGACCTTGAATATATGTGTATGTTTGTGTGTATATACTCGTATGTATGCATATACATTATTTTTTATTTTATACAATTTTTTTTTAATGTTAACATTTCTTGTATTTTTCAATGTAATTGGGCTAAGCCTGTTTTGAGAAAATAAATGCCTAACTCTTGAATTATTTATTGCATTACTTTAAATAATAAAATATTATTTATTAAAAGTACAATAAATATAAAACTGAAATAAAAACAGATCAGATTTAATAAGAGATAACGTAAACATAAGATGAAAACTCAAATTGCATTAAAATTATGCAATAGAAAAAAAAAGCATTTCATCTTCAGTGGAAAAACAAATAGTATATAAAATAATTCCATGATTTTTCGGGTCATCATGCATCATCCGTGGTAAAAAAACATTATTTACCGTATTTTACGGACTATAAGACGCTACGGACTATAAGACGCTACGGACTTTAAGACGCACCTTAATTTTTAGGCAATTTAAAAAAAAAATAACATTTTTACCATTTTTATTATTAGATTGCAAAGCCAGACTAAAAAATTCTTAGTTTATAAAACCGAACCGATAAAACAAATCACTTTCAATTCAAGTTCACTGGCACCGTAGACTGCAATGACGCATCATAGGCAATGTTCTGAGTTTGTGATGGCGGGGCGGGAGGGAGACAGTGTTAGCAAGCTTGTGAATCCCCGCAACTCATGTTCGTCGCATCGGTGCACTGCTGCTGCCAGTTGAATCCAATGTTGCCAGATAGAGATAGGTTTCCCGCGGCATCGAATATATGTCTATTTTTAAGACTGGCGGGAATTTTAATTCAAACACTGGACATTTTTATATTAATTTCGAGTATAAGACGCACCTGAATTTTGGAGGCAATTTTTGAAGAAAAAAGTGCGTCTTATAGTCTGTAAAATATGGTAGTTTGTATGCTTAAAATTCTTAAAAGGAACGACTCTAGCTCAAACTTAATTCACAAAATGTAAATGAAGTCTGTTAAATCAGTTAACGAGGGTTTTTCAATAATGAAATTCTCTATGGAATAGAAGACATACTCGTATACCCATAAATTAACGACTAATATTGGCATACATTTATCATGGTTTATGATAGACATATACCAAATACAGGCAGCCTTCGACTTTCGCACAGTTTTAAAAATATTTTTTTTTAAAGATTTTTGTCGATAATGCATAAATTGTTCGCTTCTATGCAGTCGCTCCCACTTTTTTGGAAGAACTATAATATATGGAACGCAATAAACAATATTGGAGACGCGTGGGCTGAAATAAAAGAGTCAACAATGAAACGTTCCTGGAAACAATTACGCCCACAAATGACGAGTGATTTTATAAATTCTGAAGAAACTCCGGAAACTATCACAGATGAAATAGTTAGCCTAATGAATTAACTAAACTTGGACGTCAACAACGAAGATGTTAATGAATTGATTGAATCTCACTCAGTACCTCAGTCAAATCAATACTTAATTGAGCAACAAGGGTTAAATGAAATACACAATGAAAGGAAGAAAAAGCTGATAAAATAGACTTTGACAATCAAAAATATGAATGAAGCCTTCATGCATCTTGACAAATTTGTGACTATCATGGAAGAGTGTGATCCCAATGGAGAACGTATATCTCAAGTACGTAGGGCGATTGAGAAAGACACAGCATGTTATAGAACTCTTTATCAAGAAAAAAAGGGTGGTATTCAACTAACTCTTGACAAGTTTATAAAGAAAACACCTGAAAGCACTTAAGTACGCCTCGTTAACTTAATTATGTATATTGATAAATAAAGATTTTTAATATATTGTTGATAAATGAATCTTTTAAAATAAAAATTTTGATGTTTTTTTTACATCCCTCTGCTTTCCAACATTCAACACTCGCAGACATTTTCAAGAACCAATTATGTGCGAAAGTCGAGGACCGCCTGTACAGTTTTTTTTGCAGAATTATGAATGCCTCTAGAAGTTAATGATACGACTGTCCTTAATATACTTCCAGCATATTATTTGTTTCTTTGGACACATTTCCAGACTAGAAACAGATAACCTGGACAAATTAATGATCATAGAAAGTGTGCCAGGAAGAAGAGGCAGAGATAGAACACCAGCAAGATGGAGTGATCAAATAAAGGAATTGAGTAGAGGAGCTTGTACACTGCCATGAAAAGCAATATTCCATAGATCACGACCTTCGGTAATGAGGAACTATAGGAATGATGATCATAGTGTTACCATTAGAAAAAATAAACAGAATAAAACTTATTGACAAAATAATTTGGATTGGTGATGATTTGTGTACTTGGTGTTGGTGATGATTTGTGTAATTTAGGTTGGTGATGATTTGTGTAATTTGGGTTGGTGATGATATTTATGCGAGTTTTGCTTGTTTTTGGTGTCTAAAGTGGTTAATGAGTTGTTTAAAAATTTAAGTTACTAAAAGACCTTTTCTTAAAGATATTTCTCAGTCAAAGCTTTAACTGTTTTTATTAAATAAAAAACACTCGTCACATCAACAGTTCAACAATAATATAATTAGTTATATCAGGCGTTAATTAACATAATTTCATACTTGTAGACTCAATGAATAGTTCAATTTAAAATTGCTCAAAGCTAAATAAATTACGAATTGAAATACCTATTTTAGTTGTTGCTACCTAAAATAAAGATCGATAAATTGAAGCAATATAAAGAAAGTGGAAGTTGGTTGAGGATCTTAGCGGTGATAAGACTTCAAAGGTTACTTTGATCAATATAAAACCTTACAAATTTCTCAAATAGGAATGCATTGTTACATTGTACTTAAGAAAGAACTAACTATGTTCAAATAACAATTAAGATATATTGATCTGTCCAATGTATACTGTATAGTAGCTTCTTCATTCTTGAAGTTTTTGATGAATGAGTGATTGATTGTCAGTGAACAAATAAATAAATATATTACTCATTTTTCTTATACACGGTTTCTGAAATTATTATATTGTATATAATAATGGTTGCATACATTTAGAATTGTGATATTTGTCATACTTGAAATATAATACATTAGTTGTGTAATGCTGGTATTCAAATACATCAGATGTCCGTACTGTTATTATTTGAATACATAAGATGTCTATACTATTACTATTCAAATACAAGTGATGTTTGTTACTGTTTAAATATTTGAGATGTCTTTAATATCACTGTTCAAATCCAACTGGTCTATACTGTTACTGTTCAAATACAACAGGTGTTTATAATGTTAATGTTCAAATTCAACTGGTGTTTATCAGTATAGACATGTAAACTGTTAATATCAGTTGTATTTGAACAGTAAACTGTTACTGTTCAAATACAACAGGTGTCTACTATACTGTTAATGTTCAAATTCAACTGATGTTTATCAGTATAGACATGTAAACTGTTAATATCAGTTGTATTTGAAGAGTAAACTGTTACTGTTCAAATACAACAGGTGTCTACTTTACTGTTAATGTTCAAATTCAACTGATGTTTATCAGTATAGACATGTAAACTGTTAATATCAGTTGTATTTGAACAGTAAACTGTTACTGTTCAAATACAACAGGTGTCTACTATACTGTTAATGTTCAAATTCAACTGATGTTTATCAGTATAGACATGTAAACTGTTAATATCAGTTGTATTTGAACAGTAAACTGTTACTGTTCAAATACAACTGATGTCTGACTGTCAATAGAATATTTGGAAATGTAAATGTTACTGTTGAAATTAAACTGATGGCTATACTACTGTTTGAATACATCAGATATATGGACACAGACTGTCAGCGCATCGTGCGACAGAGACGACGCTCTACAAAGCGACAGTCTCTTTCTTAAACCCGATGTGTATTACTTACCGCCGGGTACTGTTCTGTTACTGTTTGAATATTTGAGATGTCTATACTATTACTATTTGAATACATCAGATATCTGTAATGTTACTGTTCAAACACAACTGATGTCTGTAATATAATGTAATTGTTCAAATACATCAAATTACTCAACAAATTAATCAGATGTCTGTAATGTTACTATTCAAATACATCAGATTCTAATAATGTAAATTTTTTAATACATAAGAATTCTGTAATATTATTTTTCAAACTCATCAGATTTTTATAATGTTACTATTCAAATACATCAGATAACAATATGTTAACATTTGAATACATTAGAATTCTCTAATATAATTATCATATGTAAAGTATCTGGAATATAATCATTTGGATACATATCATATACTACTGTAATGTTATCATTTTAAATGCGCAATCCAGTTGTTAACATAACACCTTAGGATGACACCATGAAATTGAATACATCACTACTGGATACAGTTTTTTTTCAAAATCAGTCATTCTTTATCAACCTGTTAAGAAATCCAGTTGACATTTTTTATGAAATTTACTGTACCTTATACTTGAAAAAGTGTAGAATGGTTCCTGTGACAGTTTACAAATTTGCCCCAATACAACCTTGTAACAACGTTCAGTAATTTTAATTATTTTATCAACTTTAATATAAGCCTCGATTCTCATAAATAGCAAGTTATTTAGGTAAATACATTGCGTAAAACTAACAATGACAAATTAATACATCTTGTTACAAATGAACAAAAATGTGGCAGTTTGTTAAAATCAAATAAAATTTGGCGACGTTTCTCAAAAGTCACCCACTACGTTAGTCTGCATTGGTTAGTGATGGGGTATACGATAATTGGATTTTCGATTTTTTTATACCTAAAATCAAATGTTCGTAATTAGTATTAATTCATAGTGGATCTTGGCCTATTTAAAGATAGATACAAATCATACAATACATTAGAAAGTCAGTATAATGAAAACTAGGAATTAAAACGTCAGTTAAGAGAAAAATAATTTTTCGATTTATAAAAAAGTTATTCGATTTGTAAAAAAAAAAACGATTTTACCCCATTCTTTTTAGACAGGACATTTCAAATGTCACAGGGAGCATCCTACATTTTCTCAAGTATAGTACGTTTCCATTTTGCACAAATTAATTTTACGTTACAATATACAAAAAAAAACAACGAAATTATATAAGTCGGTTTATTTGATTCAAAACAATTTAAAAGAAAGAAAATTCAATGAATAATGATCGATAATATGGAATATACGAGTATATATTACAAATGATTGGGTGACCATAATTGAAGAGCTTAAATTTAAATCCTTAAATATTAAATAATTGGAATTGTCTTAAATGATAGACTAACGCTAGGCCTACAAGCTCTCTACTTATTCTTTAGGCCTATCAAGTATTGTTTACCTTACCTTTCTCAATCTAATGATAAAATCTTTTTGCAGAACTCTTAATTTTATATCCATCATTTCACTTAATTTTCATTCAATACTTTTGTATTATTCTCCGATTTCTTGTTTGATTCTGTTTTTACAATTTTATTAATTTTTATTATTCTCCAATTTCTTGTTTGATTCTGTTTTTACAATTTTATTAATTTTTATTACTCTCCAATTTCTTGTTTGATTCTGTTTATACAATTGTATTAATTTTTATTATTCTCCAATTTCTTGTTTGATTCTGTTTTTACAATTGTATTAATTTTTTTTAGTAGCTAAATAGCAAATAAAGCTTAAGAATAGATTTCCACAAGTCTGTGGTCATACATTGGAATACCACTCTGCCCTCATAAGTAAAAACGCAGCTAATGGCAAAAGTTAAGTTTTGAGAAAACTGTACTTTCATGTTTTTCATTGCTGCTTAAAAATGTCGTGATTCATAAACAAAAAAAGCAGTAAAATGTGATTTATAAGCAAAAATGCAGCAAACGCATAGGCACTTGCTGTCTTTTTGCTTATGAATCACATTTTACTGCTTTTTTGCTTAGAATTAAATTCATAAATTTTTAATTTTTTTAATTTAACCTGGCGAGTTTATTGTCATGTGGCAATCTCTTCTGACCAACCAGAAAGTAGTTTTTAATGAGCCCTAAGTGAAAACCAGACTGGAATCCCAAGCCGGGATCGAACCCGCAACCTCCGGATCGGCAGATAAGCGTCTTACCACCAGGCCACATTTTGTAAGATTAAAGAAGACATTATGTCGATTTTTGTATTGAAATAAATGGTTTTCTGTATTTTTTTTATGGATTATAGTTCAGAATTTGATATGGGATATTGCCTTGTATTTAGTTAAATTTCAGATTTTTCCCCGTTAGCTACGTTTTTACTTATGAGGGCAGCACTACTAGGTACATCACAATTTCTATTCTAACTCAAATATTTTCAAAATTTTTCATGCTATTAAGAAACCAATTTGACATCTTTTATATTTACTATATTTTCCATTTCGCATAAAATGATTTGACAATGCAATATAAAAGAGCAATACAATCAAGTAAGTTAATTTGACAATGCAATATAAAAGAGCAATACAATCAAGTAAGTTAATTTGACAATGCAATATAAAAGAGCAATACAATCAAGTAAGTTAATTTGACAATGCAATATAAACGAGCAATACAATCAAGTAAGTTAATTTGACAATGCAATATAAAAGAGCAATACATTCAAGTAAGTTAATTCAAGACAAATGTTCAATACTGCAGAATAAAGGCTTTGGACTTGCACTAGATGCGCCATATTGGTTCAGTACATAACTGACCCATAGTGACGCAGGTATTCCCATGATGAATGAATTCATCATCCATCACCCTACCCGTTTTTATGAAAAAAATAACAAACCGTTCTATTATCACGCTAATAAATTTATTACAGTCCAGTACACCCACAAACGCCTAAGATTGATTCTTCTTAAGAACTCATCCCCTAACCATGAGATTAAACATGAAAATATCACTTACAAAAGCGTAAGAAAATTAAGATCATATTTTAAAGTCATCATTATGAATTAATCCAGATGTAAGAGTCAGGAGTTATACGACTCACTCTGTTTAAATTAGCATGTCCAATGGTTCAAGACAGTTTAAAAGTAAGATAGTTGGTTCATCTTATTTTTCACACGGTGTTGCAATATGCCAATAAATAAATAAAATAGTCCATAGAAGCTTAATTTTTCATATTACAGGTTACACAACACAACATGAAAGCCTTATTAACATAATGGATATCTCTTTTTTTTAATAAAAAGTATGTTCAAGGGTTGAATGTGAAAAAACACATACTGATCATTGTCATTTTGGAGAACAAAAATTTTCAATGATAATTAAATGAAGTAACCATTGATGAGTTAAAACTTTAAAAAAAAATCAACTTATTGACGAAAAATCATAATTAAAAAGTTCGAAGATATCTCCCCATTAAAGTCTCGAGACATGATAAACTCTGACAGTGCAGTCTGTGGTTATTGACGAAAATCGTTAGTTAAGCCTGTGCTTGTATTAATTTATTATCAAGTGTAATCAAGTGTACAGTAACGACATATCAAAAGTTTTGATGTCAAAGAAACTTCAATTTGTTTCAGCCTTATTTATCTCAAGTGGATTTATAAAGCTCTTATCATTGTTTCTTAGAATTTAAAATATGTAAAGTAGTTGATAAACTTCAGAAGAAAAGATGAGATAAGGTCTAAAAATAAAATCAGCTGTGACACTAGCTTGCTTAACAATATTATAATTAATTACATAGATTTGATATACGAGTAAATACCTAATTGAGTAACAGATAAAACTGTACCATAGATTAAAAGTGTTTCTTGTATCATTAAAGCATAGATAACGTATAAAATAGATTAAAAGTGATTCTTGTATCATTAAAGCATAGATAACATATAAGATCTTGCTTAATTCAATGTTTTAATTTTACATACATATGTACATAACATCACGCCATCTCTCTTTTAGGGTAGACAGAGAGGAGAATGCCAGATTTTCCTGTCACGACATACATATTTTACCTTTTCTACATCTATATATACCTTCTCATACAGCTCCTATGATTTTTCCGACTTTTTGTATTTCCTTCTTTCAAAATAATATAAACTTGATCCAACCATATTTTCCTTGATCTTTCTTTCCACTATAATACATTTGTTTTGTTATTCTTTCTTAATTTGTTTGTGTACATCTCCAATCCATCCCAGAGTACTTCCATCTTACTCAACACACCAACCCTAAGTTCACACTCATTCCTAATTATTACTTCATTCTGTATTTTGTCATACATAGTCACTCAATTATTGTCATACATGATCACTCAATTATTCTTCAAAGTACACGTGTTTCTACACCATTTATTTGGTTCATTTCAGTCTTGTTCCACATTCATGTTTCACTACCATATATAAAAGTTGGTTCTAAATCTTGGCAGATTTTGATATTTTCCGGTTCGAGTATATATTTTTTAGTCCCCTTTGTTTTTGTTTCTTATTGCTATTTTCCATTCCATATTCCTTGTAATTCTTCCATTATCTGAGAAAATACTACGGAAATAGCAGAATTTTTTTATTTTACATTTCGTAAACATAAGAAGTTGTATTATAGGACCCAATAAATCTTTACAAAGAATCAAATCCTTCTAATTTTAAGTTAAGTTATTTTTAAAATATACCGTACATTGGTGATATAGTTGTCCCTCCTCCATCCACACTCTTCTTCTTCCTGGCACTGTCCCAACTCATTGCCTAGGTAGGCTGTTGGGGTCGGCTCTTCTCGTTCTCAGGCTGTATATTCTTTGGTTCTGGGTGTCGCTTTCATCTAGGCCGTTTCTCTGCAGGATTTTGGAGCATTGAGTTATCCAGGAGTTCTTTGGTCTTCCTCTGGACGACTGTCGAGAAAGACCCACAGACATTGCCTGATTTACCGTATGGTCTGGTGGTCTCCGTCTTATGCGCCCGTACCATCTCAGCTGTCACTCTTCCAGCTTACTGTTTATGCCAGTGACCCCCAGGCTACCACGAATGCGTGAGTTCTTAATTCTATCTTTTAGTGATACTCTTGCCGACCACCTAAGCATTTGTCTTTCCGCTGTTTCAAGTTGCCTAGAGTAGGAGCTGTACATAGGTCCAGCATTCTGAGTCATACATAATTGTGGGTCCAGAACGATAGACTGGTATACCTTTCCTTTTAGTTTTATAGGCATTTTTGGCTCACACAAGACCACACTGCCTTGAGTAACTAATGAGCTCCCTTGCAGTGTAATCGTACATTTGTAAAAATCTAGATTTAGTTTCTGTTTGATGAAAGATCTGAATTCTCTGCTGGTGCCACACTGGAATTTTAAAAAGGATAGTGGTAGCATTGCCAGAAGATCAGATAATATATACAAATAGGAAACTTAAATTAAAATAATACGAAATATATTTATTAGACAGATGGCCTTTGGAGATTTAGCAAGGCACTAAAATTTTCACAAAAATCAGAATAAGCCGTGAAACTGCCTGGTCACCACTAGGTCAAAGTAGCCAATAGTAGACTGACATATAGTCTAATCGTAGTCTGACATATAGCTGCATGGAACTACTCCCTGTACAGAGAGATTCTTCTTTCGTTGTAGTTGTACAAAGCTTACGAAAGGAAGATTTATAATCTCAGCCTAACATAGGACGTAGAACGTAGGGGAGTGAACCAATCTGGATAGAGGCATTTTTTAGGGTGATATGATTTTTTTTTTAAATATATCTTCGGAAGATACTTGGCTTAAAACAGGTTGCAGGACTCTAGAAACTGAAAGCTTGCTAAGGATAAGTCGGGATTTATATTACACTTTAGTTGTATACAGTACAGTTTGGCGGGATTATTGCCACATGGCAAAGATAGATGTTAAAGGGGCTTTAAGTGAAAAGCTTACTGGAATTCTTTATTTTTAAATCTGGGTTCCGACAGAAATCAAACCCATGACCCCCGGGCTGGGAAAAACTTGGCTAAGAAGGTCGTAGAAGATTTCAGTTGAAATGATAAGCTAGCCCACAACACAGAAGCAGACCAAGACAGAGACTTTTAGACAATGTTTATGTAAATTTTAGAATTCTGGGTGGGAAGATATCAATTAACTAAAAGAAACATCGTCAGGGAGGAAAACACTCCACCTGAGTTTTATTGTAGGTTTCAAAGGTACGAGTATCTATATTATTCAATCATATAATTGTTTTCCATAAAACATCAGTCTTGAAGATGACATTTAAAATATTCACACGTAATAAGCGCACGATTATCTAAGGTCAGTTTAACTGGTTAACCAGGTTGACCAGATACTTGTTGCGTATTTCAAATATGATAAACATTAATTCGACCATGAAAAATTATGCAATAAGAAATTAATGCAACAAATATCAGTGTCAAATAATTGCTGTAATTCAGAGGTCATGAGATAAAATTGGCTGTCAACAAATGAAAGATCACGAAGTATTATTTAATCTTATTTGAATATATTTGGTTTAGTTAGTGTTGTAAAAGATATTAGGATAAAAAGGAATGATGGAGATACCTCCTTAAAGGTGCCTTAACTCGAGACAGGAACCCACTATTATTGCCAGATTAAAAATATTACAAAATAAATACAGTCAAACCTCGGGTCACGAACGTCTCTAGTCACGAACGTCTCTAGTTACGAACAAATCGGCTTACGAACACAATTTCCGAACAAATGTTGACTCGACCTGCGTACAATGCCTCGGCTCACGAATTAGTTGTAACGGCGCATTACGCAAATTACACATTAGTTGTTCTCAGGTGCGCGCGTTGTGAACATTGTTTGTCGTTGTGTTCGTTGTTCTTGATACAATGTTTTTTTTGCTTTTTATATATATAATATACAGTATATATAAAATATATTTTGCATTAAATTAACCCTCATTATGACTCCCAAGAAAATGAATATCGGTTTGCGAACATTTCGGGTCGCGAGCGGAATCAAAGAACGAATTAAGTTCGTAACCCGAGGTAACACTGTATAACATATACGAGTTCAGTAAAAGGATAGGAAGGTAATGATGTTAACTTTACAGCTACTCTTAAATGAGTGCTTAATCATTTCCGTACCCGAACTATCAATTATGCCACATGTTTCTGACAGGAAACAACGTAGGTCAGCCTATCATCAGGTCCCAGATTATATAGTCTCGATGTTCAGACAAACTAGCATGTGTCGTATATTCAACTTGTATCTAGTCATCCCTACTCGAAGTATATTCAGTGATCTATACCTAGGCCAAGGTAGTTCGTTTCCAGGTGCTATCTTTTCCATGAGCTCTATCAAGTGTTTTTTCAGAAAATGCGCTTTATCCGGAGGAATTGTCAGTTCTTGTGCTCTCGTAGTGAAATTATTCCTAGATTTCAATCTCAATATGGTTGGTGACCATATAAGGGATGTCTTGGGTCTTAGAATTGTTTTTTTCTTACTTTGTCAAGTGCAACACTTCTATGAATTTAAAGTACGGCGATACCGATCAATTGATATATTTTCTCCACTGCTGTTGGTTTTAAACTACCTGTTATTATCCTCTCACTATTGTTTATGACTGCAACTTGTAGTATATTACAGCAATGGACTTAGGATTTAGGCGTAACCTTCGATGTCGGACTCACGTTCGTTAACCATGTCTCACGTTTGATATCGGACTGTTACAAACTACTCGGTTTTGTAATGAGAATATCAAGAGAATTTAACAGCACCGATATCCTCCGAAACTTATATAATTATCTAATTAGAACCAAATTAGAATATGCATCTACGGTTTGGGCTCCTCACCAGCTCAAATACAAAAACAATATAGAACAAATACAAAAAAAATTCCTCAGATATCTATGGTACAGAACAAAGGGCGATTATCCAAAATATGCTCACCATGCCGAACTTCTCACGGTGTGTAACTATAGAAGCCTTGAAACAAGAAGGCAAGAATCCATTGCGATATTGATATTATTCCTAACGAATAAGCTAACGCTAGAAGCAAACCCTCTTTGTGTAACAGGAGAAATCCGTGCAAAGTGGATAAAAAAAAAAAAAAAAAAAGTATACTATGTAAAGTACGTATATAATGTTCCTTTATATATAAAATTATATTTACTATACTAGAGAAAATGTAGCGTGGTCCCTGTGACAGTTCACAAATTTGTCCCAATACAATCTTGTAACGACGTTTAGTAATTTTAATTATTTTATCAATTTTAATATAAGCCTCGATTCTAATAAATAGCAAGTTATTTAGGTAAACACATTACATAAAACTAACAATAATGACAAATTAATACATCTTGTTACAAATTAGCAAAAATGTGGCGGCAGTTTGTTAAAATCAAATAATATTTGGTGATGTTCGTCGAGTCACTATGTTAGTCTGCATTGGCTAGGGATGGGGTATACGATAATTGGATTTTCGATTTTTTATACCTAAAATGAAATGTTCGTAATTAGTATTAATTCATAGTGGATCTTGGCCTATTTAAAGATAGATACAAATCATACAATACATTAGAAAGTCAGTATAATGAAAATTAGACATTAAAACGTCAGTTGAGAGAAAAACAATTTTTCGATTTATAAAAAAAACGATTCGATTTGTAAAAAAAAACAATTTTTACCCATCCCTTTGAGAAATGACATTTCAAACGTCACAGGGACCATCCTACATTTTCTTGAATATAACTTTAGTACTATTACTTTATGAAATTCTGTAAGTTTCACCACAAACCGTAGGCAACAGTTGTTAAAAATGACTTTATAGTCTTCGTAAGTAACCTCATTAGACATATTAAACTATGCCATTGTTAGTCCATAATAACCATCATTGTTGATTTTGCTGAGTTTCGTAGTCGAGGATACCCTCGCCATTCCGTTAATTAAGTTGGAAAGGGAAGCTGTGCTGTGGATTTTGTTTTAAGTGAGTGAACCATTGCACACCAGCAAACTCATCAGCCACACTGCTGTACTGGATTCAATGGCATACCAAAGTGAGACCACTCCGGCCTTTATGACTATTTTCCTTTATGACTGAAGTTATAGGTATTCTTATACCCCCAAATACTAGGTGAAAAGGATATCTGTGTCATTTGAGGGGGATAGTGTAGCGCGGGGTTCGAACCAGTGATTTTCCGCACGGAAGTACAGTGCGTTAATATTAAAACATAATTGGTAGCATAACTGGTATTTTTGGATTTAATTTGGTGAAATAAGTAAGTTAAAATCTAGAAAAAAAAAATTACACTTATTACGTATTACAATTACTATATCGATCGTCCAGTTCATTACTCAAACAACTCCAAATAACCTGTTTTGAGATAATGAGAACACCAATATTATAATGGTCACCATAAACCAAATACTATTCATCTTTGCCCGAGTTTTATATATTTTATCAATAGATGTTGATAAAATCTGTTGATAAAATATATAGAACTTGGGCAAAAATTAATAGTATTTGATTTATGGTGACGATTATAATATTGCTTTTCTCATTATCTCAAAACAGGTTATTTGGAATTGTCTGAGTAATGAACTGAACGATCGATATGGCGATTTCTTCAAATGTACTAGAAATATTTAAAAATGTTTTTTTCTATTACTATTAGGAATTTAACCCGAATCTTTCAGCTGAAATAATATTTTAAGAAGGAAGGAAGTTTACATAATATTGAAAGGAAGTTTACATAATATTGAAAAGAAGTTTACATAATATTGAAAGGAAGTTTACATAATATTGAAAACAAAAAGATAATTAAAAAATAATAAACATTGCAATAAATTATTTAACATATTTTTAAGTACAGTTTTAACTCATCATTGGATGTAACATTCTTAACCTTTCCGTAGTTTACTTTTTTGTATAGTTAGATTTATAACATTCAATACACAGTAATTATATTCAATATTTTATACTATATTAAGCATTAGTTAGTTAGTAGAGATTTGGTGTCGTAAAAGAAAGTAAATAGTTACTTACACGTTACAAATATCTTTTAAAATTTGAGACCCACAGAAATTAAATTACTCGTATAATAAAAAATCCTGATATAAAGCTAAAATTAACTTAAAGAAATAAAGATAATACTTGTGAAATAAATGAAGACTCCGGGGAAAAAGAAAATTTTGAAAAAAAACTGCAATTCAAAGATAACATCTCTATTTTTTCTTTTATAAAACATAAATTTGTAGATCTTGTAATTTTCTTTAAGAATGTTTATTCTCCTAATTCCGTGGAGTCTTCAAATATATTGGTATAGTCAAACAATTTCATTAACTGCTGGCAACACTATTTGCTTATACGATAACCGATGAAACAGTTCAGTCAACACATATCACAAAAAGGCTTCAAATGTTAGAGAAAATAAAAATATTTTATTAACAAATAATTTATGAAGCCCTTAATTTTACTATTTGCATTTTGTTAGATAGGAAATTTAGTTTGGGTAAAAGATGAATGATTTTTTAATTAAGTGTTCATCTATGATTTTTACTTTTTATTTGATAATATTTGCTGATATAGTTTGTATAATATATTTAAAAAAGTCATCATGTGATTACAGCAAACAAAGTTAGGGTGTAAAAATATCAATTTTTTTCTACATCCAGTATTGTGGATAAATTACTTATATAATAAAATTTCTATTATATTTCAATTCATAACAATAAAAAACTTTTGTTATTATTAATAAAAGGGAACATTTAAGCTTTCAAAGTATTTTTTCTTAAAAAAAAATTCTTAATGAAACTTCATTTAAGCTTCGGTTTCCTAAGAAAACGGGTTCGTTATATAGCGCACGTTATAGACGTGATGCTGGCGCGCCGCCAGACGGCAGAAATGAGAACCTACAACTTAATGCCAAATAGCAATGCTCCCATTTGCATGACGGCCGTGATAGCGGAGCAAACAGTTGTGGAACGATTTTTCCCGTGTAACGGACGCAAACGTAATTTAATTTGGACGAGCGAAAATGACGAAATATTGATTGATTTTGGAAGAAATAGTGAAGCTTTATATAATGTGAAGAGCAAAGACTATAGAAAAGCCCAGTTGGAACAAAATATGTGGAATAAATTTTTCAACTGACAGTTGAGGGTTCTCATTTCTGCCATCTGGCAGCGTGCCAGCATCACGTCTGTAACGTACGCTATATAACGAACCTGTTTTCTTAGGAAACCGTAGCTTTACTGTGTTTGTTTTTAGAACAAAGGGGGGAATTTTATAACATAAATACTAATTGTATTCTCTATGACAGAGTTTCTTAACCTTTTTATGCTGTGACACAAATCAGAGTATGAGTTTTGGTTTCATGACCCAAGTAAAGATTAATAAAATAACACATTCAAATATAACATTTATTTAACCTTTCTCTTCCTGTGCTAAAAAAATCCGCCCGTTCCGTCGCTGTGTATTCAATACACATCAATACTCATGTAAAAATAAGCTATTTAAAATTGGAAAAATAAGAATATTCATAGCCAATCGCTTAAATGAATTAAATTTGAAATTAAAAGTGATCATAATTGAAATTTAATGGCTGAAAACATGAAAAAAACAACGACAGACGTTCACAAAACGGGCAAAGAGACTACCTCAAATGAATGCCCTAGAGCTACTGAGAGTTGAGACGGACTAACACTGTGTATGTTATACCTCGAAGGAAGAAACAATACTGCAAACTGAGATTCTATTTCTTGCGTTCCGATATACCGAAGTAGAGTGAGACGTGAATAGCGTCGCTTCCTCACCCATAGCGGTTTTTTAGAATGAATATACCTATGCCACACACTGGCCCACGTTTGATTGTATTGGTGAATTTATTCCCGATTTTCACAAAATATCTCTGATGTGGCCGATAAGTGTTAATTATTATTAATATAATTTTTTTGAATGCGTAAATGTATTACGGAGGAATACCTAAAATCTGAACTCAGTATTTATTATATTCATAGAGATATTAAAGTTTTTAGAAGCAATGTGTACTAGTTACACATCACAGGGAAGGAAGGGTTAAATGTATACTTCAAAATACTTTACTGATATTGGTAACGACATTAAATCTTATTACTGTGAACCTTGACTTTAAATACGTATTGAAAGCCTGTCAAATCTCTGTGTTATATAAGGCTGCAAGACAGGTTTGCACCTTAAGTCATCTTCAGAATGCAGTCAGTTTTGAAATCTGGTTTTTGTTATGTTTCAATTTAAAAATCTTGATTCACACATGTATCTTGTTGTAAATAGCAATAGTACTTCCAGAGGTTCATTTAATAATGTTGATTTTTCGCTTTTTAATTTAAAAAATAATGCACTCAGACATATGCACTCAGCAATTATGCAAAAGAATGCACTCAGACATTATGCAAAAACATTGAGATATTGTTATTGTTAAAAATATTTTGCTACCCATTAAAAAGATCAGCTGATCCAATTTTGGGTCATGACTAGAGTGACCAGTTTTCAAGGTTTCATCCGGAGTCTCAGAGTTTCTTATACAGTATCTTCAGGCTCCGGGTTTCCTTATAATTTCTCCGGGTTACGGTAATTTTATAATAAAATCTAAAATCAACTTAACCATAAGTTGGTTATATCAATGAAAATGAAATACGTTTCACATAATTCCTCAAAAACTGTTTGAAATTTTTCTATTTTATAAAAAAAATTTAGTTACTACAACCATTTTGACTGATTATACTACCTTGATTAAAAAGTTTTAGGACCGGCCACCGTGTGGCGCTGTCAGTCACCCGATTGGAATTCTTTTTTGTTTTGTTAGGTTACCACATCTATTATTGACACTTCCCTCCAAATTTCAGCGTCATAGCTTGATTTTTGTAAAAGTTACGCTATACTGAGTACATCTACCTTTGTGCGTGTTTTAGATTTTTTACAAGTTTGAAAATGACATCAACTGTGCATCAACGAGTTTGCATTAAATTTTGTGTAAAAAACGGATTTAACGGTCCGCAGACCTTGGAAATGTTGAAGAAGTATTTTTTGGTGGCACGAACGCTTCAGAAGTGGTCGTGAGTCGGTCAAGGATGACGACCGCAGTGGCAGTCGAAAACCGATGAAAACATTGATAAAATCAAAGAAATGTTGGCTGAAAACCGCAAATTGACCATCAGAGAGCTGGCAGAGGACTTGAACATCGCTTATGGATCCGCTCAAGACATTTTGGTTAGTGATTTGGGCCTCATACTTGTCGCTGCAAAACTGGTGCCGAAAGACCTCAATTTCATGCAAATAAAGGACCGCATTGAAATCGCGAAAGACATGATTTCCATGAGTTTTTGACCAAAAACAACACGATTACTATCCAGCAGCCTTCGATTTCACCTGATCTGGCTTCCTGCGACTTTTTCCTGTTCAACCGACTTAAAAAACCGCTTCGCGGAATGCGTTACAGCAGCGGAGAGGATATCATGAAAAAATCGAAGACGGTTCTGATGGACATACCGAAAGTTGAGTACCAGCGGTGTTTCGAGGATTGGATCAAGCGCTGGCGTAAGTGCGTTGCAGTCGATGGGGAGTACTTTGAAGGGGACCATATCGATTTTGATGAATAAACTTGTATTTTGGATTTTATGAATAAAGTCCTAAAACTTTTTGATCAAGGTAGTACTATATTATACATTGTTTCTAAATTACATTATTAAAAGAAAATTACATTTGTTTAAACATTAATAGAAAAGAATAAAAAAATTATTTGCTTGTGTTTTTGCTTTCTATAAATATCTTGTATTTCCCATTGTAATTTTTTTACTAAGTTACAATCTCAGGGTTTACATAAACTGAAATCTGGCAACCCTAGTCATGACCCGAAGGTTAAGAAACTCTCGTCAATGAGAACAAAATCACGTAATAAATTTTTAAAATTCTCCACGAGAATCCGTTTTTCTTTCCGTTTTACAAATGTCTATAAAAAAAAACACCATATAAATAAATGTCCAGAAACTGTAAATAATTGAGTGTATTCAAAAAGCCCAGATTTTGAATTGATTCATGAATTTTGGACTTAACTTAGTTAATTTTTAAATGATTTCTGTGTACACACACACACTGATGGTAAAAATATTCATTCTTTGATGGCCAATATTTGTCATGTATCATATGTAAATAACTTTATTATATTCAATATCATGTCTGAATAACTTCATTATATTCAATATCATACACCATCGGGTTACTATCACAAATTTGTAACAAACATTTTACATTTTCTGAGATATTTCTATTTAAAAGTTGAAATTATTTGAAGTTTATAATCTGTGTATATGTTAGTTGGACAGATATTTTAAAATTGTGTTTAAATAGTCTTTCTAGTTGAAATATAAATTCCAAGTTTTTACCAGTCATGCACATTGGCCATTTGATGATAATTATTGAAAAATATATATATATTTTTTTAAATTTTACACTTACCAATTTGTGCCAGAAACCCAACCATATCCCGGTTATATCAGAACCATTTTCAGTTATGATTTTTTTAGTGATTGATGTATGAAGTCTTTTTAATATAAATAGCTTTTAGTTCACATATAGTTGTGCATAGATTGCAGTAAAAAATGTAAGAATAAAGCAATTTGTTTACTATCGAAACATATTTAAATGGATCGTGTATTTTTTTCGGTTCAAACTGTTACTGAACTGCTCATGTAAGAGTGATGAATTCTCGCAGAGACATAACATCTCAAGCTTACACTGTGTATTGTCACGTTATATCATTCTATAATTATTTACGAGTCCTTAAATTAAGAAAATAAGCGTTTTCAATAAAACTTTATTGCATTTCGAAAGGGCGTACAAGTACCCAGTCCCTGTCAATTTCAATATTCACTCGAAAAAATCAAACCCAAAAGATTTTCCGAAGAGTTTAGTTATTTTCAAATAATCACACACAAACACATTGTCAAACACTTGTTAATGGAATTAACAAATAGTTCAAGTGAAAAGCAAACTGCCCACACTTATATAAGTATTTGCTATTGCCCGAGTTTTGAAGGAGTCAATACAATTTCAGTGGGCTGTGGGGGCGCTTCACTCGGTGGGGCTATGATATTAGGCGTGTCCGCAAAAGTCACCGTTCTCGGTGGTCCTATACTGGACGGTCTTCTCGCAAAAACTGGCTCCCTGGCTCTCACTAGTTTCCCTGCTTTCTCCACTGGCTCTACCGTGTCCAGATTTGAATTCTCGATTACTGTTAAATTATCTACGCTGATTTCGCTGCTTGATATGCTGGATATGTCAAAACTAGATCCGTCCATCGTTTGCAATTCTATAAGGGAATCTTCTTTCTGAGTTTGGGGTTGAGAAAGGAGTACTAGAGGTATCACAGGAGTGGGTTGTTTGGGAGGTAGAGCACAAGATACTTCTTGTTGTTGAGATTCTGAGTTGGATGGTGTCTGGGGAGAAGTAGCTTGTGGTTGAGGTTGTTGAGTTATGGGCTTAGGAAGTGGTGGAGCGGGCATAGGAGATTGTTGCGCTTCTTTCTCATTTTGTAATAAAAGTGCCGTAGCGGCGATTGACAGTCTTCTGGGTGGTGGAGGAGGTCTTTCAGTTAGCAAAAGCCTCTCTGCAGCAGGTTCCTTGGGTCCTGATCTAGTGCGCGGTGGCCGGCACCGTGTGGGACAAGCGCACAGCAATATCCTGAGCACACAAAAGGCTAGACCGACCGCTAAAAGAGCCGGACCGGCTAAACGAAGTTCGTAGGTTTTGAACCCTTTATCTCCTGTGCCCACAAAGGAGATGACGAGACCGAGAGCTATGGTCCCGAGTCCCACGTAGAGCAGCCCTCCGGCAGCCCCAGCTGCCCGTGCTCTGATGCTGTCTTCTTCGTCGGAAGATGAACCTCCGTAAGAAAGATCGTGAATCTGTAAAGAAAAAAATATATTACTTAACATTCTTAGTATTTAATTTTTGATACAACATTCTTTTTAGAACATTCTTATAAAGGATCGAGTCAAAAATAATTAAAACAATATTTCAATTCTTCTAGTGATTTTATTGTTAACAATATTTCTTTTGCTCAAATTTATATTCTAAATAATTAATCTCTTTCAAAGATCACATAAACAAACATATTATGCTTCCTAACACAGGATGCTTCCTAACACAGGATGCTTCCTAGTATGTTGAGCAATGGTTGTTTTCAGTTCACATATATAGTATTACCCTGATTTTAAAGTTTTCTGGGGATGAGGCTAAAATGTTATAAAATATCTACATTTTTTTTGGTTCAATTAAAAAGTACGTAATATATGGATATTCATTAATTGCTTCTATATTATGTTAGTGAAGATATAATTTATTGTTTTGTAATAGGGAAGTAAGAAGAGAAAAAAACTCAAAAACGCGGTCAAATTGGTAATAGTGGATGGATAAACAAATTGGTAATAGTGGATGCATAAACAAATTGGTAATGGTTGATTGATAAACGAATTGGTAATTATAGATTGATAAACAAATTGGTAATGGTGGATCGATAAACAAATTGGTAATGGTGGATCGATAAACAAATTGGTAATGGTGGATCGATATCAAATTAGTAATGGTGGATCGATAAACCAATTGGTAATGGTGGATCGATAAACAAATTGGTAATAGTGGATCGATAAACAAATTGGTAATGGTGGATTGATAAACAAATTAGTAATGGTGGATCGATAAACAAATTGGTAATGGTGGATCAATAAACAAATAAGTAATGGTGGATCGATAAACAAAGTGGTAATGGTGGATCGATAAACAAATTGGTAATGGTGGATCGATAAACAAATTGGTAATGATGGATCGATAAACAAATTGGTAATGGTGGATTGATAAACAAATTGGTAATGATGGATCGATAAACAAATTGGTAATGGTGGATCGATAAACAAATTGGTAATGGTGGATCGATAAACAAATTGGTAATGATGGATCGATAAACAAATTGGTAATGGTGGATCGATAAACAAATTGGTAATGATGGATCGATAAACAAATTGGTAATGGTGGATCGATAAACAAATTGGTAATGGTGGATCGATAAACAAATTGGTAATGATGGATCGATAAACAAATTGGTAATGGTGGATCGATAAACAAATTGGTAATGGTGGATCGATAAACAAATTGGTAATGATGGATCGATAAACAAATTGGTAATGGTAGATCGATAAACAAATTGGTAATGATGGATCGATAAACAAATTGGTAATGGTGGATCGATAAACAAATTGGTAATGATGGATCGATAAACAAATTGGTAATGGTGGATCGATAAACAAATTGGTAATGATGGATCGATAAACAAATTGGTAATGGTGGATCGATAAACAAATTGGTAATGATGGATCGATAAACATTAAGTTTTTCCACTGCAGATAATTTATGTATCATAAAAAAATGTACGACTATTTCTTTTATTTTTGTTGCATATCAAATTTAAAAATATCAATATACTATATTTGAGAAAATGTAGGATGGTCCCTGTGACATTTGAAATGTCATATCTCAAAGGGATGGGGTAAATCGTTTCTTTTTACAAATCGAATGGTTTTTTTTATAGATCGAATTTTTTTTTTCTCTAAACTGACGTTTTAATTCCTAATTTTCATTATACTGACTTTCTAATGTATTGTATGATTTGTATCTATCTTTAAGAAGGCCAAGATTCACTATGAATTAATACTAATTACGAACATTTAATTTTAGGTATAAAAAAATCGAAAATCCAATTATCGTATACCCCATCCCTAGCCAATGCAGACTAACGTAGTGACTTTTGACGAACGTCGTTGACGAAATATTATTTGATTTTAACAAACTGACATAATTTTGCTAATTTGTAACAAGATGTATAAATTTGTCATTATTTTTAGTTTTATCTAATGTATTTACCTAAATAACTTGCTATTTATTAGAATCGAGGCTTATATTAAAGTTGATAAAATAATTAAAATTACTGAACGTCGTTACAAGGTTGTATTGGGGCAAATTTGTGAACTATCACAGGGACTATGCTATATTTTCTCAAGTATAAAGAAATTTATACAATTGTGTGTTTAAAATAAGTTTAAAAAAAAGGAAACTGTGGAAAGGATACAGAAAAAGAAATCTGTGAATTCTCTACGTTGAGGAGTTTGGTACCATCATGTCTTCGCATTCTTTCAAACCAAGGACTTTTTCGAACAAGGAATTTATTTTAATCTGGTGAGAATAGATTTCTTTGTATTTCAACAAAATAGAATAAATAGGATTGAAATAATTCATACGTGACTAGATAAATTAATTGATAAAACTTTTTATATATTTTTTTCGAAAAACATCGACGTACAAATTTTAACTCCCTCAAGTCTATAAAAAATGGTAAAAAAGAATGTGGGACATTGTCATTAAAATTTCACATAAGCTGTGTGATCATCTGAGGTGAAGTGAGGTCAGTATTCGTTCCAAAGTGATAGTAAACGCAGTGAAACAATTATCTCTGAATAATAAAAAGGGCAAAGGTTATTTTTTTAATCCAATAAAAGTCTGTTGACATGCAGTAATGCATAAGATAATAATATTTTTGTTTCCTTGCAAAGCTTTATTTTGATAATGTTATATTTGAAATGCATATTTATCAGACGACATATATTAGTCACAACACAAAAATAATTAATTTTTTTGCAACGGCGATAAAAATATTTTTCTTAAGAAATAAACGTTAGCAAAATATATAACACTGTGTCGTTTTCACTGATAATAGATGCACAAAAATAATTTTATTATTAAACAACTGATAAAAAATAACAGCTTTTGTTTCTTTGTTTGTATTTAGTTTGTATTTAACATAACTTTTTTTCTTTCTACTTAAAAGTTCCTCTTCTCTTCGTAGGTATTATTTATTTATTTTAATTCTTTGTGTACATGGTTAAACATACCAGATTTTATAAAGAATGGTTAAACGTACCAGATTTTATAACGAATGGTTAAACGTACCAGATTTTATAAAGAATGGTTAAACATACTAGATTTTATAAAGAATGGTTAAACATACCAGATTTTATAAACAATGGTTAAACATAACAGATTTTATAAACATACTGTTTTAAATTTAAGTAAAAAAAAAGCAAACAAATTATACTAAAGATAATGTAGTATGGTCCCTGTGATGTTTCACAAATTTGCCCCAATACAACCTTGTAACGACGTTCAGTAATTTTAATTATTTTATCAACTTTAATATAAGCCTCGATTCTAATAAATAGCAAGTTATTTAGGTAAATACATTAGATAAAACTAACAATAATGACAAATTAATGCATCTTGTTACAAATAAGCAAAAATATGTCAGTTTGTTAAAATCAAATAATATTTGGTGACGTTCGTCAAAAGTCACTACGTTAGTCTGCATTGGCTAGGGATGGGGTGTACGATAATTGGATTTTCGATTTTTTTTATACATAAAATTAAATGTTCATAATTAGTATTAATTCATAGTGGATCTTGGCCTATTTAAAGATAGATATAAATCATACAATACATTAGAAAGTCAGTATAATGAAAATTAGGAATTAAAACGTCAGTTTAGAGAAAAACAATTTTTCCATTTATAATAAAATGATTCGACTTGTAAAACAAAACGATTTTACCCCATCCCTCTGAGACGTGACATTTCAAACGTCACAGGGACCATGCTATATTTTCTCGAGTATGGTAATCTCTATCAATAATGGTAATGTAGAACTAGAGGCATGAAATTTTTTCAATGAAAATTAGGATGAAAGGATATTCTGAGTAATGAGTTTTTTTTTATTCTCTCTTAAACGTAAATAAAGATGGTGCACATCTGACACAGTTGGATTGAATGAAACGCAAATGAAGATGTGATGTGTCTCTCATCGCCTGATCAAAGAAAACAAAAAGGAGTCTCTCATCGCCTGATTAAAGAAAACAAAAAGGAGTTTCTCATCGCCTGATCAAAGAAAACAAAAAGGAGTCTCTCATCGCCTGATCAAAGAAAACAAAAAGGAGTCTCTCATCGCCTGATCAAAGAAAACAAAAAGGAGTCTCTCATCGCCTGATCAAAGAAAACAAAAAGGAGTCTCTCATCGCCTGATCAAAGAAAACAAAAAGGAGTCTCTCATCGCCTGATCAAAGAAAACAAAAAGGAGTCTCTCATCGCCTGATCAAAGAAAACAAAATGGAGTCTCTCATCGCCTGATCAAAGAAAACGTTTGTGTTCTGAAAGAAACTGGATTTTTTGGGAAAGATATGGAGAATTGGGATTATTAAGCACTCAAAATAATGTTAATAACGTGAAAGTTCTTTCATTGAAGTGTGTATTGAAACTTTGATGGTCGTACTTCCTTAGGTTCAATATGGATGCAAATGTTTTGCAGTCTCTCTAACTTATCCAGTATTTTCATTTCATTTTTGGCATCCAAATAACATACACCACTGTAGTCAAGTAATGGAAGCATAAAATAGGGACAGTATTGAACTCAAAACAGGCAAACACATCCTATGAAGAGAATGTAGAGAAGCAAACGTCTTGAAGCTAAACTCGGAGACATGATTACATCAATAATTTTTTTTTTCAATAACGATTCCCAGATTTTTTTACATTTGATGTATAACGAATTACAGAATTATGATAGAGGGAAAATATCGAAAGGAGACGTCAACTTTCAATGACAATTGATTGTGATTTTAGAGGTTTCATGAGTAGATCATTTTTTTAGAACACTGCGTAATGCAGCTGAGGTCATAATTCATGATATCAGTAGCAAAAGGTCATCATGGCTATCTTGACCTTAGAGACAGCAGCTCTAAATAAAGATATGGTATCTCAATGAAAACGCTCCCGTAAGTTTTTTGATGAAGAGTAGCGTCTTCTTCTCTCACTTCTTCAGCCTTGAATTTTCTCCTGCAATATCAGTTGAAGGATCCCATATTTTTCTCCTTATATTATAAGTTCAAAGTACTCTAACGTTTTCCTTTTGATGGTGAATAATACTTCTGTATCTTTATTTCAACCGTTTCAAGACGTAATCATTATAATCCTTGTCAACCTATGAGACTGTTAGCATTGTTTGATAGCATCACATTTTAAAAGCCTGAGTAAGTCTTCATGCAACAACACCCTAGAGAACTATGGAGAATTTGTAGCAATGCAAAATTCATATAAGTAATTCAAAATTAAAATTCTTGTTGCAGAGGAGACCCTTCATTTTGAAGATGCAGATTTGTGTTATCTCTCTTGCTTGGATTTATTTATTTTACATAATGGTGTTATAAAATACACGTAGAGCTTGGAGGAGAGAACAACTGACTTGAACTGAAAATAAAATAATGATCAGAAGCCGAGTGCCCATCCGATGGAATGATCAGGTGAATGAAGTGACAAAGTATATTGTCCAGTGAGCTTTGTATAAAACGAGAAATTGCCATGTTGGAGGGGAATCACGAAGGAACATTCTGGTCACCATTTTCAATATTGGCGAAACAACCTAAAATAAGGAATATTTTTTAAAAGAGCAATAGTTTGATTCCTCGTGAGCTGTTTTAAATTCCCATTGTCAGCTTTTAAAATATTAGGCCAGATCAACACTCGACTGCAATCATACTGCAAGATTGCAAACCTCACAGCTATCAACCAATGAATGTTGCTGGTAGACAACCTAACAATTTAACTTGGCACACTGTCAAAAACAATTATGGACGCTCTGTTGCACCACTGTTATGTTACAAGCTGCTAAATCCAAAGATAGCCTGCAGTATGACTCCAGGCAAGTGGGTGTTCAACGTTGGTCAAGGAACCAAGACAGAAAATTTCTCAGTTTTGAAAATAGATGCTTTAGGAATATGTTGGGTGTCAGGTGATATGACCACATGAGGAATAGATGCTTTGGGAATATGTTGGGTGTCAGGTGATATGACTACATGAGGGATATATGCTTTAAAAATATGTTGGGTGTCAGGTGATACGACCACATGAGGAATAGATGCTTTAGAAATATGTTGGGTGTCAGGTGATATGACCACATGAGGAATAGATGCTTTGAGAATATGTTGGGTGTCAGGTGATATGACTACATGAGGGATATATGCTTTAAAAATATGTTGGGTGTCAGGTGATACGACCACATGAGGAATAGATGCTTTAGAAATATGTTGGGTGTCAGGTGATATGACCACATGAGGAATAGATGCTTTAGAAATATGTTGGGTGTCAGGTGATACGACCACATGAGGAATAGATGCTTTAGAAATATGTTGGGTGTCAGGTGATACGACCACATGAGGAATAGATGCTTTAGGAATATGTTGAGTGTCAGGTAATACGACCACATGAGGAATATATGGTTTGGGCATATGTTGGGTGTCAGGTGATATGACCACATGAGGACTTGATAATTTAGGAATATATGTTGGGTGTCAGGTGATACGGCTACATGAGAAATGAGACGGTTTATCTTCGGACATTCCAACAGCCCATAACCACCATAATAATTTGAGTCACATATTGAGGATGCCACTTGTTAGTTGGTCGAGAGCTGCACTGTTAAATAAACTGAAATAATAAATTCGTACGAAAACAGGATTTAACGTAGATTAATTTCGAAAGTGAATAAACTAGGGCTTTTACCACGGATGTCTGGACTAAAAGTAAGTATGTTAATCACTATGGCGATGATCAATATTTCTAAACATGAAGAATATGGGTTGAATCTTTTTCACAAATATATATGTCCATTATATAAATAAGAATCAACCACTTAAAGTCCCTCACTGATGACCCAATAGGGTCAGGCAACTAACATAGAAAAGACAATAAATAGTTTGGCTCGTTGTGGAGCAAATTGCGTCCTAGGTGTTAGACCTCGACCACACAGGTAAGAGCCTCGCTTGGTGCTTAGAGCTACGCTAATAGGTGACTATAATAGTCACGTAGCGTGGCGCGAAGCGTGCAGTGTGGCCATTGCGATAGTATGGGTTGCGTTGGTTCGCTAGGATATGTCACATAGCTCGCAGCGTAGCTCGAAGCACCAAGTGAGGCTCCCACCTGTGTTTTCAAGGTCTTAGTTATAGGCTGAGAAAATATTACAAATTATTTTGGCTGCCGAGTATCCAATTATTCACTATGTGATTCATCTTGCAATTTGCCATACAACAGGTCATGACCAGAGACAATTTATTTGCCAAAAGTATTTAGCCCACATTTTTTACATGTTTTAAGAAAACATAGCATAGGTTTGTATTGAAAGATTTTTTAAGATTAATTTAACCATGAAATATATGATACAGTTTACTGGTTTAATTTAACCATGAAATATATGACACAGTTTACTGGTTTAATTTAACCATGAAATATATGATACAGTTTACTGGTTTAATTTAAGGATGAAATATATGATACAGTTTACTGGTTTAATTTAACCATGAAATATATAATACGGTTTACTAGTTTAATTTAACCATGAAATATATGATACAGTTTACTGGTTTGATTTAACCATGAAATATATGATACAGTTTACTGGTTTAATTTAACCATGAAATATATAATACGGTTTACTAGTTTAATTTAACCATGAAATATATGATAGTTTACTGGTTTGATTTAACCATTAAATATATGATACAGTTTACTGGTTTAATTTAACCATGAAATATATGATACAGTTTACTGGTTTAATTTAACCATGAAATATATGATACAGTTTACTTGTTTAATTTTTTAGCACATACAGAATATGCTTATTTGATAATTAAAATTAACAAAAGATGAATTATTTGAGGCTAGAATTATTTGCGGATATCGTCAATAAAGTATAAGTTAAGATTTCAGTTTAAGTGGCTTTACAGAACCTTTTAAGAACAAATATAAATTATAGTAAATCTCTTTTTTCTTTTTATAAAATTAACAATCTCAGTAGAAAGAATTTAATTTTAATTAAATTTTAACACCTTTAGAAAGGTGTAAGTACTAGATTTTATATACATATATCATCCCACCATCTCCCTGTCGGGTAGGCAGAGAGGATAGAGTGCCAGACTTTCCTATCTCGATACACATCCTTAATCTCTTCCTTATCTATACACCTTCTCATTAAACTCCTACGATATATCTGACTTTCTACATTTATTTTTTCAAAATATCATTCACTTGATCCTACTACACTTTCCTTGGTCTTCCTCTGCTACGCTGTCAACTTACATTTGATTTATTAGTCTTGAAGCATTCATTCGTTCTACATGGCCAAACCGTCTCAGGCTGCTTTTCTTCATCTTACTCAACACATCAGCCTTAAGTCTATTCATCTCTAATCACTTCATTCCGTATTCACTCACCATTCGTTCCATTTTATGTTACCCTATGTACTCTTGTCATGACAATAACAATAATAATTTAATATTTGAGATTCCTTTTTGCTCTAATATAAACTCATAACCGAGCGATTTTTAAAATAGATATAATCATTTTTTTTATCATAACTGAGATGATATAGTTTGTGCTTTGCTTGGCAACATATCAGAGTTAGGGTGAGATATTTTGTCGCCTGGATCTTCCATTAGAAAATTGACCAAATACAATAAGTTAAAAAAAAATTCTTAACACTTTTCGGAAACGGATAATATTGATGTAATATTTTTTCCTTATTTTAAAATGGGCAAATTAAAATAAATCGTATCCCCTCATCCCGCTAGTCTTAAAAAAATAAATTAAGGACATACGGTCACTTTACGGTTGGACACAAAATTTGGGTGCGCCTATAATATTAGGGGTGAAAAACAGATCAATTTTTATTTATTTATTTTGTTTATTTTACACGTGACAAGAAATATACATAATTTGCGAAAAAACAACAGGTAATTTGATTTGGACACACCATTTTAATGGATCTGGGTTTGTTGCCTTTCATTTGTCGTATCCCCCAGTAAACTAGGCTTTTGTCTGTATCTCACTGAGGATATATAGCATGAAAAAATAAATCGATACTTCTTTTTCCAATTTTTGATTATATAAAACCCCGTTGCACATTCTCATCAACCTGACAAACAGTGACACTCAATTACATATGTATATAGTACATCACGCGAAATCAAACTCCTCACATTTCATCTCTCCAGACAGACCAAAACGTTCATCCCACAATATACCGCACATAATCATAAAAAAAAATATCACACTCAAGAATTCACACAAACCTTTGCTTCAAGTCATTCCTCTTGCAAGCCCAAGTACTCAAACTCCTGTCGCAATAACAACCACGCTCCGATCGACTGCCTAAATGGTTGTTACCCTCGCTTTGCCTTTATTGAATTCGACACCCCATTGTATGTCATGGGAGCTAGAAAAGAACTAGAAAAAATATTATTTACAACTGCGGGTGTAACCTCAACTTTACAATGCATTGCACATGCGCAAACGCCCGAATGCGACGGAATCCTCCGAAGTAATGACGAATATCATATGCTGATGTAATATACTAACAATATTTAGGCATGGACACGCCGCGTGTGTTCTGAGCATGAAGCAGATGTTCACATGGACACGCCACGCGTGTTCTCAGCACTGGACGAGTTAATATGCATATTGTCTTTGGGCAAAAGATGTTTTAACTCTAGGGATGGTGAACGTTTTATTATTTCCCAACTACATACTCGTATATAATATTACGAGTGGAAAATATACCAATTATTGCCCAACTACATCTACTCGCATAATATGTGCATTAAGACTGAAAAACTGTCCAATTTTTGTCCAAATATTTTCACCACAAAAGACTCATTTAAAATTAAGTTAATCTAATTTATTCGATCTCAGTCTATTTGAGATAGACTTGGATCGAATTAATAAGCTTAACTCCATTTTTTTAAATTTATCTATCATGAACGTGGGGCCTCGCTAAGTGTGGGACTATGTTCGGCTGCCCCCTTTGCACCTGCCTCAAACTGGTCCAGACTTTACCTCACAATATAAATCAACGGATTAAAATTTAAATGTTAAACAATTATGATTTTATTTTTAAAGTCTTCAAGATGGCAAAACCATATGAAACTTTTTTGATTTTGTTTTTGTTCAAAATCAAATGTTCAATAGAGAGAATTACTCATATCTAACAATATTTCTTGTCCGACTCTAGAACTTCAATAAGTTTTGTTTTTTTTAATTTCATAAAACTTCTGTAGAGAATACCGTCGTCGTCGTAAATATTGTCAACACGCACGGTCAACGACCGATGAATCAACCTTTGGATATGTACAAAGGTCACATACCAGAACGTCAATATTGTTTACACGCAAATAATATTTACGTTGCATTCCACGGTAGAAAGAGAACGCATCGCGTTGTCTCACCGTTTAGGCAATAAATATTCTACCCACTATATCATTGGCAACGTCTGCGACCACCTCGGCACGCACAGGAGTGAGATCAAGATATACTGCGGACGCATTCACGCGCCCCGTTCTGAAATTGTATATATACCTACTTATCAATAAATAAAGATCACTTGTTATTATTCGCTTGACCATTCATTGCTGTTTACTATTTATCGATTATTCACTCTCACTTTTTCACATTCCTGAATCGACGTATTTTATTTTAAATACAAAACAAATCAAAATCATCACGACGTACGACTAAAGCAATACCGCTAAATTGATGACCCCGAACGAAAAGGAACACAGAATTCGACTAAAGCGAATACAGCGATGTCAACAACATCATCATCAGCACGTCCTGCTAGGACATACGCTAAACTTCTTTCACACGATGCCATGATCACGAACATTGACAAAAAGTCCTTCCGGCATTGTGTGCAAGAATCAGGTAGATTTGGTATGTGTAAAAGGAAAAGATGTTTCCCATTTTATGGTGCATGTAGGTACTCGAACATGAACCATTCTATTGAAAACATTTCATTTTACGCCGTTGATAAATAAACCATTTCAACAGAGGGAAGTTTCGAAGCCTCCTAGTCATAATAGAAGAAAGTGCATTAAATTTTTCCGGAAGTTACGACATAAGCTCTTCTGCAATAGGTTGTATTTCTATCGAAATCTACCTATTGCAGAGTGCAATATCAATACTGAGACATGATTTTGAATTATTTATATTATTTTCTTTTTTTGCCGACGGATTTTGGCACTCCACGAAAATCGCGCCTCGGTTGTTCCATATCTGTAATATACACGTCTATACTTATCGTCCGACCCGGTTGAATCGTCAGTGTTGCCCTTCTCCATATCGTGCCCTCAGCCATTACATTTACAATGTTTCGCGTGAGTGGACCAATAATTCTCTCAACACAATTTTATGTTACATTAAATTAGAGACTGATATAATTTCATATAAATTATATGGCTACGCAAATTGTTGTGATACACGTTTAATACGAATAGATATATCTTTCTCTCTATGGTATTATAGTATATTCACTGCGGCAGAAACCCTTATTTATAGCAGAGATTCTTAAACTTTTCTACCTGCAAACTCTTTCATTTAATATTTTGCAGTACAATATACAGTGCCGCGTTTATATAGACGGCGCTTCTAGGCAGTTTGCAACACGCACTCCCTCCCCAATACGTAATTGAAAAAGTGCTCACGCTTTTCGTTTCAGATGATGTATTTCATTCATTCATTGCCGGGCCTCGCAGTCGAGGATCCCCTCGCCACTCCAACGTCAGTCCTGAACCGTTTTCCCACATCGATCGTGTGATCTGTGAGAGAACAGCTCGATCCTGGAAACGCACTCCCTCCCGCAAATGCCACATACATATGGACCCTGCTGAGCCGCCTGGCCATGTTGACGCATGTTCGCAGCGTGCTGACTGTTTCTCACACGTCTAGCCGCTGAGACGTCATCAGCCCGAGAACATACGGCTCTCCACCCCTCAAGGTCCCGAGCCACCTGCTCCCAGTCCTCAGGCACCCCGCACAAAGTAAATGACTCTCGCAGACTGTCCTTATAGCGCTTCCTCTATCCACCAACTCTTCGCTTGCCCCCTACTTCCCTGTACAAGACGCGTTTTGAGAGTCTGTGATCTTCCATGCGTATCACATGCCCGGTCCACCGCAATTACGCCTTTACAACCATATGTATTTCACGCCACATAACAAACCACTGCTAGACATGGTGCATAGATGAAAGGGATCGAAAAATATTGGAGGCCTTCGAGATGTGGACCTATAGACGAATCCTAAGTATTTTCTGGAGAGACCACATTATAAATGACGAGGTTCTCAGCATGATCGAAGAAACCAGGCACCTGTCAAACATCATATCGGAAAGGCGTGCAGAATGGATGGGTCATATGCTGCGACATGAAAATCTCCTGCACAATATACTGGACGGAATGATTGAGGGATCGATTGGCAGAGGGCCCCCTCGCCGAGAGTATTTGGAGCAAATATGCCACGATATGGAGTGCACCTCCTATACAGAGCTCAAGAGGATCGCTGAAGACCGAGCGGAGTGGAGGAGGAGATGCAGAGCTTTGCTGCTAACCAATCCCCAGGATTGAAACTGAAGAAGAGAACAAACCATTACAGTTGCTTTATTTTCCGCAAAAGCCTATACGGTGTAATATATGTCGATTGCTATGTCTGATTCTATTAATAATATGGCTAATGTATACTCTGTTTTGTTTTAGTGTGGATTTTAAATACGTTTTTGATCGTTCAAAAAATGAGAAAAAATCTTTTCGCTGAAGAATTTGTTAATATGGAAAATAATGTAAATATTAGGTGTTCACATAAGTTGTGTCCGTTTTTTTTCAATTTAAAAATGAGCACCAAAAGTAAACCAAAATGGTAAAGGTTATACGTCATTCGAAAGAAAATTTTCTGCTCTACAAGATATTGTGTTTGCTTTTACGTTACATATATTATTTTATTTGATTACTAGCCTTCAAAATGGAATGTCAAGTAGACGAAAGTGAGCATTTTCGACACCTCCTTCTGTTCGCGTTCAATCGAGGGAATAAACCTGCCAAATCTGATCGCGATATTTGCGAAGTGTACGGTGGAGATGCTACGAATGTAAGGACAGCTCGTCGTTGGTGAAAAAAAAAATGTTCATAGTTTACTTTATGTACGTGATCGATCGTCAATCGAAATTCCCACATATAATTTTGGTTTAATGAAAATCATAAACAAAAGCCTTAATTAAAGGAAGATTTAGATCGTTCGGCCAGAAGAGTCATTTTGCAATAATGTGAGTAACACTCTGTATTACACAACTTATGTAGTGGTATTGGTTTTAGAATGCCACACGATTGGTTCGCGCAGAGCGGCACGTTTGTATTGTTAAAATAAATGTGATTAGAAAAACACTACCATGTCGAAATTAGCAGTGCGATTTTTGTCTAATGTAATGTATAATTCAATTTTTTTCGAAAACTAAGAATTTACCTCGTTATAACTAAAAGTTTCCTAGAATTTAGTATCACTCCATCCACTAGTATTTTAAAACTTTATTATTTGGCATTGTAATTATGATACATTAATATATTAAATAATCTTACATTCATTTTATTTTTATGTGCTATAATCTAATTAAAGCTGACGAACATTTTTACTTTATAACACTTGTACTTATATTTATTTTTAATCTTGAAAATTTTCATTATTGTTATTTAATGTTTCCTAGAATCTGCCATGCCTAAACAATTAATATGTGAAATAAACTTACTTTCATTTTATTTTTATGATTATTACAATTTAGGCTGAGAGCATTTTTAATTTATAAAACGTGTGTGTTCATTTCAATGTTTGAATATAAAATATTATTTTTATATTTTTTTTGCTTTTTCATTAAATAAATAAAGTGACAAGTTTTTGTAAACGCACTGTTACTCACACTATTGCAAAATGACTCTTCTAGCTGAACGATCTAACATATAATATCGGAATAAGTGCAAACAATTTATGAAATGTATCATGTGTGCTCCCTTTCGTGTCTCCTTACTGACCTAAATTCCACACAGGCACTGTCATTCGGGATGAACATGCCCCTCGAGGCGTTTGCTGGAATTTGTCTCGGCCGCTTTGAGAATCTGAAGACTTCATTTGTATAATACTATACTAACACATCGATCAATAAGTCCCGGGACTAACCAACAGATGGCACCTCTAATAACAAATCCATACCATTCTCAGTTAGTACCAGTCTTTAGAAATTACGTGTCAAACTTTCATGACATTCCGACATTGTGTCATTGAGTTACAGTGGTTTTAGTGACGCTACTTTTGCTATTTTCAAAACAATGGAAAAAAACTAATTTCGTGTGTTGATAAAACATTGCTTTTTAATGGGAAAAAATACCGTTCAAACTAAGCGATGGCTTGAAAAGTGTTATCCGGGCTCTGTTCCGTCGAAAAAAACCATTTGTCGGTGGTATGCTGATTTCAAACGCGGTCGTACAGACACAAATGATGCTGAACGCTCTGGTCGTCCAAATGAGGCTGTTACACCAGAAAAAAAAACTCAAAATCGTGATGGAAAATCGCAAAGTAAAGTTGCGTGAGATAGCTGACATCCTAAATATATCATTTGGTAGTGTTTACACTATTTTGCATGAACATAAAAAAGTTTTTTTCGAAATGGGTGCCGCGTTTGCTCACAATGGAACATAAACAACATAGCATCGAACGCGGTAACGATGGCCAAATTGCATAAGTTGAACTTAGAATTGCTTCCGCACCCACCGTATTCTCCAGATTTTCCCGCCAGCGACTATTGGCTGTTCGCAGACCTCAAAAAGATGCTCCAGGGAAAGAGGTTTGGCTCCAATGAAGAAGTGATTGCCGAAACGAACGTCTATAGTATTTTGAAACCAAAGATAAATCGTTCTACACGGCTGGCATAGAAAAGTTAGGAAAGCGTTGGAATGAATGTATCGCTCTTGAAGGAGAATATGTTGATGAATAAAGAAGAATTTTGGCAAACAAATGTTGTTTTAGTAGTTAGTCCCGGGACTTATTGATCGATGTGTTATAATTAGACACATTCGTTGATACACTGAAGGTAACAAATTATGTCGAGAAATTAATATTGCTCTCAAATTATTAAACTGAACACGACAATTCTCCAATTGGTGGCCTCTTTTATGAAAATTATTAATATTGTCAATGGTATAAAATCTTATAGATTTCCATTACGTTTTTGTGGCTCAGAATGTCGACGTTTTAAGAAAGTTACACCTTTCATCTTCAAACCATGAAAACAATGATTTATAAAGACTTTATACCATGGATAATAATACGAACTGGACAAACCTGAGCGATTACACAACGTACATTTGGGAGACATTTTCAACCTTATTTTTTTTGTATCACATCACATTATATCAGTGAATAAAACTGAGAGAGGAGGTATTTTTTTTACTATTGAGCACCTTGTTGAACAGCACCTGGTTATACAACACCTGTTTGTACAGCACCTGGTTATATAACACCTGTTTGTACAGCACCTGGTTGTACAGCACCTGGTTATACAACACCTGTTTGTACAGCACCTGGTTGTACATCACCTGGTTGTACAGCATCTGGTTGTATTTGATGTTCCACGACTTAACTTTTTGCATTATTTTCATTAATTCGTATGGCATCTCATAATATATCTAAATTGGCGATGTGACCATATTAAATAGGAAGGCTGAGAGACAACATTGTCTTCGGCCCTATTAAATGAGTTTATGAAGAATTAGGGGTAAAAAGGGTACTCGAAGTTTGTCGTAGCACGAATTGGTTAATACTACCGTACGTGTAGAGGCAACAACACTGGTAACAATACTCGCACGTGCCAGACGAACTCTTCTTTTTTTTTCGAGAATCGAACCCGAAATCCCCAGTTAGAAATCGATCAACTTATCAACAACTCTATGGAGGTCGTCATCTTGCATTGACGGTAATTAAGAATAAATTTTAGATGGAAGGTAGTATCAACATCTGCTAAGATAATATTTCACAATTGTATTTTAGTACCAGCTTTGATGTATGGAAGTCAAACGTGGACGTGGAAAAGGCTGAAAGTAACATAATACTTGCTGTAGAAATGCGTGCACTGAGAAGAATACATGGGTTGACAGTATATGGCAGAATACGGAATGAAGTTATTTGGGATAAATGTGAACTTAAAGTTGGTGTGCTGATTAAGATGAAGAAGAGCACTTTGAGATGGTTTGGGCATGTAAAACGAATGGATGTAAAAATACTAACAAAACAAATACGCAGTGCAAATACGGTTTTCATCTTCACGGCTTATTTGTAGTTAACTTCGCCATCATAGTCAAACTACGCGGTACAACATACCGAAAGACTTTATACAACTGATTTTCTTCTTCCTCTTGGTATAGGTCGTATGACCTATTTGTGACAGTGGGCTGTCCTGGGTTGATGACGTCCAGCTGTCCTTTCACCTTTTCGGCGGCTTTCCTGGTAATCTCCTGCTGTTAGGGTTTTCAGTATTAGTTTTCAGTATTTTTGCCAGTCTTGTATCCTCCATGCGGTCCACATGATCCCTCCAGAAGCGCCTTCTGCTTCTTCCCCACATCACTATGTCTTCAACACCACATACAAACCTTATAATCTCATTTCTGATACGATCTCTAAGAGTTCTGTCTGCGATGGGGCGTAGGGTTCTCATTTCCGCCACTCTGAAAAGGTTTTTTGTCCTGTTGATATCGGCTCTCACTTCTATCCGATATGTCATGATGGGGCGGACGCATGTCTTATACGAGTATATCCTGACCTTACTTTCGGTTAGCATGTGTTTTTATTCTCCATATAGTGTCCCGCAGGCAGCCAGCCAACTGATAAATAGTGTAAATATGAGTAGACGGCGTGGTAGATGAAGACAAAGGAAAGAGTGATTGGGTCAACTGAATGATATTTTGAAAGAAAGAAACGTAAGAAGTAAGAGAAATCGTAAGGAGTTATATGATAAAGTGTATGGATATAGAAGAGGTGAAGAATATGTGTTCGAGAGAGGAAAGCATGATGCTCCGTCATGTCTGCTTACCCGATAGGTAAACGGGGTGAGTGATGGTATGCATGTATTGGAACAGCGCGATTAACTTATTAAGAAGGTCACACTTACCCGGTTCCTCTTCATCCAGCGCAGATGCGCTTCGGTCTGCTTGACACGATAGCCCCCCTGGCCGGGCTCCGCTGCCACGGAGCAGCGCCGCCCTCCCATGGCTCCCACAGCACCCGCCGCCTCCTGCCATGCTGCCTTGCCCTGGGCGCACTGGAAACAGAAATGGATTAAAGTTAGATTCTTGCTAAGTTATCAACGACAATAGATCAGGACTTTTATGGCATATTAGGAGAGACTTTTTGGTAGACCTCGACAGTGTTATGTGGATACTGGTGCTGGCCGGCCTGGAGAAACCGAATGAAAGGTAAGAATAGAAGCAAAAGACTCAAGATGATCCGAGATATGGAGACATATTTCTGGAGGCTAAAGTCTGTAGGAGTCCCTTTGTTTTTATTAGGAATTTGTGGAATTATCATATTATTATTTATTTATTTAACACTTTTATTGCCAATACAAATTGGCAAGTTTATTGCCCGGCGGCAATCTCTTCCAACCAACCAGACCAAAGTAAATGAAGCAAGTTACATGGTCGCATAAATCATTCAAATGAATATCCATCCCCACGAAATCCATGAACAATACGTGAGCACATGTCCACAAACCCCACAAAAGACGGACAATCACCCGAACATTCCTTTTCATATAAAGCAAGATATCATCATCTTACAGATTTCAGAGAGAAAAGAACGGAGAGAAGAAACAAAAAACCAACGCGAAGAAAAATAAATAAAACGAAGAGAGTCACGTCGTTTTATTGAGAGTAATATCTAAACTGTGTTACAAAAATTGTCTGTAATTTCTCGGTTGATCGTTAGAGCAGATTGCCAATCAGAATGTAGTGGGTTCAAATATGAAAGTTTGTTTTTAAATTTTCATCGTTTTTTCAAAGTGAGAAAGTTTTCTCGGATGCGGATATTTTTACTAAGTGCAAGTTCTAGTGATATATGAAAAAAAACTTATATGGTAGTGTAGGATACCTACGTCCCTAAATAAATAATTGTCAAACATAATTTGTTGTCAAAATAAATTGTAAACATACAGGGTCAACGACCGATGAATCAACCTCTGAACAATCTACAATTGTCACATACTAGAAACGTCAATGTGTACTCACAAATAGTATTTACGCTTTGTCTCGCCGTCTCGGCAAATAAATATCCTACCCGTTATACTAGGGCACGCGCAAGAGTGAGACAAAGTATATATCGCGGGCGCATTCACTCACAACTATAAAATACCTACTTTTAGACAAATAAAGATTATTATTAACTCGACCGTTCATTGACTATTCACTTTCACTTTTATCCGCATTCCTGAGTTTTGTATTTATTTTAAATACAAGACATATCAAAATCATCACGACGTATCAAGATAAGCATTTCGCTACAGTAGCATGATAACATACCACGAAAGATACCACCAACGGTAAAGATTCTCCGTAGACAGCATCTAAAAATGCGACAGATACCAGGAACGGAAAATATTCTCCGTTGACAGCATTTAAAACACCAAGAATGGAAAATATTCTCCATAGACAACATCTAAATATACCACGAACAAACCACGAATGGGAAAACGTTCTCCGTAGTCAGCATCTAAACATCGTTTAACCTTTCCTTCCCTGTGATGGGTATCTTCTACACGTTGCTTCTAATAACCATCAATATCTCTATAAATATAATAAATACAAGGTTAAGATTTTAGGTATTCCTCCATAATATATTTACGCATTGATTTAAAAAATAATATTAATAATAATCAGAATTTATCGACTACATCGTAAGTATTTCGTGAATATCGGAAACAAATTTGCATTTAAACGCTGTGAGTGCCTCGATCTTGGGTCTTGACGATAGGTGAAGATTATGCGGGAAGCGCGACACTATATTCGCATCTCACTTTTGCATACGTCACTGAATAGCGAGGAGCTCAATTGTCTCAACCTCGCAAGTGTAAGCCACGCCCGAGTTAGCCACCAACCTTGCCGCGCCGCAGTAGCTGTTGAGCTGGCAACGAGGCTAGATCTACGCCCGTTCCGTGAGCGTTGCCAGATGGGTTTTTAATGTTTTCAGCAAATAAATCTCAATTATTATAATTTTTAACTTCAATTATAATTAATTAAGGGGATTATCTATGAATGTTCTTATTTTTCCGATTTAAAATCGCTAATTTTTTATCGCGTACTCACTACCCAACACCGGAGCACGCGTTTCAATTTTATCACCGTAAGGGAAGGGTTAATTTCTGCCAGGATTTTGTCTTCTTTAGAAAAAAAATTGATTACCCGTGATATTCAATTTAGAATATTTCAGAACATAACGAAACAACACGTCTTATATTGGCTATAGTTGACATACAACTAAGGATATAGTATCAAACTTGAACTATAACATCGCGTAACAATGTGTTGGGCGTGAGCGGTGTGCAGTCAAAGTGATGTATTTTTTTATATATCTTTCTCAGAGTGGTGTCAAAAAAAAAAAAAACCGAATCGATTTCAGTAATGGATTTTTTTAATATTATCTTGAGGGTGAAGGCTGCAACACTTTCGAAACTTCGTTCATCATTTATGTATTCTCAACACGGCAACACCTTCGAAAAAATAATAAACTAATGGGACGCTATCAATGTTCAATAAGTGTTGCTATACACGACAAAAATAAAAAGATTTGAACTTGTTTTTTTTTTACCTCAACTGAAGTAACATACACATATATCTTATCTCCCTCATTTGCTCGAACTGTTCCGGCGTGTCAAATGATTTTCCTGTTTCGTTTCTTTGCCAGTAGATTGAGCGCCCTCAATCAGTTACATAGTCATACTTTTTAGCCATGTTGATACAAAATTGTTACTTTAGGATTAGCATCAATTTCAATATAATTACTATGGTATTTTATTTCTATCACATTAAATCCTTCAACAAATCCAATTGGTGAGGCAGGTATATTGAATAGCGTGACCAGGAGATAATATTGTATTCGGCCTCGGTAATCGAGCCTCCGGGTTTAGAATCGCAGAAGTAGGTACGAAACTTGCCGTTCTTCTTACAAATGTTGGTAATAGTACTAAAGCACATGAACAAACGACAACAAATAAATATAGGTTTATTAATAGCTACACAGTACACACATGCCATCATGGCATTCCCTATTGGGGCAGGCAGAGAGGAGAGAACGCATGACTTTCCTATCGCAACACACATCTTTCACCTCTACTATATCCATACACCTTCTCATACAGCTCTTACGATTTCTCTGACTTTTACATTTCTTTAATTCAAAATATCAAACACTTGATCCAATCATACTTTCCTTGGTCTTCCTCTACCACGTCTTCCACTCACATCTACACTATATATTTTTTTGTTACATAGTATGTATTTATGTTACACAATCCTGAAAATATTTATAATTGTTTAGACAATATATCCTGAAAACTATATATCCTGAAAATACACATATTTGTTTAGACAATATATCTTGAAAACTATATATCCTGAAAATACACATATTTTTTTAGACAATATATCCTGAAAATACACATATTTGTTTAGACAATATATCCTGAAAACTATATATCCTGAAAATACACATATTTGTTTAGACAATACATTCTGAAAACGATATATCCTGAAAATACACATATTTTTTAGACAATATATCCTGAAAATATACATATTTGTTTAGACAATATATCCTGAAAACTATATATCCTGAAAATACACATATTTTTTTAGACAAAATACACATATTTGTTTCGACAATTTATACTGGAAACTATAATATATATCCTGAAAATACACATATTTGTTTAGACAATGAAATACACTTGAGAGAGAAGATATCAAACGGTCCGAGTTCATCCCATAACATCATCCTAATCGAGATATACCCCTGCCCTCAATAGGAGGGTGAGCTCAGCCGAGAGGACGTCAGATGTTTTTCAACCCACACACTTGGACAACGTACTCGAAGCGGGAGAGTGTTGTCACCGGACAAACTCTTTTACTAAACTGGGACCCTTTTTTGGGTATCGTTGGAAGTCGAACCCTAAACCCCTGGGTGGAAATTAAACGTCTAACAAACTAAGCCACGGAGGACATAAATAATACTTTTATTGTATGAACCATACATGAGATACTTAGATTAGTTTTCAATACGACTGCGTTTAACCTGAATGTAGCAAATGTTCATTTATCTGTACCGAGTTTATTTCGACTCACCAAATATTAACCTAACGATCTAATTTGAAATCTGAGCCCTGTTATCTTCAAATAATACTTCGTTCAACCTACAGTCAACCGCAAAGAAGCCTTATGGTTGACCGTGGTCAAGTGTGAATCCAGTATTACTCTGGGTATATTGGTTACACACACTGAAAGTGTGAAGATACTTTTTCAGTTAAATTTTTCCAACATGAAATAATCTCACTGTTGCCCTTTTTACATTTGGTTATTAGTAAAATTAGTAGGTTTATTGTGATGTAGCTTTTTTATGAGAAAAACAAACAAGAATAGTGCTACCCTTCAATCTTTCTTGTAGAGCGGACCGGTATATTATTTCAGTGAGTGTAAATATAAAATGTAAAAACGAGTACTTGTATTACACAACTTATGTAGTGGTATTGGTTTTAGAATGCCACACGATTGGTTCGCGCAGAACGTACGTTTGTATTGTTGTTAAAATACTCGGTGATCAAAACATTACCATGACGAAATTAGGAGTGGGATTTTTGTCTAATGTTATATATAATTCAAAATTTTTCGAAAGCTTAGAATGTACCTCGTTATAACTTAAAGTTTCCTAGAATTTAGTATCACTCCATCCACTATTATTTTTAAACATTATTATTTGGCATTGTAATTATGATACATTAATATGTTAAATAGTCTTACATTCATTTTATTTTTATGTGCAATCTAATTAAAGCTGACGAACATTTTTACTTTATAATACTTGTACTTATATTTATTTTTAATCTCGAAAAATTTCATTATTGGTTTTTAACATTTCCTAGAATCTGCCATGCCTAAACAATTAATATGTGAAATAAACTTATTTTCATTTTATTTTTATGATTATTACAATTTAAGCTGACAGCATTTTTAATTTACAAAACGTGTGTGTTCATTTCAATGTTTGAATATAAAATATTATTTTTATATTATTTTGCTTTTTCATTTAAAAAAATAATGTGACAAATTTTTGTAAACGCACTGTTACTCACACTATTGCAAAATGATTCTTCTGGCTGAACGATCTATACTAAGGTTACGCTCTACGGCTACTACATTTACCTTCTGTCCTGCGGATCATCATCGGTTTGTGGACCACCATTTAAGTACCACTGGACTAGATAACATTTTTTAAATACAATTAGAATTCAAATCTAAATTTCTAGAAGCGAAACAAGAGTTTTACTTCTAGGCCATATAAGTCATCATGTTGTCGCTGACGTTTCGTTATATTATAGCATATCTCAAATTGCTGGGAAGACTTTGCGTGATCGTGTAAGGAACACCACAATCCGAGAGGTCTTTGAGGTCCAAGATGTGGTCAGATGGGGAAGACAGCGTCGATGATACTGGTACCAACATGTACAGAGAATTAATTCCACAAGAATTCCATGCATAGCTCTGCATGGGGTGCCGGATGGGCGGCGTCCGCCAGGGAGACCCCCGAAACGATGGAGAGATAGCTGGAGTTCAGCATCACAGGACAATCCTGCAGTAACAGACTCTTGAGTCTACAGAAAGTTTAAGAAGAAGAAGATATCTCAAAAGTGTTAATTTAAGTAGCAATGCCTCGACCGCCTCATCCTTCCTTCTTTATTTTTACTCTTTCGTATGAGGGCTCTTATATTTGCGCTAAGGCTTATCAATCAGTCCATCGGAAACAACGTAAGAAGTTGAAGCTTCCACAGTCATCCAGATAATGCGTACTTTTGGCAGTCATTCACAATATGGTCAGTCGTTTCTCGCTTCATTTGCAAAGGGCAAAATTAACGAGTCCACGTCTATGCGTTAGACATGCGCAGCGTTCCTAATCACACAATTTAATATGTACCAGATATTTCTTACAAAAGAGGAAACAGATAGCTTCGTAGTTGGGTTCTGAACGATAATTTCGTTACTCTTCGGGCCTAGAGCCATAGAATAATCGAGTGTCGCGGTGGGGTGGAAATGACGGCTAAACTAAATAACATAAATATTAATACGGGAAACTTCGAAAAGTTCACAGTTTCAGCCACGCCAAGCGAGGAAGAGATGCATTGCTAATGTGAATTCAAAATACTTAGCTAATTTAGTTAAATCATGAAAATTTATGTTAATATAAGGCTTAGAACGGTAAGGTAATAAATACCTTAGGACATTTTACACAAATACCATACATGCATACGTGTTACTCGTACCATCACGCCGTTTCCCTACTGAAATATGCTGAGAAAACTGGGTGTCAGACTTTCCTATCTCAACACACATACTTCACCTCTTCTACACCAATATATCTCATACAGCTCAAACGACTTCGCTTACTTCTTAAATTTCCTTATTTTAAAATACCATTAATTAGATCTAACCATATTATCCCTGGTATTCCTCTACAATGCGTTTCACTTTACACTGAATATTTGTTTCGTTAGAACATTTAAAAAATAATATTGTACATCTATTGATTTTTCAAAGACCCAAGATCAGTTTTTTTTAATTATTCAGCATTATTTTGTGATTATGAACAAGTGTGTTTTTTTAATTGACCGCTTTGCACGAATTTTTCCTGTTTCAAAAATTGATCTAAAATTATTTTATTAGTAAGAAAGAAAATCAAGTAAGATGCTTCGCATAACTGAACCAAGTGAGTGACACTGGGAATATTATACTCGTACGAGTATAATATCCCCAGTGTCACTCACTTGGTTCAATATCTATATACCATACGTAACTGAGTGTTGTTAAGTCATGCTTTTGTACTGACACCGTGGGATATTGTCACATTGTCATATCAGTTCGCTTTCAAAAAGGCTGAAGGGCCGCGAAAGCATTGATTTCAAACTTTAACGGATGTTTCCATTGTATCTTTCTAATTTGTGTCCGTGAGATGTTCCTCTTGAGAAAACTTTATCGGATGTTTCCATTATATCTTTCTAATTTGTATCTGTGAGATGTGTCTCCTGAGAAAACTCTATCGGCTGTTTCCATTGTGTCTTTCTAATTTGTGTCCGTGAGATGTTTCTCCTGAGAAAACTTTATCGGATGTTTCCATTGTATCTTTCTAATTTGTATCCGTGAGATGTTCTTCCTGAGAAAATAGTAATACTTCGAGGTCGATTTCGTCTTCACCGAATAAATTAATTGTTCTGAATTGATCCAATTGATCGAGGTATTATGACAGGACTTTTGTCGTTGCTGGTCTTGTAGTGTGGTATGATCTGATGTTAGAGGTATGGGTTGCGTGTGCATCTTTAGAAAGCACTTGGAGACAAACCTTTTAGGAAAGTCTTATCAAAAGTTATGATTGTATATGCTACAATACACTGCACGTAAAACCAAATGTGTTTCTATCACTTACCGCAAGAGCTACAATGAATTCTTTGTAGTTCGTTTTCTATTTCGCCTTGGATGATCAGGTGCAGTAATTTGTACTTTTCTCCTCTAAGTACATGACCCAAATAGGACCTTTCGGATGTTCATATTAGTCAGCAACTCTCTATCAACTTTGGCTCTTTGAAGAACCCTTGTGTTGCTGACCATATCAATCCAGGGTATCCGTAGCATTCTCCGGTGTATCCACATTTCGAATGCTTCCAGTCGGTTCATACTACCAAGTTTGCTATCGAAACGGCGTTATATATATAAATATATAAACTTAATGGTTCCATTACCGCAGGACAATTAAAACTACCTTGAAGAACCTTCAGTATGAATATCGCTATGGATTCTCGCCTTATTTCGAAACTTCTGTAATCGCATACCGTATGAAATTCTACATAGTGCACATTTTTTGGGTAATCAGACTTTTTTATGTACCACAGATATCTGAGGACTTTTTTGTATTTGTTATATCATATTCTTATATTATATATGAGCTGATGAAGATTCCAAATTACTGATGCGTATTCTAAGTTCGTAGTTTTAGTATTATCCACTGACCATACTTAACACCCCTAAAATTTTCAGTATTATCCACTGACCATACTTAACACCCTTAAAAGTTTCAGTATTATCCAATGACCACACTTACTACTCCTAAAAGTTTCAGTATTATCCACTGACCATACTTAACACCCCTAAAAGTTTCAGTATTATCCACTGCCCATACTTAATGCTTCTAAAAGTTTCAGTATTATCCACTGATCATACTTAACACCCCTAAAAATTTCAGTATTATCTACTGACCATACTTACTACTCCTAAAAGTTTCAGTATTATCCACTGACCATACTTAACACCCCTAAAAGTTTCAGTATCATCCACTGACCATAATTAACACCCCTATAAGTTTCAGTATCATCCACTGACCATACTTAATACCCCTAAAAGTTTCAGTACTATCCACTGACCATACTTAACACCCCTAAAAGTTTCAGTATTATCCACTGACCATACTTAACACCCCTAAAAGTTGAAGTATTATCCACTGACCATACTTAATACTCCTAAAAATTTCAGTATTATCCACTGACCATACTTAACACCCCTAAAAGTTTCAGTATCATCCACTGACCATACTTAATACCCCTAAAATAATATTAAAAAAATAAACAAATAACTTTGCATTTTTTTTATTAAATCTTGATAGATAACATATGTACTGAATGTCAAATTATGTCAATCGATTTGACATGCATATATTATATAGGGCATAGGTTGCACCGCTACAAATTTGCGTCAATTTCACATCGATCCATGAAGACAAGTTTAAAAAATGTAGAGTGGCGGGGCATTTTAATGTGCTGTCGTTTGTTTTCATCATCAGGGGAGTATAAATATATCATAGGAAAGACAAGAGAAAGGTCCTTTGAAAAAATACTTCCTGAACACAAATCCACCTTAACGAATCCTCTAGTTTTTTTTTAATGAAATGGCTTATCATCGTTACCGTAAAAATCACATATTTCGTATCGATGATGACAAATTCTTGTATATCATTGATTATGAGAATAAAAAGACAGATTAGAAGGCCTGAAAATATCAAAATCAATATAAATATTAGGATAAACATATGCTAAACGCATATATTCTCAAAATTTCATAGCTGCTTGCCGAAGTCTTCTTCTCCACCCACAACCGAATCTGAAATTTGACTATTAGATACGTCTAAGCTGTCGGTGTAAGTTCAGTCTTCTTTATGCCCCCCTGACGATGAGGTGAAAACATTGAAACCGGTAGGGTCATACCATTATCTTAAGTGGAAAAAAAAGTGTTTTAGTAAATCAATTACAAAGTTTTTAACCTTCCTTAAAGCCTTGACTATAAATACTATACTAATTCTAAAGTTTTGAAGCGCTCTTGGGACTAAAGGTTTTATATAATACCGATTTTTAAGTTGCAGTTAATCTTTGATTACAGTATTACACGTGTGTTTCGCAGCTCCCCACTACCAGGGTGTGTTGTCGCGTACCCCCATAGAAAATTAAACAAGTGTCCCGTATTTAAATTCTATGGTATTTGACTAAATACCGTATAGCGTGCTCCACATTTCTGTAAACAGGAAAGCCCCGGTGTTTGTCCCGGCGTTAAGCCCGCCGGACGGACATTTCACATCAAGACAAACAATCCATACTATTTAAAGCTTTGCTTTAGCTATTTAAGTTAGTTTTCTAATCACTGGAATAATACATTCCTCTTCGTTATTCAAATTTACCCCTTAAAACAACAGTTAAATTTTATAAATGTTATTTTAACAGTTTACGGCCAAACTAGGTTAAACCGAAACCAGTTAAAGAGTAGGTAGGGTTGTAGACTCATATGTTTTAGGTCGCATGTTCCAATCCTGAGACAGCCAAGAAGCTAGTCATAATCATAACACAAGTGTTAAAAATAGATCAGATAAAACCGATTAACCAGTTTCTTGGACGTCAAAATAACCGGTTAATAAAATTAGGCTGTTAGTTGGAAACCCTAATGGCAAGGATACGGTAGTTCTTATTGTTAGTTGGACACCCTAATGGCAATGATACGATAGTTCTTATTGTTAGTTGGACACCCTAATGGCAAGGGTACGATAGTTCTTATTGTTAGTTGGAAACCCTAATGGCAAGGATACGATAGTTCTTATTGTTAGTTGGAAACCCTAATGGCAAGGATACGATAGTTCTTATTGTAAGTTGGAAACCCTAATGGCAAGGATACGATATGTCTTATTGTTAGTTGGAAACCCAAATGGCAACGATACGATAGTTCTTATTGTTAGTTGGAAACCCTAATGGCAAGGATACGATAGTTCTTATTGTTAGTTGGAAACCCTAATGGCAAGGATACGATAGTTCTTATTGTTAGTTGGAAGCCCTAATGGCAAGGATACGATGGTTCTTATTGTTAGTTGGAAACCCTAATGGCAACGATACGATAGTTCTTATTGTTAGTTGGAAACCCTAATGACAAGGATACGATTGTTCTTATTGTTAGTCGGAAATCCTAATGGCAAGGATACGATAGTTCTTATTGTTAGTTGGACACCCTAATGGCAATGATACGATAGTTCTTATTGTTAGTTGGACACCCTAATGGCAAGGATACGATAGTTCTTATTGTTAGTTGGAAACCCTAATGACAAGGATACGATTGTTCTTATTGTTAGTCGGAAACCCTAATGCTAAGGATACGATAGTTCTTATTGTTAGTTGGAAGCCCTAATGGCAAGGATACGATGGTTCTTATTGTTAGTTGGAAACCCTAATGGCAAGGATACGATAGTTCTTATTGTTAGTTGGAAACCTTAATGGCAAGGATACGATAGTTCTTATTGTTAGTTGGAAACCCAAATGGCAACGATACGATAGTTCTTATTGTTAGTTGGAAACCCTAATGGCAAGGATACGATAGTTCTTATTGTTAGTTGGAAACCCAAATGGCAACGATACGATAGTTCTTATTGTTAGTTGGAAACCCTAATGGCAAGGATACGATAGTTCGTATTGCCAGTGTGCTAATTCTTTTTCATAACATTGGGATTTTTTTGGAATGTGGAAAGCAAGAAGTATGAGAATCCGATGAGTGCTTCGCTAGAAATATTAATTGTTTTCGTTGTCATATTCACGAACTGAGCTATTAAGAGCACCCTATTCACACACGGAATGCCTTATTGTACGAATTTTCTGATATTCATATCTTCCATATTCCAGTGGATGAATTAATGGTCGAGTGCATTAATAAACATTGTAGGCATAACTGGGGCATATCACAGGGAAACAAGAGTAATCATCTTTAGTGTTGGTTCACTCTGCGCGACTGAAGAACGCATTTCTAAAATTTATCGGATGTCTTCGTTCGTTGCCGGACCTCGTAGTCGAGGATCTCCTCGCCACTCTTACGTCGATCATGTGATCTTCTGTGAGAAAACAGCACAATCCTTGATGCGCACTCCCTCCCGCAAATGTCACACATATGTGGACCCTGCTGAGTCGCTGAAGCCATGTTGACGCATGTTCGCAGCGCGCTGACTGTTTCTCATACGTCTAGCCGCTGAGACGTCATCAGCCCGTACATCAGATGTACACCATCCTCATTAATGTGAGGTACATGGCTGCGCGGTAATGCACTGGACTTCCGTGCTGAAGGCTGTCGGTTCGAACCCCGCGCTGTGCTACTCTCCTCGAACGACACAGGCACATTAACCGCCTAGTGTTCGAGGGCATAAGGATACCTATGACTTCAGTCATATCTATTCTTAAAAAAAATGTTTAATAAGGAAAAAAATAGCATGGATCGAAGCAGTTTAATGTAGCCAACATGAGCTGCTTGGTTAGTTGGAAGAAATTGTTGTAAAGCAATGAGCACGCTCGATGTACCATGTTTAACCATGTATACAAAAAAAAATGAATAGTAAATGGTAGACAACTTTATGAAATTTTTTCCTTATGTTATGATTTTTTTATATATTCAAATTGGTTAAATCTGCATCAAAATGAATAAATAAATGACGTAATTCAAGGCCCGTTCTCACGGTTCAAGTTTAGTTGACCGATTCAAGTTGATCAAGACGACTTGAATCAGTTTTTGTTCACACGGTTCAAGTTTAGTTGACGGATTAAAGTTGATCGACAAAAGTTTAATACGACAAATCGATAAACTCAGCGGGCATCCGGCGAGTTGTTGATGACTCATAACTTGAACGATATAAAAAGTTGATCAACTCTATTAAAACAAAGGTTCTCACTACAAATTTCATTCAACTTTTGTTGATCAACTTTAATCGGTCAACTAAACTTGAACCGTGAGAACACGCCATCATGGATGTGGACGAGACAAAATATTGGTTCCTAAATCGAAAAGTGTGGAGTTCTGTTCACTCTATCTACCCCAAAAGGGACATGACGTGATTGTATGTACGTCTGTATGTAACACGTACAGTAGCATTGTAAATATTGTTCTACTCGTGCCCCGTGAAATAGTGCTGACGGGTGGCGTGCTCGGAGCGCATTCTAACTAAATACGTAGAGGAATTTGCTAGCGCAATTATTTTAAATAATCTTTTAATCAAAAAATAATGAAGAATGTCTGACTGCGAAGCTGTTTTGCTAAAAATATTAAAGGGCGATCGATTTCAATTAAAAACTGCAACGTATTTAAGACCCCCGTTGCCTAGTTGAGGGTTTTGGAATTGATTTCCGATGGTATTCTAAAACAGGTTTGTCATGAGGGTGGCCCATTGGCATCGTACAGGTTTAATCGATGTACTCTTGATTTAAGCTTATATGCGTCAAAGAAGTATATATGTACAGTACCCGGCGGTAAGTAATACAAATCGGGCTTAAGAAAGAGACTGTCGGCCATAATCGGCTATCTTCGGCTTTGTAGTCGTCTCTGTCCCTAGAACGCTTGACAACGACTGACAAATCGCGACGGAACACGTGTATAAACGACAGAGACGACGCTCTACAATGCCGAAGTTAGTCGATTATGGCCGACAGTTTTTTTCTTAAGTCCGATGTGTATTACTTACCGCCGGGTACTGTAGGGTCTTACCCTAGTTTTTAAAATGAATCCTTTTAACGTATTGGCATATTACGGCCAATATTGATTAATGGCAGTGAAATATGAATGTGCAAAATGTTTTAAACTTCGGTCATTTTTGGGATGTATATTCTCAACGAGGTGGAACTATACACGAGTATATTATTGACTACCGAGTTGCAACTCGTCGATGGTTTTTGCGTTTCAAAGACGGTAATTTCGACCTGAAAGACATGGAGCGTTCCGGACGACCAGTGAACTTCGATGAGGACCGCTTAAACCATATTATTCATGAAGATCCCCTTCAACACAATATCTTGTAGAGCAGCATCTTGTAGAGCAACATTTTCTTTCGAATGACGTATAACATTTATCATTTTGTTTTTCTTTTGGTGCTTATTTTTAAATTGAAAAAAAAACGGACACAACTTATGTTAACACCCAATATATAAAATGTGGTAAACAACGACATTGCGCAAAATCATTTAAATTTTTTTATCCCATAGGGTTGTACTGTACACAAAGAAAGTGTTATTTGTACATGTTCGTTCGGGCACTACTATTGCTGTCAGATTTGATTTGTTTAATAATAGTGGGTTCAAGTCCCGAGTTAGAGCGCCCTTGAGGAAAGTTTGCCCTCTAAAAGGCTCGATAAAAAAAATATTCTTTGAAAAAACAACATACAGTTCCTCCCAGGACCGTCAATATTTGTCCTACCTTTTGCAGCGTTCTAAATTGTACTCCCATGTAAAGAAGGGGTAGTTCTTGTGCTCAATTCATCGTGATTGTATTCCCAAAGCCAACACATTTGATTCAATTAATAAATTTATGTCACAAGGTCGCGAAATCCTCGTAACGACAATTCCCATCTAATTTATCCCCTATTCCGGGAAAAACAGAATATAGGCTAAGGATTATTTTTTCCACCCAAAAGAGGCATCCATTATTGGATTATCACGTCCTGCAGGAGCGGTGGCGAGGAGGCTGTATACGGGGAGATCAAGGGAAAGGGCTGGACAAGCGGAGCCAAGACAGACGGAACCGGCTGTCTTGGCTGGGATGACGAACGAGTAAATATAATATTTATCCATCACTTTCTATCTCCGGAAAGTCCGTTTGGGGTCGAGTGACCATAAAGTTTTATTTCTAAACTAATTTAATACAATAAAAACAAACGTGGCGTGTATTTCCTCACTTTCTTACGCTTGCTTTTTCAGAGTCTCAGTTCGATTCCACGTTGTTTTGGGGGACAAAACAAGTCCTCATCCAGCGCGATCTATACGAAATCATCTTATTTTTTTTATATAAGACGACGTCACGTAGTGTATAAAAAGGAGCTGCCCAAAAGAATTCCTTCTCCGGCTTTAGATGATGTTTAGAATCATTCGGATTTAGATGTAGTGAAGTGTATGTGTGTAGTGTTCATACTTTTTTTAGTAATCGATCACCTAATACTTTTTTAGTAATCGAACACCTTATACTTTTTTAGTAATCGATCACCTTATACTTTTTTAGTAATCGATCAACTTATACTTTTTTAGTAATCGATTACCTTATTTATACTTTTTTTAGTAATCGATCACCTTATTTATATTTTTTTAGTAATCGATCACCTTATACTTTTTTAGCAATCGATCACCTTATTTATACTTTTTTAGTAATCGATCATCTTATACTTTTTTAGTAATCGATCACCTTATACTTTTTTAGTAATCGATCACCTTATTTATTCTTTTTTAGTAATCGATTACCTTATTTATTCTTTTTTAGTAATCGATCACCTTATTCATACTTTTTTAGTAATCGATCACCTAATACTTTTTTAGTAATCAATCACCTTATACTTTTTTTAGTAATCGATCACCTTATATTTTTTTTAGTAATCGATCACCTTATACTTTTTTAGTAATCGAACACCTTAAACTTTTTTAGTATGAGATCTGGAACTTAAACAGAAAAGTTTATTCAGTCAAAACTTACTGCGTTACAACATAAAAATTTATTCAATCAAAACTTACTTCGTTACAACATAAAAATTTACTCAATCCAAACTTACTTCGTTACAACATAAAAATGTATTCAATCAAAACTTACTTCGTTTCAACATAAAATTTTATTCAATCAAAACTTACTTCTTTACAACAAAAATTTATTCAATCAAAACTTAATTCGTTACAATATAAAAAAATATTCAATCAAAACTTGCGTTACATGAAAATTTATTCAATCAAAACTTACTGCGTTGCATGAAAATTTATTCAATCAAAACTTACTTCGTTACAACATAAACATTTACTCTATCAAAACTTACTTCGTTACAACATAAAAATTTATTCAATCAAAACTTACTTCGTTACAACATAAAAATGTATTCAATCAAAACTTACTTCGTTACAACATAAAAATTTATTCAGTCAAAACTTACTTCTTTACAACAAAAAATTATTCAATCAAAACTCAATTCGTTACAATATAAAACAATATTCAATCAACACTTACTGCGTTACATGAAAATTTATTCAATCAAAACTTACTGCGTTACATGAAAATTTATTTAATCAAAACTTACTTCGTTACAATATAAAAAAATATTCAATCAAAACTTAGTTCTTTACAACATAAAAATGTATTCAATCAAAACTTACTTCGTTACAACATAAAAATGTATTCAATCAAAACTTACTTCGTTACAACTTAAAAATGTATTCAATCAAAACTTACCGTGTTACAACATAAAAAAATATTCAATCAAAACTTAGTTCTTAACAACATAAAAATGTATTCAATCAAAACTTACTTCGTTACAACATAAAAATTTATTCAATCAGAACTTACTTCGTTACAACATTAAAAAAATGTCAACAAAGCTACGCATATTAAAAAAAGAGCCTATTTGCGCTTTCGTTGAAATGTTTTTATTTTAAAAATTTCAACAATCGACGGAGGTGTAAACTTTTATAGATCTTCCGATATGTGATAGTAACACATTCGGCTTAAGGTGTAGTGTAGTGTTAGATGTAGCATTGAAAAGTCTCTAAAGCGATGTCGATCGATATAACTACAATCAAACAGCAATACAGTCTTAGTTTGATAAGCGTGTTGGATACCGAACTTTATTATTTTCAGCGATATTCACCCTATCTTAGATGTTGATCCTGAAATAGAAAAAAAACAAATTCGATATACAGAAGAAATTTGTACATAATTTATTAGTCGGAATATTGCGCCTTGTATATATTATTTTTCTGACTAACAAATCCCAAATAAAATATATTTTTTTATAAAAATTATAAGACGGACGCAATAATAATAATAAAATATATTCTGTTTTTGCCAACTATATTTTTGGGATTCTATTTAATGGTATGAAAAAGATAAATAAATTTGTCGTATTTACATGGCTTCACTGATTGAGGGTCGCCATATATTTCAAGAGCTTTCTATTAAATTGAGTTTTGACATTATTTTTTACCATATCCACAATAAAATAACAATTTACATAGATTGAATTGAGATCTAGGCACATCCTCATTCGGCCCACTAAGCCTTTGAAACAACCTCCTATTATAGCTAGGGTGGACGAATAGAGATTAATAATGAGCCCCAGCGGGTGGTTTTTCCTGTAGACGAATTATTATCTGGCTCTGAACTGACCTGGAGAACCTGGAAATATTTTGACAGGTTATATAGAGATGTACTCGCATAAGTCAAGCGCATTAACAACTAGGTCATTAAAGGAAATATTCTTGAGAAGCAAACTTTTATTTGTTGATTTGACTTTTGATTTTAATATGAAAATCCTGATCACTGAGAAGTTCAATGTTATCATTCAATGAAAAGTTCAATGTTATCGTTTGATTTTAATATGAAAATCCTGACTACTGAGAAGTTCAATGTTAATTAATGAAAAGCTCAATGTTATCGCTTGATTTTAATATGAAAATCCTGATCACTGAGAAGTTCAATGTTATCATTCAATGAAAAGTTCAATGTTATCGTTTGATTTTAATATGAAAATCTTGACTACTGAGAAGTTCAATGTTATTTAATGAAAAGCTCAATGTTATCGTTTGATTTTAATATGAAAATCCTGACCACTGAGAAGTTATTTAATGAAAAGCTCAATGTTATCGTTTGATTTTAATATAAAAATCCTAGCTACTGAGAAGTTTAATGTTATCATTCAATGAAAAGTTCCATGTTATTGTTTGATTTTAATATGAAAATCCTGATCACTGAGGAGTTCAATGTTATCATTCAATGAAAAGTTTAATGTTATCGTTTGATTTTAATATGAAAATCCTGACTACTGAGAAGTTTAATGTTATCATTCAATGAAAAGTTCCATGTTATCGTTTGATTTTAATATGAAAATCCTGATCATTGAGGAGTTCAATGTTATTATTCAATGAAAAGTTCCATGTTATCGTTTGATTTTAATATAAAAATCCTAATTACTGAGAAGTTTAATGTTATCATTCAATGAAAAGTTCCATGTTATCGTTTGATTTTATTATGAAAATCCTGATCACTGAGGAGTTCAATGTTATCATTCAATGAAAAGTTTAATGTTATCGTTTGATTTTAATATGAAAATCCTGACTACTGAGAAGTTTAATGTTATCATTCAATGAAAATTTCCATGTTATCATTTGATTTTAATATGAAAATCTTGATCACTGAGGAGTTCAATGTTATCATTCAATGAAAAGTTCAATGTTATTGTTTGATTTTAATATAAAAATCCTAATTACTGAGAAGTTTAATGTTATCATTCAATGAAAAGTTCAATGTTATCGTTTGATTTTATTATGAAAATCCTGATCACTGAGGAGTTCAATGTTATCATTCAATGAAAAGTTCAATGTTATCGTTTGATTTTAATATGAAAATCCTGACCACTGAGAAGGTATTTAATGAAAAGCTCAATGTTATCGTTTGATTTTAATATGAAAATCCTGATTACTGAAAAGTTCAATGTTACCATTCAATGAAAAATTCAATGTTATCGTTTGATTTCAATATGAAAATCGTGATTACTGAGAAGTGTTATCAAGTTATGTTATCAAGTTATAATTTTGAATATGAATTGATTATTCATTAGGCATTCGATGCTTAACCCTTATAACTCCAGAGGCGACATATAGTCGCCATGGTAATTATTTTAATAACTCCAGAGGCGACTATATGTCGCCATTTTTTATGGTTGTATTGTTTACATAAACAAACATCTCGGGACACCCAGGAGCAGGTATAAACATGTTACATTAGTTTCACAACAACTGTTCTACTGTTTAGACGTGTTTCGGTTGAAAAATAATCAGTACGCACCCTTTTACACCGTTGAGATTACACAAGTTTTTTTTTTTACCCTCTAAAATAATGGAAAAATCGCAACTGAGTGAAAGTGAAGACGAATTTATTTTAAATGTATATAGTGATGAAAGTTGTGATAGTAACATCAATATTCAGACCTCTAGTGATGAATCAGAGTTCATTGGTCATAAAAAACGCAGAGTTGGTCCTCTTCTATCATCAGATAGTTCTTCAAGTACTACAAGCGCTCAAGATTCACAAGACGATGAATGGATTGATATATCCAATACGGTGGATTCTCCTGACATTATAAATTTTGACATCGGAGCTCAGAATGTCGGACCAAATGTTCCTTTAACAATCAAAGAACCAAGTCAATTTTTCAAATTATTTTTCACGGAAGAAATTGTAACGGAGATAATACGGGAAACAAATGTATATGCAAAAGTCAAACTTCAATCAAAAGTTCTAACTGCAAATTCTATTTGGCAAAATTGGCGTGATGTACAAAAAGATGAATTTTGGGCATTTATTGGGGTCATTTTAAATATGGGAACAATGCCACTTGCCAATATGCAAGAATATTGGTCTACTAGAGATAATTCCAGAGTCCCATTCTTTGCAAATATTTTCACGAGATCTCGATTTCATCAAATATTCTGGATGTTACACTTGAATACACAAGAAACTGGCCATAGTGATTTAAGAACACGGATTCAGAAAGTCAGTATTTTTTTAGAATATATAAATAAAAAATTTGCTGACTATTTCATACCCAACAAAAATATCTGTGTTGACGAATCAGTAGTGAAATTCAAAGGAAGAATATGCTTCATCACTTACAATCCAAAGAAGCCTACTAAATGGGGAATACGCATTTACGTTTTGGCGGATTCTGAAACATCATATGTGTACAGTATTCTTCCCTATTACGGTAGTATTACTACAGAGAATTTACCAAGCCCAGATTTGCCTGTGAGTTCGAGAATACCCATCTACTTGTTCAGAAAAATTTTGGAGAAGGTACCCCATGCACAAGGATACCACTTGTTTACAGACAGGTACTACACAAGTCTTCCACTTGCTGAAGCACTATTGAAGATGAAATGTCATTTAACTGGGACGATACAGACCAACAGAAAAGGCATTCCGATCACCATAAAAAAACCAAAGTTTGGCAATAAAAAAGTTTTGGCTGTAAGAAAAAGAAAAACAATGCTTTTGACATGGAAGGATAAAAGAATAATTACAATGCTGAGTACTGGTGATTCTGCTGGCATGTCGTCTGTTTCCAGAACAGGGAAGGGAGGTGTTCAATTAGTTACAGAAAAACCAAATGTAGTACGAAACTACACCAAATCTATGGGTGGAGTAGACCGTGCCGACCAGTATGCTTCCACATATTGTTTTCTCAGGAAGTCATTAAAATGGTGGAGAAAACTTTTTTTCTGGGGAATGGAAATTTGCTCAATCAATGCATACATCCTCTACAAGAATATAAAATTGAAAAATAATGAAAAACCACTAACTCATTTGAAATTTGTCAAGAATTTAGTTGATCAGTTGGTAGGAGACTTTCGGGAGCTGCGAAGTAGGCCATCAACTTCTACTTTTGATGTACGACTAGATGGTAAACTTCATGTTTTGCAGAAGGGAAAGAAGAAGGACTGTGTGGTCTGCTCAAATAGAGGCAAAATGGGCAAACGACATGAAACATATGAGTTTTGCGACACCTGTCCTGGAAAACCTAGGATGCATTTAGGGGATTGTTTCCTCAGATATCATACTTTGAAAGATTATAAAACTAAAAAATAATGTTGAATTGTTATTTTTTTTATCAAAATAAACTCATTTAAACATTTATCTAATAGTTTGAATAAAAAAATTGCATGAAACCTTATTAATTTTTTTTTTAATAAATTATTTCTAAAACCTATCATTTTATAGTAAAATTTCAAAAAAATACCCTGGAGTTGTTGGTATGTCATACAAAAAAAAATCTGGAGTTCAAAGGGTTAATGAGAATGATTCGTAACAATGCCATATTAAAGAAAAGAAGGAAACCAAAAGATATTATTAAAAAAATGTATTAATAAATGATTAAATTATTTTAATAATAATAAAAATAACACGACGATTTATATAGCGTCGATTCTAAATCAAACTCTTCTTAAAGAACTGTTAATCGGAATTCGATACCCAGAATTATTGCAGTTCAAAATATTTAAAAAAAATGTGTAAGGATAGGAACGGGAAGGCTGTGGCCATTGGGTTAGGAACTTTTCCGCATATACATATGTTTATAAAAACATATTTGGTAAGAAAAACGCACAAAATTTACCAATGGAAAACAAACTACAGAGAAATCTTTGTAAGCATTTCGATTTGCGATAGTGACACATTCGGATTTAGGTGGAGTGTAGTGTATGTGTGTAGTGTTCATATATAGCATTGTAAAATACTCCCAAAAAGGGTTGCCTTCCAGTGCTTTCTAAATATATCTGTAACACTTTCAGACAGAAAAAGGTCTATTGAAAACGAACGTTAACCAAAAAAAAAAAAAAAAGATTAACATTAAATTATTAAATCTAATGCAATAATAATATGATTGTTGCAATAAAAAATTAACGAGTCAAAATGACGACAAATTTACTGATAAGAATTAATCAACAAATATACTTTAAATATAGTGATCATAATTGTGAGCAGCTTAAGGAATACTCAAATTGAAAAATATAATAAATGACAAATTAATTTAAAAAATCGAACAGAGTAAAAATAAATCACCTTTAGCAGCTATAGTAGCACCCGAGCGCATAATATTTTCGATGATAAATTCAGATATGTGACTGTTAATTATTGGAAGATTAAGAAAAGTTTTATTGTACTTTGTTTTATCAAACACTGTTTATTCCATTTTTTGTAACGGTATAACCCTACCAGTTTCAAGGCTTACATCTCATCATCAGGGGCGCACAAACAAGGCTGAATTATCTTCGAACTGGTACCGAGATACACGCTTCTAATGGTAAACTTTCGAGTTGGGGACTGGGGGTTCGGGGAGGCATGGGACAACCTCGGCGAGTAGCGGAGAGATTCTTGGGATATATGTGTTTTCCAGATATCCCATCCCTTGGGATATATATGTGTTATCGATATCCCATTGATAACACATATATCCCAAGAATGTGTATTTTCAATAAAGGTATGTATAAAAATTGTACATGTTTTTCTGTTTTTACAATTGTCCACTCTACAAAAAAAACCTTATCAAGGTGTCAACAGCACTGTGTCAGCTGTCAAAAACACATTCGAAGTTAATAAGTTTAGGAAAATTCAATATTAGTCAGGCAGGAGGTGTACGGAAAACATAAAAAATCGGCAAGTGATCTACGGGGCGAAAAAGTTTGGGAAACTATGTCCTAGAGTGTATCAGATGTGTATTTATTAAAAAAATATTAATAATTCACGAGAAATACTTCAAAAACGAAGCAGGTTAAATAAATACTTCAAAAAAACGAAACAGGTAAAATAAATATTGGATTTACATAATTGCAGTTTTCGGGAAATATATCTGTACTATAATCTATCACTGACAATCCGTCACGCGAGCTTATATAAAAATGGAAATCAAGGCATGACAGGATAATTCAAGCCTACCCTTGTTTCCATACAATTATACGAGTATCCTAGTTTTTTTTCCTTTAGTCTAAAATAAGGCACTTGAAAAGCTGTCAGTCAGAAATTATGAAAAAATAAACATTCTCAAGATTCACAGGTTGTTTATACGGTTTTTCGTGAGAGACATTCGTTCACACACAGCTGTGTAGACAAAATAAAGTTTAAATGGTGAAAAAAAAAAGGTTTAAGTGAAAATGTTTTATAGCAGCCATCAGGAGTCGAATTTGAAACCTCCGAGTATAAGATAATCGCCTTAACAACTATGCGACAGATATCATGTTTTTTAAAATAAAATACAAAAATTCACTTATGGGTGTATTCCACTCTAGAAAATTGAAAAAAAAAAACGTTTATTTTTGCATATTCTTAAAGTTTAGACCTTTAAGAATATGTTCTCAAAATAAAGCCCAGGGTTCGTTTCTCGTTGGAACCCAGATTGAAAAAATGGATTCAAAGCTGGTTTCCTCTTAAGGTCTCTCTGGTTGGTTTAAGGGGGTATTCCACTTTAAAAAATATTTTTTTTGTTTTGCATATTCTTAAAGTGTAGACCTTTAAAACTATGTTCACAAAAGAAAATGTTTAAATTCTTAATATTTACGAAGTTATAGCTATAAATGAGACAGCAATTACGCCGCACCGGTATGACTCGGACAATAATCTCAAAACTTTAAACGCGTTTTTCTCGAAACTACTTTTTTCGGCCTGGTCGACATAAAATTTCAAGTTCTATCCAATCGATTGGCTTTACATTTAGTATAAAACTTAAATAAATATTTTTGTATCGTTCCTACCTTGAAAACTTTAAAAATATTATTGATTTTTGTACATTCTCAAATCATTAATAAACAAACTGTAAAGAAATATATAGTAAAATATATTTTGTTTTTTTTTTATTTAGTCTGAAAAAAACACGCTCGAAATTTATGTCTCTAGAGTAGAATATCTTCTTAAACAGCTGTGTAGACAAAAAATCTTTGGACCGATTAACTAAGGCCAAGAAAGTTAAGTTAAAGTTGACCATGAAATATGTGACAGAACAGGAAGATGTGGGTTAACCGAGCAGTAACTGTGGCACACCTGGGCTCTCCCCCGCTTCCTTCCGAGGGTGACAAGGTTGGAAGGCTTCCTCGGCCAAGGATGACGGGCTCACCCTGCTCTCCAGGGAAATATAATTCTGGGTTAGCTAACTAATCCCTGTTGCTCCAGAGTTGGAGACTATTTATATAATAATTTGTACGGGGACATGTATGTATATAACACGTGATGTCGTTTCTAGAAATTACAAAATCGGTTTTAATAAATTGATTATGTAAAAGGAAATGGTTAGTTTTCGATATTATGAACAAATATTAGTGGTTTCATTTCGTACGAGTATTTATGGCATCACAACATTTATTAAGTATTGTGTTGATTTAATCGATCATAAGACTCCCAAATTAAGTCTTACACGGGATAGTAAAGAATGGACAAGAGAAAGAACTTCGGGTAGGGGAATAATAATAATATAAAGATAATTAATATTGATAATAATAAATTGATCAGTATAGTGTGTTATGCCGACGACGCTGCAATATTAGCAGAAAACGAAGATGATCTTCAGAGACTGCTCTACAAATTTCATCTTGCTTCTAAGAAATAGACTTACCTAAGTGTAGTCCAGCTTACTTAGGTGTAGTCCAGCAACAGTGACCTATATAGTGAAGTACGAGCACAAACTAATAAAGTGACAGCTTAGGCTGGTTGCCTGCGGGACACTATATGGAGAAACAGACGCATGCTAACTGAAAGTAAGGTCGGGATATATAAGACATGCGTCCGCCCCATCATGACATGGGATAGAAGTGAGAGCCGATACCAACAGGACAAAAAAACCTTTTCAGAGTGGCAGAAATGAAAACCCTACGCTCCATCGCAGGCAGAACTCTTAGAGATCGGATCAGAAATGAGACGATAAGGTCTGTCTATGGTGTTGAAGACATAGTGAGCTGGGGAAGAAGCAGAATGCGTTTCTGGAGGGATCATGTGGACCGCATGGAGGATATAAGACTGGCAAGAATCGCTTAGACTGAAAACCCTAACAGCAGGAGATTACCAGGAAAGCCGCCGAAAAGTTGCAAGGACAGCTGGACGTCATCATCCCAGGGCAGCCCACCGTCACAAATAGGTCATACTACCTAAACAAAGAGGAAGAAGGAGAAAATAATTAATCACTTTTTTTGGAAAAAATGTGTAGTTATTTAAAAAAAAGCGTAGTTTACCATTTTTGGAAAAAAAATGAAGTGTCATTTTTGGTAAAACGTGTTAAGTGTAACTTTTAGAAAAAAATATAAATACTGTCATTTTTGGAAAAAAGTAAATAGTGTATAGTGCCATTTTTGTAAAAAAAATATATGATGTATGGTGCCATTTTTGGCACCCGATGTTAAATCATTAAATCCATCATAAATTGATTAAACATTGTTTCGTGTATAAGGCCCGTTATGTTGTTACCACTTGTGTTTAACTCCAAACCTCGCTACGCGAGCACTAAAAGAAGTTAAATACAATAGATCTCGCCTCATATACGAGTGGGTATACTGAGCAAATAATTTTAGTGCGAGTCCTAAAAAGTAAACTTGGAGAATTGATTAATAAAAAGCTAGTCTGGCCTGGCCTGGCTATATTTGTTAAGGCGGACTGATTTCGGTCGTAAATTGTTTATTGATCATCGCCTTGACCCTCGTGTGCAATGGAATCGGCAACTTTTCCTCTTTTCCTTACAATTTTATTACGAATTCCACTTTTAAGATTGGCAACACTAACTAAACGTTCAACGCGCAAGAGATCATCTCAGCTTTTGGTGAAAATTAGTAATTACAATTTTATATTTCCACGAAAGGAAATCTTTCCAATCACATAACTTTTTCATTGTAAAAATATAAAAGCTAGAGGGTTGAAAACGGTAGTGAGAACCCGCGTTGAAAATACTGACCATTTCGGATTACAAGTTGGGCTGCCTCAAGGTTCTGCTTATTAAAAAAAAAGTAGTGAGAACCAGTGTTGGAAATGCGGACTATTTTGGAGTACAGGTTGGGTTGCCTCAAGGTTCTGCTTAATAAGAAAGCAGTAGTCAGAACAAGCGTTGGAAATACGGACCATTTCGGAGTACAGGTTGGGTTGCCTCAAGGTTCTGTTTAATAAGAAAGCAGTAGTCAGAACTAGCGTTGGAAATACGGACCATTTCGGAGTACAGGTTGGGTTGCCTCAAGGTTCTGCCTAATAAGAAAGCAATAGTCAGAACCAGTGTTGGAAATACGGACCATTTCGGAGTACAGGTTGGGTTGCCTCAAGGTTATGTTTAATAAGAAAGCAATAGTCAGAACTAGCGTTGGAAATACGGACCGTTTCGGATTACAGGTTGGGCTGCCTCAAGGTTCTGCTTATTAAAAAAAAAGTTGTGAGAACCAGTGTTGGAAATGCGGACCATTTTGGAGTACAGGTTGGGTCGCCTCAAGGTTCTGTTTCACGCCCTTTTCTCGTTAACCTCATCGTAGATACATTCACAAAAGACCTATGAAAAAACTTTGAGTCCGAACGTGGTAACTAACATGTATTATAAGAAATCCTAGAAAATGGAGGTGTATTGGAGGTTACAAATTCATTAACTAAAACGCAAAGGATACAAATTCACTTACTAAAACGCAACCACCGCTAAAACACTTCTTAGTTTGTACGTAAGAACTTATAAGAATTCTTGGAGAAATGTAAACAAAGAAGAATTTAGAGCTTTGTTGGGAGTCATATGATGAAAGTTAAATATGACGAAACCACACCCTAAACTCCAAGATTATTTTTCGACTTATTTCTCTGCTTACACGCTTTTTTTTAGAAGTGTGTTCAAAAGAGATCGCTTTTTACAAATATTTTGGATGCTACATATAAAAAACAATCAATTCGATGAAAATGAAACTTTTGAGACTTACAACATTACTTCATATACAATACAACAAATGTGAACCTCATAATTTAATCCGGTTAGTAATTATATTGCCTTAAAATAACTGAATTTGATAACTTTTCGAAAAACGTATCCCAAATAAACGTCATGTAATTATGGTCACTATTGGAGACAAATAGATTGTCAGTCTAACATATTAGTAATGAATAAATCCAACAGGAGTGCAAAATATTAAGCAGCTCTTTTCAATATTTTATAATGTCATCATTTTACTAACATAAATCCAATTTGATACTAAAATGTTTTTGTTAACTATTATCTTAAAAGACTTGGATAACGTTCAGTTTGAGTATTTATTTATGCTACGTTTGATACAAGTTTAACACAATTACGTTTGACGTAATTGTGTTAAACCTGTATAAATGTTACAAGAAAAAAAAATAATGATTACAAGTTCAAACATAGCATAATGGCAACATAAACATTATTGCTCATGCTTTTCTATGAAGTGGTTCAGTTAACATATATCTACAAAGTTTATTAAGAAGTTTTATACCTAACACTGTTTATTCCACTTTTTTGTGACGGTATAACCCTACCGATTTCAAGGGTTTCACCTCATCTTCAGGGGAGCACAAATAAGATTTGTTTGTGCTCCCCTGAAGATGAGGTGAAAGCCTTAAAACCAGTAGGGTTATACCGTCACAAAAAAGTGGAATAAACAGTTTTTGATAAAAATAAATTACAATGTCTTTAAACCTCCACAACGTTAATGCCTTAACTATAAACAATATATTTTATCCCTAATTTATCCACCGAGATATGGAGAATATGAACATCGGAAAATTCATTCAATAAAACCATTCCGTGTGCCTGTGGTGACATTGTTAAAAGCTCAGTTCGTAAATATGACACCGAAAACAGTCCTAATTCATTATGATATATAATAATTATTTAATTCAAGCAGGTGCGTAGATCTCTTTTTTACGCATAAGGTGTAATATCCAATCACGTCCATCAACAAATAGAGCCATATGTTGAAGTGTCCCATTTACTTTTTTACGCATAAGGTGTAATATCCAATCATGCCCATCAACAAATAGAGCCATATGTTGAAGTGTCCCATTTACTTTTTTACGCATAAGGGGTAATATCCAATCATGCCCATCAACAAATAGAGCCATATGTTGAAGTGTCCCATTTACTTTTTTACGCATAAGGTGTAATATCCAATCATGCCCATCAACAAATAGAGCCATATGTTGAAGTGTCCCATTTACTTTTTTACGCATAAGGTGTAATATCCAATCATGCCCATCAACAAATAGAGCCATATGTTGAAGTGTCCCATTTACTTTGTTTCATTATAATCTTGATATATAAAAAAATAATATAAATGTAAAAAAACTTGTGAAAACTGCTTACAAAAAAAAATAAAAGACTTCATCTACCAAACATAAATGAATCTAGTTCCAATGACCACCGTTCGTGTACCCCTGAGTCCCGATTTCCGAGTACCTCACAATAGCAGATCAGCGAGGTGTCGTGATACGTGGCAATAAGCGTTAATCAAGGCAATTCCGCTTTATTGTGTGGAATCCAATAAGGGCTGGCCTCAATCGGCTTGCCCACTCCATTCGAAACTGTTACATTACACCATTACCTAACATTTACAGTTTTCCACCTCCGTAGGCGTGCTTATAACTTAACATAATATAAGGAATGTAAACTTACTTAAGATAAAATTTCGTGACATACATAACGTAAACTACAGTAACAAAACGTAACTTGTAACTAATACAACGAAATGGAATGTAAAATAGTGTATCGTGACATACATATATGACGTATATTACAGTAATATGACGTAAGCTACTCATAACGCAAGGGAATGTAAAATCTCTCTCCCTGGCTCCATCCCAACTCATTGTCTGCGAAGACTGTTGGGGTCAGCTCTCCTCGTCCTCAGGTTGTATGCTCTTCTGTCCCAGACTACGTCCCCCAGGCCGTGCCTCTGCATCAGGTTATCTTTTTGCACCACCCATGAATTCTTTGGTCTTCCTCTGGTTGTTATTCGAGGAAGATCCATGGAGATTGCCTGGTTCACAATGTGATCGGGTGCTCTGCGTCCAACGTGCCCATACCATCTCAATCGCCTCTCCTCCATCTTGCTGTTGATGTCTGTAACACCCAGGCTTCCACGAATGCGTGAGCTTCTTATTTTGTCTCTTAGGGACACACCTGCTGACCATCTTAGCATGCGCATTTCAGCAGTTTCTAGTTGCCTAGAGTAAGAGTTATACATCGTCCAGCATTCGGAGCCATAGAGGAGTGCGGGTCTGACAATCGTTTGGTATACTTTTCCTTTTAACTTTACTTCATTTTCGGATCACATAGAACTCCCGTCATTGATCTAAACTTCATCAAGGGAATGTAAAATAACGTAAGATAAAATTTCGTGATTTACATTATGTAAATCAAAAGTTCCCAAAGTGTTCGATAGTTTCAATAAAAAAAATTGGAGGTCGACGACAGCCAAAAAAGACCCCTTTACTACTTCTACAGGGAGGTCCAAAAAGGAGTGCACTTTTGATAGTTCGAAATAAAAAAAAGCTTTACATCTGGAACATATTTATTAATTATAACTTAAAGCTACTGAAATCCAATTTTACTTCTTAAAAATTACGTTGTCCAAATGATGTCCTTGGCGGTTACGGCACTCTTCCAATCTGGCATGAAAGTTTTGGAAAACTTTCGTAAGGGTTTCCGTTGAAATGGACTCCATTTCTTCTCAAATATTCAGCTTCAACTGCTGCAAAGATGTTGGATTATTGGAGTAAACCTTATTTTTAAGGTAAACCCATAAAAAATCGGCTGCCATCAGATCTGGGCTTCTTGGGGGCTAGGTATTGTTACCCCTCCTTGAAATCAACTTTTGTGGAGACATGTCTTTCACTACACCAATGCTCTCGTTTGAAGTGTGACACGTGGCTCCATCCTGCTGATTCCACGTGTTCATGTTGTAACCTTGCGTTTCCTGCAGTTTTGGAGCCAGGTAGGTCCTCAGCATAGTCGTATATCGTTCTGAATTAACGGTTACTGTGCAGCCACGATTGTCTTCAAATATTGTATTTGTTTGTATATCTATGATTCCAATAGGTAACTAATTAATAATATTTGTCAATATTTGTGCAATCGCAATAAAAATATTTAAACAATGAATACCATAAGTATGCAACTAGACTCAATATACACAGTTAATACGTGATATCTCCGTGGATCATTGTCAACATAATCAAGTGACTTTTCTGGAAGTTATTTAATTTTATTCGAGACCAGCAAGCGTGAATCTAACGCTATAATTAAAGTATTTTAATGGCAGTTTATACAATGTCAAACTTATTTTGCAACCCTTAATCCCATTACTGAGTTACTGCCGCGCCACTCGCAACAGTGTCACGAGACCTGCGCGACCTGGAAACTCCAACTTTCCAGATAAAGACCATGTTACAGCGTTTGCAGCTATTACAGACTTAACGACGCTTCTATTAAATATAAAAATGGATAAGTTTTAGGTGAAGGTTGTCACTTCACAACACAGTTGCTTCTATCTATTTGTCGAGTGTTATTGCGGAAAAAGAACGATGAAAGCACGATAAATTAGAGCATTTGCTAGAATTTGTGATAAAACAATGTATGCAAGAATGATCAATTAGGAAGACGTAGATATTGAATTTTATAGGGCAATAGGGAAAAATGGTTGCGATATTCTTAACAAATTTTATGATAAAACGATGCATGGAGGAACGATCGATGCGATCTACTATGCGTATCCAGAAAGTAAGTGTACTGAGGCTCTCACGACCGGATGGATTTTATTTTCGACATGTTGGCTACACTTCCGTGTAGCCTGACCCTTCCCCTCCGCAACGAGACCGGTTCGAGGTCAGTACGTTGAGAAGTGTCGACGCGACATCACGTTTCGTGAAAAATGACAATCCAATGTCCCGCCAAGTGCGAAATACGCGGCGTCATCCGTTATCTCGTTTGGAAGGGAAAACCTACGGTTGAGGTTTATAATGAGGGGAAAACTGCATATGGTGATAAAGCTATGAATCGTACGAGTGTGTACAAGTGGTGTCGCGAGTTTAAAAACGGTCACGTCACACCTCTTCACCCTCCGCCAAAAAGTTCAAAACCACAATTTCAGCCAAGAAAATCATGGCATCCGTGTTTTGGGACTGTCAAGGCATAATTTTAATTGAATATATGCCTCAAGGGGAGACCATCAACTCTGCAAGATACTGTGAGACCCTAAAAAAATTGCGGAGGGCGATTCAGAACAAGAGGAGAGGCATGCTGACAAAGGGAGTCTGCCTGCTGCACGACAATGCCAGACCACACACGGCCAACGCCACGAAGGAACTGCTCGCCTCGTTTAAATGGGATATCCTGAACCATCCCGCGCATTCCCCTGACCTAGCATCTTCAGATTACTATCTCTTTACCTCCCTGAAGCTGCACATGGGTGGAAAAAGGTTTTCAACCGACGAGGAGGTAAAGGAGGAGGTGGAGAAGTGGACGGAGGGGTTGGCGGGAAGCTACTTCGAGGAAGGCATCAAAAAGTTGATACCCCGCTTCACCACCTGCATTGAGAGGAATGGCGACTATGTCGAAAAATAGCTTACATATATACTACGGTAACCACGTAATTTTTTTGTTTAAATAAAAAAAAATGTAACCTACAACAATTCAGTACACTTACTTTCTGGATATGCCTCGTATTTTAGTGTATGTTACGAGTATATTTGCTATGAGATGTGGTTTAAATAAAAAAAAACGATCGATTGAGTAAAATAGGGCAAAAGGTTGCGATATATAGTTGTTTTATTAATATGTATTCATTCATTCATTCAAACCATCTCAGATTGCTTTTCTTCATCTTACACAAAACATAAGTTTTAAGATCACATTAATCCCCAATCACGTCATAAATCAATGGTAAATACTGAAAAACGATTATCCAAATAATGATTTCTCGAGATTTCATTGTATCAATTAAAAAAAAATGTTTTGAAAATGAAATAACTTTTATAGCGTGCCAGAAAAGAAGTACCATTAATGAGCAAGTGTTGAAATGATGAAAGGGGAAACTTATTGAGGTGGACATAGCGAGAATTATGGCCACTGATGAAAACAGTTTATCGACCCTCGCTGCCATCAATCCTCTACAGCAGTGGTCCCCAACCTTTTTGTCGCCGCGGACCGGTCAACGTTTCATAATTTTACCGCGGCCCATTAGGAGGGGGGGGGGGGGAGGGGGGACACATTGAATGTAGTTTTTTTTTAAATTTAATAACAATATATAATAATAAAATTTACAACTGTGGTACATAAGTTATAGTGACAAATAATAGTAGAGAAAACACAAGGTTTGTGGGAAAAATGAAGAAAATATATATAATAACAATGAAGGATTATTAAGTTTGGATTGATGGGTATTTTCAATATTTTTAAGGTTCAACGGAAGGTTGAAAGTATTTTTTTCCAAGATAGAGAAAAGAATTTTGAGAATGCTTAGGGTTTAATATCGGGATTTTAATGTTATTCTGATATCTTACAGATATATTAACTTGAAAGTTATTTATAGTATCTATTTTCTTTAAAAGTTTTAATGTTGAAGTTTTATGTGTTTTGATTTAATATTTTTAATTGAATCGTGTTTAAACATGCCTTCAAAATAAAATACAGTTACCCCTTAAAAATGAATAAAAACAGATTTAATATTTTAACTTAATGCTAAATCAATGAGAACCCTGAGCTTGCTTCATTTTTTGTTTTGGTTGCTGTCTATGCAGAAAACCCCCCTTCACATAGATAGGATGTCGAAATGGCAATAGGGTTTTTAGTGCTGTGGTGGCAATCTCAGGGTATTCCGCCATGAATCTAATCCAGAACACCGGCAGAGTTGTTGTCTCGAACAGGTATTGTCGGAAGGTCGGTGGTAACTTAGCGTGAAGGGGTTTTCAACGAAATAATTATTTTAGCTATAATTAAGTTTTATTGGGTATGTTCGATTTTTCAAAAGTAATTTTGATTTTTAAGCAGGCTCTTGCGCGGCCCAGTACCATTTGGTCCACGGCCCGGTACCGGGCCGCGGCCCGGGGGTTGGGGACCACTGCTCTACAGCACCGACCTCAAACTGGGTTGTTTATTGGCACGAGTCTTAAAAAAACATCCGCGAAGAAAAATATTGCAAGAGTTTCTTGTTGTTTATAAACAGCCGGATATAATGTGCACATGATTAATAGATTTAAAGCATTGGTTCTCAACCTTTTAAATCTTATTTATTTATTTTTAATTAATACTTCATTGTTAAAAAATCTGGAGGCTTATTGTTGAGTAGCAATCTCTTCCAATCAACTGGACAAAAGTGAATACTTTTTGATAGCTTCTCTCTTATATGTATTTTCTGCTATTTATCTTGATATATACGAGTATATGTGTTTTTGGAATGTATTTTAATATGTACGTACTATGTTGCCATCAATAAATATATATTTTTTTAAGTGAAATTTCTATAGGCGCGGTAGGGAAAATTGTCCTGAACGTCACGAAAAGTGAAACGCTTCATCTATTTTGAGTGAAGGAATGAAATTAAAATTAAATTAAATTAAAAATAATATTAAATACATAAAATAAAAATTAAATTTAACAAAAATAAATTAAATAAAAAATCTAATTAAAAATAAAATTAAAATTAAATAAAGTCAAGTAAATAAAAATAATTAATTTAAACAAATTAAAGCTTAATAAATTAAAATTAAATAAAATCAAATAAAAATTAAATAAAATAATTATAAATAAAAGAAAAAATTAAATAAAATTAAAATTAAATAAACTGTTTAATTATTTTTAATTTAAATATTTTTTAAATTTAAATCCATAATACATCATAGACACGCTACGCGCATGCGCCGCGTGTACTATGTGTATACGTAGCTTAAGTCAACCAATAAACGCTTGCGTATTATATTAGAATTTAATTTAAAAAAAAAAAAAACCGTTAAAAAATGGAAAAAAAATTATGAATAAAATCAACTTTTCCTAGGAGCTAAGAAGTTTCACTTCTACCACGCGAGAGTCTCACGCATCTGTTTTCTTTATTTATTAAATAAAGGAAGTTGGTCGCATAAATAATTAAATGATTATTCACCTTCACAAAATTTATGAACAATATTCATAGTGTAGCGTACTTACGTCCCCTAAATAAAATAAATAATTGTCAAGCATAATTTGTAAATAAATAAATAAATAATTGTTAAACATACAGGGTCAACGACCGATGAACTATTTACAATTGTCACATGCTAGAAACATCAACAATGTTTACTCACAAATAGTATTTGTCTGTCTCCAGCAAATAAATGTACTACCCGCTACGCTGGTGCACGCGCGGGAGTGAGACAAAGTATGTGTTGCTAGCACATTCACACACTACTATAAAAATACCTACTTGTAGAAAATAAACATTATTACATTATTATTCATCCAACTGTCAAGACTTGTTATTATTTACCCGCTATTCACTTTCACTTTTATCCGCATTCCTGAGTTCTATATTTATTTGAATACATATCAAAATCATCACGACGTATCAAGATAAGCAACTCGCTACATTGATGACCCCGAACGAAAAGGAACGCAGAATTCGACTAAAACAAATATAGCGATGTCAACATCAACATCATCAGCACGTCCTAATAGGACACACGCTACGTTGGTAACGACCATCGCTACAATAGTAAAAATCAAAGTGAGATATCATTAATCAAAGGAAAAGTAAAGAATGGTGGATAGGAAATATAAATCAGGAATGAAAGACGTTAGATAGCTGACATTACGAGTAATTTAAAAATCTTTCAGTCGCTTTTTAAAATATACCAATGACAGAACGAGTGACTTATTTACGTTTTAAAGAAAATTGAAAAATATGACATTACTCAGAATATTTTTTCATCCTAAATTTCCTTTGATTCCGACACATGCTAGATGTACTATGCTCAATTATGTGCATGCAATAAATAAATAATGCAACAAGTCTAATCTGTAACCCCCAGAGAGATTTGACAACTCGAACAAAAAAATATATTACCACAATTTCGTTAAAACTCCCTGTCTCCAAGCCGCGGCACAACAAAATATAAAATTAACAAACTCATCTGTCCTACACATCTTATATGGTATGTTATTGAGGTTCATGGTCGTGCAGTAATGCACTGTACTTCCGTGCGGAATGTCGCCGGAACCCCGCGCTGTGCTACTCCCCTCGAATGACCCAGGCAGATTTTTCACCTAGTATTCGAGGGTATAAGGATACATATGACTTCGGTCGTATATATTATTAAAAAAAAAGGGAAAAAAATATGGCAGTGTACTCTGATAATCTCACTTTAGGTGTGCTATCTGATTCAGTATACCGGTAAGTTTGCTGATGTGCAACAGCTCACACACTTACGAGGAGATAAAAAGATTAAGAAATAAACGAAAACTCCACGGCACAGCTTTGCTTTCCGGCTGAATCGATGCTGGAATGGTGAGGGGATCCTCGGCTGCAAGGTCCAGCAACGTCGATATGATATTATAACTGCCCAATTACAAGTATAAGTACCCGGCGGTAAGTAATGCACATCGGACTTAAGAAAGAGACTGTCGCTTTGTAGAGCTTCGTCTCTGTCGCACGATGCGCCCTCAGTCCGTGCGACAGAGACGATGCTCTACAAAGCGACAGTCTCTTTCTTAAGCCCGATGTGCATTACTTACCGCCAGGTACTTATGTATGTACTCGTATTTACATATTTCAAAGTAATAAACTAAATCAATCGTATTAAATACAAGAACTATAAGATCAGTACATATACCATCACGCCATCTATCTATCGGAGTAGGTTGAAAGAAGACAGTGTCAGACTTCCCTAAAGCGACAAATATTTCGCCTCTTCTACATTCATACACCTTCTCATACAGCTGTTACGATTTCTCTGACTTTTACATTTCTTTAATTCAAAATATCAAACACTTGATCCAATCATACTTTCCTTGGTCTTCCTCTACCACGTCTTCCACTCACATCTACACTATATATTTTTTGGTTTCATAGTGTGTATTTATGTTACACAGTAACTATATATCCTGAAAATACATATATTTGTTTAGACAATATATCCTGAAAACTATATATCCTGAAAATACACATATTTGTCTAGACAATATATCCTGAAAATACACATATTTGTTTAGACAATATATCCTGAAAACTATATATTCTGAAAATACACATATTTGTTTAGACAATATATCCTGAAAACTATATATCCTGAAAATACACATATTTGTTTAGACAATATATCCTGAAAACTATATATCCTGAAAATACACATATTTGTTTAGACAATATATCCGGAAAAGTATATATCCTGAAAATACACATATTTGTTTAGACAATATATCCTGAAAACTATATATCCTGAAAATACACATATTTGTTTAGACAATATATCCTGAAAACTATATATCCTGAAAATATACATATTTGTTTAGACAATATATCCGGAAAACTATATATCCTGAAAATACACATATTTGTGTAGATAATATATCCTGAAAACTATATATCCTGAAAATACACATATTTGTTTAGACAATATATCCTGAAAACTATATATCCTGAAAATACACATATTTGTTTAGACAATATATCCTGAAAACTATATATCCTGAAAATACACATATTTGTTTAGACAATATATCCTGAAAACTATATATCCATTACATCTCTCTATTCTCATATAGCTCTTAAGATTTTTTAACATTTTCTCATTCTTTCATAATGTCGTACGCTTGACCCCAACCATTTTCTTCGGATTTATTCAGGGTAGGAAGAAAGGGAAGAGCGCCATATTTCCCTATCGAGACCCATATCTTTCGCCTTTGCTAAATCTATACACCTTCTCAAAAAGCTTCCACGATTTATCTGACTTTAACACTTAATTATTTCAAAATATCAAACATTTGATCCATTCATACTTTCCTTGGCCTCCCTCTACCACGCTTTCCCCACACATTTACACTACACATCTGTTTTGTTATTATTTCTTCATTCATTCGTTCCACGTGCTCTAACCATCTCACAGCGCTTTTCTTTACGCTCATTCCTTATCACTTCATTTCATATTATGTCATATGTATATCATCTCTCTTCTAAGTGCACGCATCCCCATATATTAAAGTTGGTACTCTTAAACACTGTTGTTGTTTATCATCTTGGCAGATATTGATACTGTCCGTATCGAGTATTATGTTTTTGTGCCCCATTAACCGTAACTTTCCACCATCTAAGAAAATACAAGATAAAAAGCAGAATTCTTCAACTCGTTCTTATCTTTCATTACCATCCATACGAGTATATCGCAATTACTTATCTTTCATTACCATCCATACGAGTATATCGCAATTACTTATCTTTCATTACCATCCATACGAGTATATCGCAATTACTTATCTTTCATTACCATCCATACGAGTATATCGCAATTACTTATCTCTCATTACCATCCATACGAGTATATCGCAATTACTTATCTTTCATTACCATCCATACGAGTATATCGCAATTACTTATCTTTCATTACCATCCATACGAGTATATCGCAATTAAATATCTTTCATTACCACCCATACGAGTATATCGCAATTACTTATCTTTCATTACCATCCATACGAGTATATCGCAGTTACTTTTTCTTTCACACTTTTCTATCACAATGATGATAATGTCAAACTATTTTCTAATCTAACACATTATCGTTTCAGTCTATAGGGATATAAATCATAGTTTGTATAAAAAAAATGAAGAAATTGAATTTTCACACGAAATGTGCATTTTCCCCGGTATTGTTCCTAAACCTTAATGATTACTTATATTGTCTAAACAAATATGGGTATTTTCAGGATATATAGTTTTCAGGATATTCTGTCTAAACAAATATGTGTATTTTCAGGATAAATAGTTTTCCGGATATATTGTCTAAACAAATATGGGTATTTTCAGCATATATAGTTTTCAGGATATATTGTCTAAACAAATATGTGTATTTTCAGGATATATAGTTTTTCGGATATATTGTCTAAACAAATATGTGTATTTTCAGGATATATAGTTTTCCGGATAAATTACTTTTTCTTTCACACTTTTCTATCACAATGATGATAATATCAAACTATCCTCCAATCTAACACATTATCGTTTTTTCAGTCCATAGGGATATAAATCACAGTTTGTATAAAAAAAATGAAGAAATTGAATTTTCACACGAAATGTGCATTTTCCCCGGTATTGTTCCTTAGCCTTAATGATTACTTATATTTCACGCGACCTTTTTTACGTCAAAGAATTTTCTAAATCTTGATTTTCTTCGGTTGACGCCTAAAATAACATACATTTTCGTAATTTTTGACTGCTCCAAAATAAACTCATAACGACTTTTTTCGTATTCTGTACACGCACAGAATTTACATATTTCATGTAAGAGCTAAAAATGACAAATACAAATTGGATTTTATAAATATTTTGTATTGTTTATGGTATAGTTCGGAAATTCTAGGATGAGTCCTGTGACAGCTCACAAATTTGCCCCAATACAACCTTGTAACGATGTTCAGTAATTTAAATTATTTTATCGACTTTAGTATAAGCCTCAATTCTAATAAATAGCAAGTTATTTAGGTAAATACATTACATAAGGTTGTATTGGGGCAAATTTGTGAGCTGTCACAGGACTCATTCTAGAATTTCCGAACTATAGTTAAACTTGATATACGTATTTATTTATTTAACATTTTTATTGCAAATACAATCTGGTGGGCTTATTGCAAACGAGTCTTGTATGTGCTCCCCTGATGATGAGGTGAAAGCCTTAAAACTGGTAGGGTTATACCGTTACAAAAAGTGGAATAAACAGTGTTTGATAAAACAAATTACTATAAATTAAATTGGTTTTTTTAAGATATAAATTTGCTTATAGGTCTTTGGCAAATGTGTTATAAATTATTTTATGAAATAAATACATAAGAAACATTAATGTTGATTTTGGACACTTATTAAATTTTCCATGTAAATTTTGTTTATATATCCATAATTAAATTTATATTTATAAATTGGTATATTTTATGATTAAGTAGCGATGCCATTGCCTGAACTATTTGGTAATTAAGCCCACTATTTGTTATAAAACCTACATATAACTTATTTTAATAAACTATTAACAATGGACGTGTGTGCGCGTACATACGTACGAGTGCGCGTGTCTGTGCGTGCGCATCTGAGGTGATGATATATGAACAGTAGAGTGGGAAAGATAGTAGTTAACCGGTAAATAAAAAATAAAGCTCATAGCTATTGTTGATAATATAGTTCGGAAATTCTAGGATGAGTCCTGTGACAGCTCACAAATTTGCCCCAATGCAACTGTAGGAACCACGGTCGTCCCTGAATATTGTCAACACGCACGGTCAACGACCGACGAAACGACCTTCGGATATGTCTAAAGGTCGCATACCAGAACATTGATATTGTTTACCCGCAAATACTATTTACGATACATTCCACAGTAGAAAGAGAACGCATCGCGCTGTCTCGCCGTTTTCGCCAACAAATTATCTACCCACAATATTATTCGCGACGTCTGCAATATTTCGATCGACCACCTCGGCACGCACAGAGGGAGATAAAAATATATTGCGGGCGCACTCACGCGCCCCGTTCTGAATATGTATAAATACCTACTTACCGATAAATAAAGGATTATTAATCATTTGACCATTTATCACTGTTTACTATTCATTGATTATTCACTCTCACTTTCCGCATTGCTAATCGACGTATTTTATTTAAATACCAAACAATCAAAATGTATTTACCTAAATAACTTGCTATTTATTAGAATTAAGGCTTATATTAAAGTTGATAAAATAATTAAAATTACTGAACATCGTTACAAGGTTGTATTGGGGCAAATTTGTGAGCTGTCACAGGACTCATCCTAGAATTTCCGAACTATAGCAGATTGTAAGCAGTCACGATCCTCAGTAGTTAGGAAGACGAGGTAAGGCTGCAGATGAAGAGGAATAAATAACAGAGCATCCAAATAACGAAGACATCGACTCGCATGTAAGTGCGTGTGATATATACCTCGGGACTCACACAACAGCTCATTAAAATTTAAACTTTATTGACTGTGTCGCCTTCGAGCGGGGATTTTCAATTATTTACCTAAATCGACTGCGAGATTTCACTAATACAGATTGAATCCACTTTTCGAGGATGTTCAACTCATTAAAAATACAAATATAGATTATTCCTACGACACACAGTTTGGGAACTACTTGGGGTACAAGTGATAAAACTGTATTTCTATTATTTATTGGGTGTTAACATAAATTGTGTCCGTTTCTTTCCAATTTAAAAATGATCACCAAAAGTAAAACAAAATGGTAAAGGTTATACGTCACTCGAAAGAATATTTTTTGTTCTACAAGATATTGGATTTGCTTTTACGTTACATATATTATTTTATTAGATTACAAGCCTTCAAAATGGAATGTCAAGTAGACAAAAGTGAGCATTTTCGACACCTCCAGTAGACTTCGATGAGGACCGCTTAAACCATATTTTTCATGAAGATCCCCTTCAAACCATCGTAGAATTGGCTGAGTAGATGAATTGTAGTCACATGACTGTATACCGCCATCTTAAATCAATGGGAAAAGTCCAGAAATTCGGCGCTTGGGTTCCACATGTTTTGAGTGAAAACAACAAAAATCAACGTTCGACAATTTGTGCTGGTTTGTTCGCGCGTCATCGAGCTACGCATGACCACAAGCAAAGGTACCTTTACCGCATCATTACTGGTGATGAAAAAAAAATGGTGATGAAAAATGTTTGAAGGGGATCGTCATGAATAACATGGTTTAAGCGGTCCTCATCGAAGTCCACTGGTCGTCCGGAACGCTCCATGTTTTTCAGGTCGAAATTACCGTCTTTGAAACGCAAAAACCATCGACGGACTGTCCTTTCATTTATAGCATCTTCACCGTACATTTTGCAAATATCGCGAGCAGCTTTGGCAGCTTTATCCCCTCGATCGAACGCGAACAGAAGGAAGTGTTGAAAATGCTCACTTTCGTCTACTTGACATTGCATTTTGAAGGCTTGTAATCAAATAAAATAATATATGTAACGTAAAAGAAAATACAACATCTTGTAGAGCGAAATCCATCCATACTCAGATGAGAAATCCATCCATACTTAGATGAGAAATCCATCCATTCTCAGATGAGAAATCCATCCATACTCAGATGAGAAATCCATCCATACTCAGATGAGAAATTCATCCATAATCAGATGAAAAAATCATTCATACTAAGATGAGAAATTCATCCATACTCTGATGAGAAATTCATTCATACTCAGATGAGAAATCCATCCATACTCAGATAAGAAATTCATTCATACTCCAAAAACACTAATTTCACTTCCTCATTTTTATATTTCAACTGGAGACCGAACAATTGTTATGTTTTAGGAGTAGCTAATGCGAAATATTTAATATAATATAATATATCATATGTTTTGAATGAGGAAGAATTAAGACATCAGAAGTCAATACATTACTTAAGTGGATGTCGTGAGAAAGAACTGTAAAGGAATGTAATGATTGTTAAGTTATGGTAGGTTATAACAAAACGTATATGTAATAAAAAATAAATGGTATACATCATTGTTTGTCAACCTTTTTAGCTTTGCGACGTCCCGAAATATAAAAAAATAAAATTAAGACTTTGCGACCCCTTTGTAAAAACTTAATATCTTGTTGATGCACGCGCACGTGGACACTCAAATGTTGTACTTGCACAAACACGATAAGTCTTATCAGGTAAGAATATTTACTGTTTTACGTCATACATAGGGCTGCTAAACAGTTCGAATTTGCCACGAGTAAGTATGTGATGTGAAGGCCGAAATAAGGTGCTATACTAGAGAAAATGTAGGATGGTCCCTGTGACGTTTGAAATGTCATGTCTCAAAGGGATGGGGTAAAATCGGTTTTTTTTACAAATCGAATCGTTTTTTTTCTAAATCGAAAAATGGTTTTTCTCTAAACTGATGTTTTAATTCCTAATTTTAATTTTACTGACTTTCTAATGTATTGTATGATTTGTATCTATCTTTAGATACAAATCATACAATACATTAGTAACAGTACAATAAGCCAAGATCCACTATGAATTAATACTAATATCGAACATTTAATTTTAGGCATAAAAAAATCGAAAATCCAATTAACGTATACCCCATCCCTAGCCAATGCAAATTAACGTAGCGACATTTGACAAACGTCACCAAATATTATTTGATTTTAACAAACTGCCACATTTTTGCTAATTTGTAACAAGATGTAGGTATTAATTTGTCATTATTGTTAGTTTTACGTAATGTACTCGTATTTACCTAAATAACTTACTATTTATTAGAATCGAGGCTTATATTAAAGTTAATGAAATAATTAAAATTACTGAACGTCGTTACAAGGTTGTATTGGGGCAAATTTGTGAACTGTCACAGGGACTCATGCTACATTTTCTCTAGTATATTTAGATTCGATGCGTACAAAAATGTGCATCTTATCAGTTTGACCGTGTTGCGTACACTACGCCGGCTAATATGTTTTTATTTTTTTGCACTTAAGTTATTTTTATTTCGTGATCCCTCTGATATTTCACCGCGACCCACCAGTTGAGAAACGATGGTGTACATGGTAGAGAGATGATGTATTAAAGCGTGTTTGGACCAAATAGATTAAATTTTGAAAAAAAGGTAAAGTTAGATACACGATTTATAAAATGATATGCGTATAATTTAACAATTTTTTCACGACAGGCCGAGCGCCGACAAACAGCGATCCCACTGTAAGAAAAGTGATGGAAAAAACATGCATCTTGTTAGCTATCCGATAGTGGAATTGTATAGTTTTTCTCTTCCTAGAAAGGTGTGATACACTAAGAATAGGATCAAATGCGGAGTGGGCCACACTGCATCAGTTATTTATTAGTAAAACCTAATAAAGTTGCATTTTTTAGTGCAGGTGAATTCTAAGCATGGGGTAAAAGGCTGCCCACTGTCTGCATTTGCTAGGGACGTACATGAGCTACATGGAATAACGTCAAATGCTGTATTGTAATTTATTTTATTAAACACTGTTTATTCAACTTTTTTGTAACGGTATAACCCTACCGGTTTCAAGGCTTTCACCTCATCTTCAGGGGAGCACAAACAAGACTAAATTCTGTTCGAACTGGCACCGATATACACGCTTCAACGGTTTGGGACATTCAGGTTGGTGACTGAGGGGTAAGGGAGGGATGGGACGATCTCGGTCAGCAGCGGAGAGATTCTGGGAATATATGTATTTACCAGATGTTCGGATCGATTTACTGACTTAGAAATTTCTAGGGCCTCTAATCTGTCCAATTTATTTCCGTTACTGCTGATATGTAATATTTTGGCATCATCGATAGAAAAAGTATGGTTTTCACGGTGACAATGATTAGCCATTTCAGAATAAATTAGAGGATTTATTAATGCTGTAACTTATCTTGAGAGGACACATTATGTGTGAGGACCGCACGCAGAAGAATTAGACTGGCTTTTTGTATTATTTTCTCTATTACTTGTTACATTTGGGATAAAAGCATGAATAGAGCACAAGAATTGTATAAATTATTGAAAGAACTTTCTCTCCAAAAACTGAGCATCTCATGTACTCTTTGCCCATTTTTAATTGGCGCTAGTTAGATTAAGCTTGTTCCTTATTTGTATGATCTTGGCATAGATTTGGCGTATATTTATGATTCATCTAATATTGTTCTTTATTGTCGATGAATTTTTCAAAGACTATAAGTTACACCACTCCGCCTTTATAATTAGCATATCGAACAAATTTTTCATGAAGAATTAAACTTTTATACTTACAACAAACTGAAAAACTTTTGAATAAATTTTAGACGTTTAATTGGACAATGTACTTGAATTATTTTCACCCTATTGATGCGGTACTCTGTGATTTTACTATTTTTTATTATTTTGAAGAAATGGACATGAAAAAAAATGCCGAACTGAGCCTAATAAATGTTGTATAATGTGTATTGATTTATTGAACACTTTTATTGCAAATACAATCTGGCGAGCTTATTGCCAGCTGGCAATCTCTTCTTCATTACATAAGGGCAATGTAATGAAGAAGAGATTGCCAGCTTCTTCATTATATAAGGGCAATGTATTGGGGCAAATTTGTGAGCTGTCACAGGACTCATCCTATAATTTCCAAACTATAGTTAAACTTGATATACGTATTTATTTATTTAAAACTTTTATTGCAAATACAATCCGGTGGGCTTATTGCTAGGTGGCAATATCATCCAGTCAACCACACAAAGTAAATGAAGCAAGTTACATGGTCGCACAAATCATTCAAATGACTATCCATCTCCACGAAATCTATAAACACATACGTGAGTATATGTCCACGAACCCCACAAAGACGGATAATCACCAGAACATTTTTTTCTATATAAAGTGAGATATCATCAATCAAAGGAAAGGAAGGGCTGGTGAAGAGGAAAAGAAAAAAATCAGGAATGAAACACGTTATTTGACTGACTAAAAATTTAGAGTTTTTTCAGTCACTTCTTAAAGAATGCCACGGAGGGAGCGAGTCTTATATTGGTTTATAACTGATTCCAGAGTCTGCATGGATAGTAAAGTCCGACGTAAAAAAAGAAAAGCGGCGAACTGGAAATGCCAATAAGCAATCTCTGTTTGAGCGTTGTCACTCCATGTACTCTGAAATAAATAGGAGGAAAGACTAAGAAAGAGGAGCATGCAGTTCCTTGCGCTTAGAATTTACAGCACATTACTGAATGAGAATGGGGATTTTGTAATATAACTCAAATCATCGAGCGCGGAAATGACGTCAGTTTAACCCTGAGAGATCGGCGCACTGCTATAGCAGTGGAAGAAATTTGTTCTACCCTTGTATTCTAAATGAATATCATTCATTTAGAATACAAGGGTACATATTCTAAAATATATTTATGTTGTAAAAATATTTGTTTTTTGTTTTTTTGTTGTTTAAAATAAATATTTATCACGAACGTCCGAATCGTAAATATATCTCAGCACTAGATAGACAATTATATTTTTTTCTCGTAGCGCTCTCAGGGTTAAAGTCTACGATAGACATATTAACTCTTCAGATGAGTTATTTATTTATTTTTATTTATTTATTTTTTCAAAACAGCCTTAGCCCAATTACTTTGAAAATACAAAACATCAAAAAAGAAGAAAAATTACATAGAGGAAAAAAAAATAAGTTAAAAAATCATATAAAATAAAAAATAATACATATGCATACAAACGAGTATATACACACAAACATATTACACACATATATTCACAGTCATTTAGGTATGTTGATGAATGCCTTCTCACGCGCTCAATCTTAGAAGAAAATTTACTTTTGCTTTTGGTAATGTGATATAAAATATGTCAATATCCGAAGCAGTCCCGTTCAGAAGAGTTAAGGCCCTTCCAACAGGCATAGCGGCTGGAAGACCCGTTCTTGCGTTTGTTATTGAGAACAGTTCTTGCCGGCGCAGTCTAGTGTAATTGTTAGGAACATTTAACGCTAATCTTTGTAGTAATGCTGGACAGCTCACAACTCCTCGAACGAGTTTGACAACGTATACCAGGAGACGCAGATCTCTTTTTACGCTCAAGGAGTTATACCCGAGCATGCCCAGCAGGAACTGAGTAGGATAAAGCCATGGATAGACACCGAACTCTCTCATATAGAGATATCGTAGATATTTTTTTTGTACTTTCTCCACCATGAGCGAGTTCTGCGCCCCCACTGGGCTCCAAATGCAAGCATTGCTTTCTAGTTTACTACGGATCAATGAATTAAACAACGTTTTGAGCACCAATTGGTTTTCAAACGACTTAGAGATTCTCATCACAAATCCTAGAGTTTTATAAGCTGAGCTGCACATAACTTATATGTGAGGACCAAACGCGAGATTGCTGTGGAACAAGACACCCAGATCTTTAATATTATCTGTGCGGGGTATAGGTGTAGATTCTAGTGTATATCTATGGAATTTCAAGACGTGTGAGCGATAATACTAATAGAGAGTTATGTGTTGTTAGCTTTAAAAAGTGAATCCCCCTCTTATTAAAATGACCCTCAAATTGTCAAATACTCGTATTTTTTCAGTAAATAAGGAATATGATTTTCATTTGGTGCTATTTACATTGATAATATTAAAAAAGAGGCACTTTTAAATCATTTCGCGTAAGCCTTCGTGACGAATAAATCCTCCATCGCTGATTCTCACGTTCCATTTTTCAGTTTTTGCCATGTTGTTTCTGTGTAAGTACTGGCAACTTGCTGGGCTATTTGAACTCCAGACTTTAAGACGCTTTATAATTATATTAACTGTACTATGAGCAATTTTACACCTCAGCCGTGATGTCGGACTTGGAAGTGCGCAGTCGCAACTATTATTTTCACATTCAGCCCCTTTTGAGTTACTTCTTCGTCACTACGTAACGTCATGTTTATAACAAAAAAAAAAACAGATGCGTGAGAATCTCGCGCGGTAGAAGTGAAACTTCTTAGCTCCTAGGAAAAGTTGATTTTAAGCATTGCTTTTTTTCCATTTGCTAACGTTTTTTTTTAGGATTAGGAAATGGTTATGTGGAATTGAATAAAAAAAAATCTTTCTTAATTAAATAAAAAAATATTCTTTTTTTAAATTTTTAATAAAAAATAGTAATTTTAATAATAGTTAATATAATACACTTAGTAATATTAAATTTATATTTTTTAATATTATAATATTTTTATTATTATTCATTATTAAATTAATAATTTTTAAATAATTATTAAATAATTTATGTATTATTATATAATTTTTATTATATTATTAGTAATATATTATTAATAATATTTTTATATTATATTATTAATGAATTATATTATAATTAATTATAATATAATAATCATAAATATTATAATAACATACATATATTGTTATAATTATATATTGAATATAAATTATACATGGAATAAATATTAAAATAAATATTAAATCAAATAAAATAATTTAATATAAAAAAAAATCAATAATTATTAGGTATGGTATAATAATATAAAAATAATATATATAAAAAAAATATTTTTAATAATATATAAAAATGTAAATAATAATATAATACACTTAAGAATATTGATTATTATTAATAATAAATAATTATGAATATTAAAATAATTAATAATAATTTATTAATAAATGAAATATTTAATAACAGTAAATAATAATAATATAATACACCGTTTCACTTTTCGTGACGTTCAGGCCAATTTACCCTACCGCGCCTATAGAAGTTTCACTTCTCTGCTGAAATGCGCATGCTAAGATGGTCAGCTGGTGTGTCCCTAAGAGACAAAATAAAAAGCTCACGCATTCGTGGAAGCCTGGGTGTTACAGACATCGACAGTAAGATGGAGGAGAGGCGATTGAGATGGTACGGGCACGTTGGACGCAGAGCACCCGATTACAATGTGAATCAGACAATCTCCATGGATCTTCCTCGAATAACAACCAGAGGAAGACCAAAGAATTCATGGGTGGTGCAAAAAGATAACCTGATGCAGAGGCACAGCCTGGGGGACGTAGTTCGGGACAGAAGAGCATACAACCTGAGTAGGAGGATAGCTGACCCCAACAGTCTTCGCGAGTTGGGATGGAGCCAGGGAGAAGAAGTGTAGGTCGCACTAGATGAGAGCTTATTTTAACCCCCATAAAAGCGTGGGTTGCGGTGGGATCAAACTGAGTTTTTTGTCCTTCGTGTTAAAGATTTATAAAAATTTGTTCTAAAAACATACGGATTATTTACATATTTGGTGAAGAAATCACAGAAAAAAAAAATCAGTTAATAAACAACTTAAACGCTATGAAATACCAAATTTCAAGTATTTGTCCAAATACTAGAAGCATTTGTTTTTTTCCACAGTAATTTGTGGAATGAAAACTCAACGAAATTGATGTAAAAAAGCATGAAATATCCAACCCGCATACTACGTTGTTTGGAATATTTGAGGAATTGGGCTGTTGCGTTGAAATGCTGTATTCTTAGTATTTGTGCATCTTATTGACTGTGGTTTTTATGACATGTTGCTGTTGTTGTTTTTTTAATTGTTTGATAAATAAACAAAAAAAAATAATGTTTTATTGTTTTATTTAGTGACAAGAGTGTATGTACACGTTTGTAATTGGTTGACTTAAAACTCAAATTCTTGGTTAGCCGCCCAGGGTGTATTGACTGCTTATTTGGTGTCGTAATTCTTTTTCACATGTACAATGATGTGGGCTGAAAAACGTTTGATGCCCTCGGGTCGAACTCGCCCTCTATTGGTGGGGGTGTAGACCGTTTGATAGTTTATCTTTTAAATATAGTTTCTTCAACATTATTCTGAGATATATAGTAATTTCAAGATATATTGGGTGTTAACATAAGTTGTGTCCGTTTTTTTTCAAATTTAAAAATGAGCACCAAAAGTAAAACAAAATTTTCCGCTCTACAAGATGTTGTATTTGCTTTTACATTATATACATTATTTTATTTGATTACAAGCCTTCAAAATGGAATGTCAAGTAGACGAAAGTGAGCATTTTTGACACCTTCTGTTCGCGTTCAATCGAGGAAATAAAGCTGCCAAAGCTGCTCCCGATATTTGTGAAGTGGACGGTAAAGATGCTATGAATGAAAAGACAGCTCTTTGATGGTTTTTGCGTTTCAAAGACGGTAATTTCGACCTGAAAGACATGGAGCGTTCCGGACGACCAGTGGACTTCGATGAGGACCGCCGATTAAGCCATATTATTCATGAAGATCCCCTTCAAACATTTTTCATCACCATTTTTTCTTCATCACCATTTTCAAACCATTTTTCATCACCAGTAATGATGCGGTAAAGGAATCTTTGCTTGTAGCCATGCGTAGCTCAATGACGCGCGAGCAAACCAGCAGAAAATGTCGAACGTTGATTTTTGTTGTTTTCACTCAAAACATGTTGAACCCAAGCGTCGAACTTCTGAACTTTTCCCATTGATTTAAGATGGCGATATACAGTCATGTAACTAATTCATCTGCTCAGCCAATTCGATGGTGGTTTGAAGGAGATCTTCATGAATAATATGGTTTAAGCGGTCCTCATCGCAGTCCACTGGTCGTCCGGAACGCTCCATGTCTTTTAGGTCGAAATTACCGTAATTGAAACGCAAAAACCATCGACGAGCTGACCTTTAATTCATAGCATCTGCACTGTATACTTCGCAAATATCGTGAGTAACTTTGGTAGCTTTACTCTCTCGATTGAACGCGAACAGAAGGAGGTGTCGAAAATGCTCACTTTCGTCTATTTGACATTCCATTTTGAAGGCTTGTAATCAAATCAAATAATATATGTAACGTAAAAGCAAACACAATATTTTATAGATCAGAAAATTTTCTTTCGAATGACGTATAACCTTTACCATTTTGTTTTACTTTTGGTGCTCATTTTAAATTGGAAAAAGAACGGACACAACTTATGTTAACACCCAATATATGGAAAGAAAAGAAAAAAAAAGATAATGAAATAATCTTTCAATTCACTCCTGAACGTAAATAAGGATGGTGCACATCTGATAACTGTTGGAAATTCGTTCCACAGTCATGCGCAAAAAAAATATATATTGTGCGTTGGTGTGCAAAGGAGTCTCATCGTATCGAAGGGAACGTTCGTATTCTGAAAAAAAAGTGAAATTTTTCTCGAAGATATATTCTCGATGAAAATTTATTTAATTTAAACATAATAAAAAAGAGCTCCGGTCAGGTTAAAGAGTTTGACTAGCAGCAATATTCGCACGCTTTTGACGTGGGTGATTGTGGTTACCTACCCACTTGCGGTAATATTACAAATACGTACGATATCGAACATTAAGTTACTTGTTTACTCCAGTGGTTTTTAGCCCGAAGACTCGATGTTTGGAGCCGATGACACCATTGTCTCCTGGCCACACTCTTCAACATTTACATATAATTAAATCATATACTCGTGTGTTGAGGGGTGGTATCATGCGAATGGATGTACGGGATTTAGTAAAAATATATTTTTACAGTTAGACAAACAAAAAATTGCAATAAATTGTTAATTTTGTGCAAATGTGAGTAGAAGGCGTTTGACAGGAAGATCAAGGAAAGTATAGTTCGATCAAGCGAATGATATTTTGAAAGAAAGCGAAGGAAATCAGAAAAATCGTTGAAGATGTATGAAAATGTATATTTATTTATTTTATTTATTATTACACATGACAAGAAATATACACAATTTGAGAAAAACAACAGATAATTTGATTTGGACATACAATTTTAATGGATCTGGGTTTGTTGCCTTTCATTTGTCGTATCCCCAGTAAACTAGGCTTTTGCCTGTATCTCACTGAGGATATTTAGCATGAAAAAAATAAATCGATACTTCTTTCCGATTTTTGATTACACAGGAACAAAACCCCGTTGCACGCTCTCATCAACCTGACAGTGACACTCAACTACAACTGGAAACATCTTGCGAAATTCAACTTCTCACACATCATCACTCCAGAAATACCAAAAATATTCATCCCACACTATACCGCACACAATCACAAATCTCACATAAATCCCTTCCACTCGTCATTCATCCTGAAAGCCCAAGTACTCAAAATCCTGTCAGAATAACAACCACGCTCCGATCGACTGTCTAAATGGTTTTCCTACATTTACGTTTATTGAAGTCGGCACGCCATTGTATGTAATGGGAGCCAAATAAGCATATTGTCTTTGGGCAAAAGAGGTTTTAACTCTAGGGATGGTGAACATTTCATTAGTTGCCATGCGTGTCATATGTATGTACTCGTAGAAGAGGTTACCGATGTATGTTGAGATAAGAATGCTTAGATTTCGGTCCTCTCTGCCAACCTTGACAAGATAATGGCGTGAAGGTATGTTTGTACGTATCTATTGTTTTTTTTTTTTCGCGGAACCAAATGTTTGGATAATTTTTGCATAAATATGTCTAAATAGCTACCCTTATCATGGGGTAGGAGGGATTGGAAGCTTCAGGTCGATAGTCTGACACGCAACGACACCCAAGGTCGCCCTGCTCGTGGATCCGGACTCCGTCCGTGGGCTGAGGATTGAAGACTGTGGAGAATTCTCCTGCGGCAGGTGTTCGGCGCCTGGACGTGGCGTGCTGAAAACAGCTGATTGCATCGACTACTTTCTTTGAAAAACTATTTACAACTGAGAATTAAACTAGGCATAATCGATTGTAAATACGTGTTTCCAGAATTGTATGGAAGATGCGAAGTTAAAGCTCACCTTGTTTATTTAATATTTATACTGATTTATTTGAATTTACATTTACGACTCATCGTGTTTTTTTATTATCATATACGACTTATTACACATATTATGATTGTCATTTACGACTTATTACGCATATAAATATCATTTACGACTTATTACTCATATAATTATCATTTACGATTTATTACGCATATGAGTATCATTTAAAACTTATTACACATATGATTACCATTTACGACTAATAACGCATATGATTATCATTTACGACTTATTACGCATATAATTATCATTTACAATTTATTATGAATATGATCATTATTTACGACTTATTACTCATGTTGTAACTTGTTTAATAAAACACTGTTTATTCCACTTTATATTACGATATAACCCTACCGATTTCAAAGCTTTCACCTCATCATCGGAACTAAATTCGAGTCTAATAAAATGATAAATTTCCATAAAAGAAATAAACAAGAAGAGTAGAAAATTATTGGGATCGAAGGGAAACTGGATATATTGTATATCCCAAATGATATAATTATGGCTGAGCAAAGATCCTCTCGCAATTCCAACGTCAATTCAATTGAAATGCAAAGTGGTGCCATTGAGTTTTTTTTTTGTTTTGTTTTAAGTTAGTGAACCGAGCTCACCGGCCACCCCGCTGTACTGAATCTGACGGCACACCGAAATGAGACAATCGGATCACACCGGTTTATATTTTTTTCTCTTTTTTTGGAAGAATAGATATGACCAAAGTCATAAATATCATTTTATCATCAAATACGAGGTGAAAAAGATGCTTGTTTCGATCGAGGAAAGTAACACAACACGAGATTTGTACTGGCGACCTTCCGCTTGGGAGTTCAATGCGTTACCGCACTGTCATGCACCTAAATTACATGAGTATATTACAATATTTTTTTTAAAAAGTGAAACTTATATAGGCGCAGTAGGGCAAATTGGTCTGAACGTCACGAAAAGTGACAAAAAAACACTTCATCTATTTTGAGTGAAGGAATGAAATTAAAATTAAATAAAGTTAAATAAAATAAAATTAAATGAAATAAAAAATTAAAAAAAATAAAAAAATTATTGCATAAAAATAAAAAAATTAATAAATTAAAATAAAAAACTAAATAAAAAAAATAAAATAACTAATTATTGTTGTATATCGTTCAGTAAAACCTGAGGGGCTTATTGCATCTTATTTATTTAATTTAAAACTCATTGTATTATAATTGGCAACCCGATTCCAGCCAAATAGGCAAAGTAAATAAAGAAAGATACATTATCGAAAAATATTTCAAATCATAACTGATTCATAAATTTAAAAATGAACATTGTTAATTAAAATGTAAGTGATTTATTATTAAAGAAATAAAAAAGAAGAGAATTTTGATAAGGAAAGAAAAGTCGGGAATATGTCACTTAACATTATTGATATGAATTTTAAAGTTTTTTTAAACAAGTCAAACAGAACGATTGACATATTAAAAAAAAGCAAGATTACTTGCTAACTGGTTCCAATATCGACATATTTCATATCTTAGTGAATAAATTGACTATTTAGCTGCTTAATAAAATATTAAATATTTTAAGTAAATAAATAAATGAATATAGGTTTATTGATAGCAACATAGTATGTACATAGCATATTTAAATACACTTCAAAAAACACATAAATTGCAGTAAATACATTCAAGACAGAAGCTATCAAATGGCCTGGCCTCATCTAATAACGTATCCTCGGCTAAGATACACCCCACCAATATAGGGCGAGGTCAGCCACGGGGGCACCAGATGTTTTTCAACCCACACCCTTGCACATGTAGAATAAGAAGAAAAAAAACAGAAAATAAATAGATAGCAGAAAAAAAAACAAATCCGTAAATAACGCCTCAGATTAATTCAAACGTAAATAAAGGTTCCTTGACAGCAACACAATGTGTATATAACATTATATAGTATATAATAAACTCATTCCGAGAATCGCATACACATTTCAAAACAAACCGCAGAAAACGCAGTTAAGATAGAAGACCTGAAAAGGTCCGGGCTGATCCCACAAATATTCCCCCGGCCGAGATACACCCCACTAATGTAGGGCGAGCCCAACCGCAAGGACATCGGGGGCTTTCAGCCCACAACCCTGTACATCTAGACTAAAAAAGCAAAATATATGTCAGAAAACAAAGTAAAAAGTAAAACCACATATACCACCTCAGGTTAACTGTCAGCAAGAACGAAAGAAAGAAAGGTATCGCTGTTCCTACACTGTTGATGATCGTACCAGGAGTATCAGGTCGATTTAAGTACACTTGACTGCTTCATTGGATTCATGAAGTGGGCGAGGGTTATTTGGTGGAGATGTGAGGAGAGTTAGGGGTGTGAGGAGAAAAATAAGACAGAAAAGAAACCATTGTTCCTGTTATCATAATGTTATATTGGAATTGTATTTTTTGTCATTCGTTGTTATAGAGTTAAATATGTATGAAATGTAAAATAACTCATCAAATTAATGTCATAGTTAGAAAAAAAGTATTTTTGTTATATTATTTGACAGCTGTCACTTCTTGAAATGATCATAAGCAACGTTCCCTCTAAGGTGTGCGGCCGCACATCTGTTAAAATTGTCCGCACACATGTTTCCATCTTCCGCACACATTTGAAAGAAAGGAACTTGTAACCATATTTTGTTTTGCGCAATTATATATTTTATTTGATATTTCATGATGGGTTCTCAGGTTCCTTTCTTTGAGATGTGTGCGGAACATGGAAACATCATATAGAGTCCACGCGCTGTAACGAGCCTCTTTTTTTCTAGCACATTTAAGTTGATGGGCCGCACACACAATGAATAAAATAGGGGAACGTTGACATGAGACATTAAATAACAATGGTAAATAACGTATTTATTGAGATGACAGAATGCTCGATTCTACTGAGTGAGAATGCTCGATTCTACTTACATTTATAATGTTTTAATAAGGTATATTATACTCTGTGCTGAGTTTCGTTTAATTATAAAATCTACATTATTCAAGATTTCCAGTTTTATTTGGGACAGGGATTTAACTCGATTAAAATGTAAGTTTTGGTTAATTCGGTAAAACAAAATTTTTATTTAAAATATTACAAACTTATTATTACGAATCAAAATGAGAAGATGGCTGCACACAGAGCACCGAATGCTGAAAGGAAGAAACGATCGCGTTAATCACAACAAGCAAGCGAGACTAGAGAAGCAGCAACATGATAACAACATGAAGCAAGAAAAGACAAGCCCAACGTCACATTGTAAAAAAAAATATTCGGTTATTATTGATAGGCTATTTTTAATAGTTGGTTAAAATTCCCAATAAATATTATTTATATTTTATTGTATTTTAAGGTTTCGACTTTAACTATGTGGAACTTCACATTAGAATATTTAATAAAAAAACACTTTGATATTCTTCTAATTATAGTAATCCCCGTTAAACTTGTTTTTTTCCTACTACCCCCAGGATTTCTTCAGGCGGTATTGAATGGCGTTTTGCACCAGGCAACACGATCAACGATGTACTAAGTACTCATCATCTCTATCATTCCTAATTACTGAGGGTCGCGATCTATGAAATGTTGATGGTACAGGTTGCGACAACACGTCTTCACGTCTTTCGGTTACTTGTCGTTTGCATGTCAGTGTACAGTACCCGGCGGTAAGTAATAAACATCGGTCTTAAGAAAGATACTGTCGGCCATAATCGGCTAGCTTCGGGTTTGTAGACCGTCGTCTCTGTAATTCATACACGTGTTCCGTCACGATTTGTCAGTCAATCGTGCGACAGAGACGACGCTTTACAAAGCCGAAGCAAGCCGATTATGGCCGACAGTCTCTTTCTTAAGCCCGATGTGTATTACTTACCGATCAATTATTCGTCTGAAAAAAAAAACCTCGGGGTAGGTTATAGAAACATGTGCAACGAGGATTAATGTAATTAGTGGAAAAAACAAAGTAATTTATTGTTAACTATTCGTAAAATCTTGTTGCTGAATTATAATTGAATATTGAATCATGTCTAACACATTAGATAACACCTCACCTGAAAAGATATTTCTATGTCACTCCAAGACTGGTATATAACTTATAGAAGAACTTTGTGATATCATATTTTTCAGGCTCGAGGTCAGAAGTTATTGTGTCCCTTGTGAATAAAACATGCGTCGTGGAAGTTGAGGCATAAATAAGGCTTGTACTGTCGCCATTTCATGACTTATTGCCACTCTGTATGATTTTATTATTTCTTAGACAACTCTTGTATTCTCTTCTGTGTTACATCTTCATTACTTATTTCTGAATCTCAGAATCAAAGTTAACTGACATTTGAGACAGTCAGCTGAGAAGTGACGTAATCCAAGAAAAACCTTAAATTACTTAATTATGGGATAGGGTTTGGAACGGCGATTTTCATCACAAACACACACACACATACGATCTATGTGGTTTAATTGGCAAGACCCTTATTTCCTAACCCAGTGATTCCTGTTTGAAATAATGAAAAAACTGCAACTAAAAACATTTGCAACACATTTGGAGAACGTTTAACTGTTCGGCAATGCCAAATGTGGTTTAAACAATTGAAAAGTGGTGATTTTTTAAAAACAATCCTCGAAGTGAAAGTGGATGATGACGTATTGCGTACAGAAATCGAATCAAATCCAACATAGACTATACAAAAATTAGCTGACAAGCTTGGATACTCAAAATCTAGTGTGCAAGATCTGAAAAAATCAGCAAGATTGTGAAGCAGGGCGTATGGACACAGCAAGATCTAACGGATGAGACCAAAGCGGCACGCAAGCGCATATGTGAAGATTTAATCGAAAAAGAGACAAACACACCCTATTTGAAACATATTTTTGGTCGATTGAAAGATATTGACACATGCTATATGCCCGATAGGTTGTACTGTATACAACAAAAGCGTTATACAATACAACACGCACATATATGATACACAGACTCACGAACGTACAGACACAGGGCAGGGCGCATCATGAAAACTGCAGGGCTAATATTTCCCTCATAAAAACCTCATTAAAAATGTACTTATGAATATCACAAAAATATTGTCATGAATATAATGCAATGGACGTATTTTTAATGAACGAGCTCTGTTACTTTCCGAGTGTGTCACAAATCACAATTTAATATAAAAAAATCACAACACTCAAAAAGCAATAAGTTCTTAGAAAAAAAAACAAGAATTAAAGGCCGCGTATTTGAAAAAGACAGAATAACTTAGAAAACTTTCATTTTCTTATTTATATATTGTATAATATCATAAACACGGGGGCTCGTTAAGCATGGACATAGTTTTGTTGGATAATACAATACTTACAATACACGGACAACCTCCGTGGCCTGGTGGTAAGACACTTGTCCGCTGATCCGGAGGTTGCGGGTTCGATTCCCGTTAGAACCCAGATCTTTTTTAAATAGGGTTCCAGTCTGGTTAGCACTTAGGGCCTATAAAAACAGCTTTCTGGTTGGTTGGAAAAGATTGCCACATGGCACTAAACTCACCAGATTAAAAAAAAAACTTGATTCCTTTGAGATGTGGTTGGTATTGGCGTCAGATGCTGAGATCTCATGGACCATTAGAAGAACGAATGTCTTCATACTCCAGGAGCTTAATATGACGGTAAAATTGTCCTTAATATGCTTTCAGCGCATTCTGCGGTTTGTCAAGCACATTTCTATACGTGAAACGAATAACTTCAGATATTTCCACGACTAAATTTCACTCCCATGTATTAAAGTTGTTATTAACATATACTCGTAGTATTGTGGACGATCATTTAAGTAGATTTTGATACTGTCCGATTCGAGTATATACGAGTATGTTTTAGTGCCTTATTGGCTCAATTTTCTTTTTAATTAAATTTCCGTGAACAAGGAAAGCGTTGATGAATTTACAGTTAAATAACATAAAACACTTTATTAATACAACTTATCATACCGTGTTCCCGTTCACCAAAATATATTTTCAGCAGTATTGGTGTCCTCTGGGACGAGCGATCTATTTGCCGTCAGTATTATTGGCAGGAGTGTTTCCAATGCAATACCGTGATTACAATGAGCGCCGATAAATGCTTTATTGCATTCCTGCAACTGCATCGAGTCTGCTAATACTGAAGTTAATGTGATCAATAGTGACAGCTGATGGTCACATAGACTGTCAAACTTAGTTTTCTGATATCGTAAATGTGTTTATTTTATTGACTTATTCATTGACAATAATTATATACATGTTTTTATTTTATTGACTTATTTATTGACAAGAATCATATGTATATTTTTTTATAAAAAAAAAGGCACACGAACAAAATTAAAAAAAACACGTAATTTAAAGTGGACACATTTGAATGGATCTGGGGTTGTTGCCTTCTATTCGTTTTGTTCCCAGTAAACTAAGGTTTTGCCTGTATCTTACCGAGGACATGAAACCATAGATAAAATAAGTTGATGCTTTTTACCTATATTCTGCTAAGATAAAGTCCATAAGTGTATTTTGGTACCAACTTTAATGTATGGAAGGGAAACGTAGACGTGGTAAAAGACTAAAAAAAGTCGAATAAATGCTATAGAAATGTGTGCTTTAAGAATTATACATGGAGTGACAATGTACTATAGAATATGGAATGAAGTGATTAGAGATTAATGTGAATTAAATAAATATAGATATTGACAGCAACATAGTATGTACAAAATATATTTAAATAACACTTCTTAAACACAAAAATTGCAGATAATACATTAAATACAGAAGCTATCAAAAGGTCTGGACTCATCTAATAACATCTCCTCGGCCAAGATACACCCTACCAATAAAGGGCGAACCCAGCCACGGGGACACCAGACGGTTTTCAGCCCACACACTTGAACACATATAACAAGAAGATAAAAAAAAACACAGAAAATAAATAGATATCAAAAAAATACATTCAAGAGAGAAGACATTAAAAGGTCCGAGTTCATCCCACAAACTTTCCCCCGGCCGAGATACACCCCACCAATGTATGGCGAGCCCGACCGCAAGGACATCGGGGGGATCCCACACCCCCGCATATCTAGATTAAAGAATTAATAAAAAAAAACAAAAACTTATGGTAGAAAACACAATAAAAAGTAAACCCACATATACCACCTCAGGTTAACTTTCAGCAAGAACGAAAGAAAGAAAAGCCTCAAAGGAGTACAAATTTTACAAAATGACAAATGGGAAATGAAAAAATAAATGATGATGTATTGAGTAAGATGAAAAAGATAACGCTGAGATGGTTTGGGCGTGTGGAACGAATAAATTAAAAAAAGACTAACAAAATATTGTAGATAAATTGTGCAAATGTGAGAGGAAGATCAAGGAAAGTATGAATGAATCCAGTGAACTGAGAGAAGAAAACGTAAAAAGTGAGAAAAAAAAGTTGTGTGAGAAGGTACATGAATTAAGAAAAATATAATTATTACAGTTGTTTTTGCCATTCTTATTCGTCTTCGGATCTATGCTTCAAACCCTCGTTTCTTTCGAAATGAGAGCACCAAGGTAGATAAATTCGTTGCCCTCTTAAAGATCTCTAAACGAAATACTTCGTGTCAGAGTTTCGAATCGGTCCACAAAAAGGATTATTTCTAGTTGTTAAGTTATAATTCATGCAACAAAAGAGTACACAGTAATGCATTTATTAGTTAATATATGTATTTCTGTACATTATCAGTGTTGTTTTTTTTTTACCATTTATCTTTTGAATACGGGTAAGACCCAGTTACACTGTAAGAAGATAGTTACTTGTATTATCTAAATATAAGACAACAATAATAAATTAATATGGAAAAAGATGCCCGTTTTAAGAAGGGTTAATTCACAATAAAACGTTTGTACATTTGAAAAATAAGATATTTATTTACGCATATAAGATAGTTTACAATAGAATGTATCTATGACTTAATTCACCATAATATACGAGTATTTGCGCGTTTGAGTTAATTCACAATGCGTTGTATGTACGAGTATGTTTGAATTAAGCGGGTATTGTGCTCTAGAAATTTAGACCTTTAAGAATATGTTCTCAAAAGAAAATTAAAAAATTCTTAATATTTACGAAGTTATAGCTATAAATGAGGCAGCAATTACGCCGCACCGGAATGACTCAGACAAGAATCTCAAAAATTTAAAGGCGTTTTTCTCGAAACTACTTTTTTCGACCTGGTCGACATAAAATCTCAAGTTTTGTCCAACCGATTACCTTCAAATTTGATATGAAACTTTAATAAATGTTTTTATATCGTTTCTACCTTGAAAAATTTAAAACTAATATTTTTAATATTTAAAAAAAAATTATATTTGGAAAAAAAGGGTAAAAAAATTGAATTTTTTTTCAGACAGCTGCCATTTTATGGTTTTTTTTCTTTGGTACCAACTATAACGACATTATTTGTTATTAAGAAACTGTGTGAATTCAGAGAATGAATTGAATGCAGATAATTAATTCCACAAGAATTCCATACATAGCTCTGCATGGGGTGCCGGATGGACGGCGTCCACCAGGGAGACCCCCGAAACGATGGAGAGATAGCTGGAGCTCAGCATCACAGGACAATCCTGCAGTAACAGACTCTTGAGAGTCTACAGAAAGTTTAAGAAGAAGAAGAAGAAACTGTGTATGATTTTTGTTTCAAATTTACGAAAGGGCTTCAATCATGTCGGCCAGCTCCCCCCCTCCTTTTTTTACGACAAGATATACCTACCAGCTGATAACATCTTGAATTTGATTTTTTTTGTACTTTCTCAAATCATCAATAAACAAACTGCAAAAATATGCATACGAAAAATGTTTTTAGTTTTTTTCATTAAGTCTGAAAAACGCCTGAAATTCAAGCCTCTTGAGTAGAATATACCCTTAATTCACAATAAGACGAATCGTTCTTAAATATGTTTGAGTTGATTAACAATAAGGCATTTATACATTTTAATTCATTTGCAATATGATGTATATATGTTTGTGTGGATTCACAAAAAATATATTTGTATATTTGATGTAATTTACGACAGGACATGTGTTTATTTGAGTCAATTCACAATTAAACATTTGTAACATACGTTTGAGGTAAGTTGTAATAGAACGTACGAGTATGTGTGTTTGTTTGAGTTGATTTAAAATACAATAAAACATTTGTATTTAAGAGTAAATTTACAATACAATAGAACGAGTATATTCACAATAAGACATTTGTATTTTTTAGTAAATTTACAGGAGAACGTATATATGTTTGAGCTAATTCACAATAAAGTTTTTTTACATTTGATTTCATTTGTAATAGGACGTATGCATATGCATGTTTGAGTTGATTCACAAGAAGAAATTGATATTTTTCGGTAAATTAATAATGGAACGTGTATATGTTTGAGTTCATTCACAATAAGACTTTTATACTTTTGAATAAATTTACAATAGAACGTGTATATCTTCTTCTTTTTTCCAGTGTCATGTCAGGTCCCCCCAACGTTGAATATCACCTGAGAGTAGACATCTTTGTCCCCGGCAGCTCAAAAAAGATCTCCAACGCCCCTTATGCCTGTCCAATCACGTATATTGCGGAGCCAGGAGGTTTGCCTCCTGTCAACACCTCTTCGGCCTTCTATTTTGCCTTGGATGATCAGGTGCAGTAATTTGTACTTTGCTCCTCTAAGTACAGGACACCTTTCGGATTTTAATATTAATCAGCAACTCTCTATCAACTTTGGCTTTTTGAAGAACCCTCGTGTTGCTGACCATATCCGTCCAGGGTATCCGTAGCATTCTCCGGTGCATCCACATTTCGAATGCTTCCAGTCGGTTCATACTACCAACTTTTAGGGTCCATAATTCCACTCCATGCAATAACACTGACCAAACGTAGCATTTGACTAACAATTTGAACGTGTATATGTTTGAGTTAATTCACAATAAAACGTTTGTATGCACGATTTAATTTATAAGACGACGTATGTATGTTTGATTTAATTAACAATAAGACATTTGTACGTTTGAGTTAATTTACAAAAGGGTGTATGTATAAATGAGTTAATTCACAATAAGCTATTGATATCTTTGAGTTGATTTACAATAAAACGTTGGTACGTTTGAGTATATTTAAAATAAGCGTTTGTATATAAGACGTATTTTTAAATAAAGCGCTAGTCTAGTTTTCACTCGAGATATCTTTCAAATATTTTCGGTTAGTTAGAGGAGATATCTTCATAAAGACAAGACAACCAGGTTGTTTTGTATACAGCATTATCGCAATACAATATAAATTGCCAATGACAAAGAGTGATGCAATAAATTAGTATTGTGAATCAGCTTTTAAGATCGCATCGATATACAATAATGATGATAGTTATTTTTTGCTTGGCAATACCAACTTTATGTTAAATCATCTTTTACACAAACGGTTTTAGTGTCTATTGTTTATGGCAACATTCGTAAACATAAGAATATATCAAATTGATTATGGTCGAATGTTTAAGATGGGCTTATGCATAGCATTACCGTACCTAGATATATACTACCACATCATTTCAGTAGGCAGAGAGGTCAGATCACCAGACGTTCCTATCTCGATAACACATCCTTCGCTTTTACCACATCTATACACCTTCTCGTACAACAACGATTTCTCCAACTTTCTACATTTCACTTGATCAAACCATACTCTCCTTGATCTTCTACCATGCCTTCCACTCACATTTGAATTAAATATATGTTTTGTTAGTCTTTCTTTGCTCATTCGTTTTACACGTCCAAACCATCTCAAAGTGCTTTTCTCCATCTTACTTTATAGCCTTAAGTCAAAATTGATCCCTACTCCCTGTATTCTGTATTCGCACATACATTGCCACTCAATTATTCTTCATAGTACACTACTATAGCATTTATTTCGCTAATTTTAGTGTTGTTCCATATCCATGTTTCACTTCCATTAATCAAATCCCATAAACACGAACTCGCTTCATGTATTTTTCTCAGTCGACGTTTATTCGGCTACTTTAATTATTTTTCCATGTCGACGTTTCACTTCCATAAATCCAAGTTGGTATTAACACACTGTTGTGGACTACCGTCTTAGCAGATTTTGATATTGCCCAGTTTGAGTAATATAGCACCGGCTGCGCATAATTAAGTAAATTGGACCAGTCATGCTTCAGATCCAGCTTGAGTTGCAAATCTACAATGGTCATTTTGTGACACGGTACTGAGATGAAAAGGCTGTCCACAGAGCTTGACCTGCCCTGGAAGGAATAATTTAATTATTTCTAATCTTGCAAACAAGCGGGCGCCCCAGATTAAATACTTTACACATGTGGGTCGATTTTACTTTTAGAGCATTTTACATTTTGTATGAAGCTTTTAACCTGCTTATTATAAGTTTTTATAATGTTATTGAGCATAACTAATTAATTTCCGTGTCCGGATCATAATGATCAATCATGCCACATGTTTTCAGTATGAGGCAACAGATATCGCCCTATCCACCTAGACCATATAGTCCCGATGTTCAGACAAATAAGTATGTGTCCTTCTTTCCGTGGTTGCAGTCCTAAGACTGGTTTGCAGCAATTTGAACTCTTCTCCTCCATTCCCCCCTGTCCTGTGCGGCTCTCTTTAAGTCTGTATATGTTGAGCAGCGCACGTCCACCAACAGGTCCTCCAGGTACTCTCGGCGTGGGCGTCCCCTAGAGTTTGTCCCCTCGGTCATACCCTCCATTATGGCATGCAAGAGGCCCTCTTGTCGTATTATATGACCGATCCATCTTGCACGCCTTTCGGACAGGATCCTGAGCAGGTGCCTTCCTCCTTCGATTCGTTGGAGAACCTCTTCATTTGTGATGCGGTCTCTCCAGGAAATTCCTAATAGTCTTCTATAGGACCACATCTCAAAAGCCTCTAGTCTTCGTCTATCTCTTTCGGATAGGCACCATGTCTCGCAGCCGTACATCAAGATACTCCATACATAGGTCTTGATGAGGAGTATTCTCAGTTTTAGGTCTATATTATTTGATTCTATTATTTTCGACCTTTTATTAAATGCAAGTCTAGCCTGATGTATACGGCTGTCGACCTCGCTCTTGGACCGACCGTCCCATGTTATTTTGCTCCCGAGGTAGACAAACTCCTCGGTGTTCTTTAGTGGTTTACCCGACATCACTATTCTCATCTGGTGCTGCGCTCGGCCTACAGTCAGCAGCTTTGTTTTGTCTTTATTTATCTTCATACTGTAGTTATTTTGAAGAATGCTTTCCATAGTTGTTAAGGCCTCTTGTAGTTCCTCTGTGTGTCCTGTCTAATGTTAATTTTATTTAAGAATCTTTACAAGTTCGCCTCAAGTCATCCCTACCCGGAATCTATTCAATTATTTCCAAAGCAGTTGGTCACCAGGTGTCAAGGCTGCAATAGATTGAACCTGCTAATAATCTTAAAACATTGATCCGTTTGCCGTTCTGACTATATGGCTGATATTTCATGAGTGTGTGCTTAATAAAGTACAACGGTTTGCACACAATACACCATACACGCACGGAATACTTCACTCACAGAATTCATTTACAGAATGGCTGAAAACTACACTCAATTTCGAGACATAGTAAATATAAATAATGGTCAAAATATGACAAATCTGACAAGATATGCTTCTCTCTGTTCTGAAATGAAGAACGTTTTTAAAACGATTTCCGTAGTCCGATTGGTAAAATGCTTGACTTCCAGCCCCGGGGGTTTTATTTTCGATTCCTGATGAAATTTCATATTGTAATAATATTTACTGTATTCAACAGAAATGTTGTACAATATACGCTAAATTGGATACAGTAAGAGAGAATACCTAGATCAGTCAATTGAGATATTAATGATATAGAATAGTAGGCGACTATCAAAAATATATACGGGCTAAGCGACTACCTCAAACGAAAGCCCGCGAGCTACTAAAGCGAGAGAACTGAGATTCTATTTCTTTGGGTACCATATACCGAAGTAGAGTGAGAGTGAGACGTGAATAGCGTCGCTGCTATCACCCATAGCGGTTTTTTATAATGAATATATCTACGTCACACACTGGCATACGTTTGATTGTATTGGTGAATTTATTCCCGATTTTCACAAAATATCTCTGATATGGCCGATAAGTGCTAATTATTATGAATATTATTTTTTTATTCAATGCGTAAATGTATCACGGAGGAATACCTAAAAACTGAACCCAGTATTTATTATATTTGTAGAGATATTAAAGTTTTTAGAAGCAATGTGTACTAGTTACACATCACAGGGAAGGAAGGGTTAAACAAGAGAGGATGATCATGTTTGAAAAAAGAAATATCGTGATGATGAAGCGAATATAAATAAATAGAAACTTAATGAATACCGTAGCAAGTATCATACGAGCATGTGTGCTCTAGCCTAGTACGAAGGGATGGGATAGGGTGGGCGCCACAAAATAGGCGGGGTGGGTTGGCTGTATATTTTATTATAACACAGTGATATCACGACAGAGGGTGCGGTACGGTGCGGTGCGGCCGCCGGTTACACCCAGTTGTGTTGCTTCATTTATTACCTCCTTTCATGTTTGATCCTTTACTATAATACTCATTTATATTGTCTTTGTATCTGATCTGAACTGTTGAACCTGACCAAATCTGACTCGGACTAAGTGACTCGAAGATGGGATGATAACTTAGAAATACTTGTTGTAACCACCACGTGGATGGAAGAAGAAGAAACAGAGTCACTCACATTTACATGTCAAAACCTCTTTTGCTCAAAGGCAATATGCTTATTTGGCTCCCATTACATACAATGGCGTGCCGACTTCAATAAAAGTAAAGGTAGGAAAACCATTTAGACAGTCGATCGGAGCGTGGTTGTTATTGCGACAGGATTTTGAGTACTTGGGCTTTCAGGATGAATGACGAGTAGAAAGGATTTATATGAGCTCGTGAGTGTGGGTCTCTTCTTGTTGTTTTAATTTTGGATGTTTTTGTATTTGTGTTTCTGTGTGTTTTTCTTTTTTTCTTCTTTTTTTTTTGTTTTGAATTTGTTTTGATTTTTATTCTTATGATTGTGTGCGGTATATTGTGGGATGAATATTTTTGGTCTTTCTGGAGTGATAATGTGTGAGGAGTTGAGTTTCGTAAGATGTTTCCAGTTGTAGTTGAGTGTCACTGTTTGTCAGGTTGATGAGAGCGTGCAACGGGGTTTTTTTGTGTTATCAAAAATCGGAAAGAAGTATCGATTTATTTTTTCATGCTAAATATCCTCAGTGAGATACAGGCAAAAGCCTAGTTTACTGGGGATACGACAAATGAAAGGCAACAAACCCAGATCCATTAAAATTATATGTCCAAATCAAATTACCTGTTGTTTTTTCTCAAATTGTGTATATTTCTTGTCATGTGTAATAATAAATAAATAAATAATAAATAAATAAATTGTATAAGATCTTTCTGAGTATTGTACCGCGTGGTTTGGCTTATCTACTTCATTTACGTTTGGCTCTCAGATGCAGCCTTCTTTAACCAAGCCACATCGTCCGGTATTAGGTTGTGTAAGTCTTACACGTCTCCAAAAAAACGCATACAATACACAACTATGTATTCCATGGTCTAAATTTCTTCGCACTTACAAAAAGGTGACTCCACTAGGCACCACTTGTGCCCATCATGTGAAGTACGCCCTACTCTCATCTGATCATATTTAGTGTACACCACGCCGTTCGAGGTAGGGAAAACCCAGTCCACTCCACTGTCGGGTCACCCAGAAGATGTCTGCTTTTTAGACACACTGCGTCCAACGGGACCGCCATTTATCAGCCTGTTGTCTATTCGCTCCAAAGATTTCCAGATTGGACGACGGGAGGTAATACGGAGTAAAGGTGGTTCTCTTATTTCCAAAATAACAGGCAGTTGGTCAATTTGCAGCATTTTCTTCCATTCTTTAATGACATTCTTTTATGAGAGTAGGACACCTACCTAGTAAATAAATAATTGTCAAAATAATAAGTGAATTGTTAAACACAATTAAATTAAATTAATTATTGTTAATAGTAAACATACAGGGTCAATGATCGATGAAGCATTCATATATTGTTACACGCTACGAGCAACAACAATGTTTACTATCTACAGTGTCTGCGACTTGGCTAGCCATCTCCAAATACAAATAATTAATCTACCGCCAATTCATGCGCTAGAGCAAGGCAGATATGTATCGCGAATGTATTCACTCATTTGTATAAATTGTCCGCGCGCCGAGAAATAAACATATTATTATTGTCATTCATTCAACTGTCAAGACTTGTTATTTATTTACCCGCTGTCCACTTATCGTTTTATATCCGCATTCCTGAGTCTATATTCATTGAATACAAATCAAGATCATCACGCGTATCAAGATAAGCAATCCGCTATATTGATGACCCTGAACGAGAAGGAACGCAGAATCGACTAAAACGAAGATAGCGATATCGATATCAAAATCATCAGCACGTCCTAATAGGACACATGCTACATTGATAACGACCATCGTTACACACAACTTAAATCAGGAGGTGGAATATTTGATAGCACATGTAGGTGTACACTTTTCCGTGACGATATTGCATTGCATGAGTTTCTGTTATCCCTTTATTTAAACATGGCAAAGAAACAATTTTCATTTCATTTTTAAATACGGCGTTTAATACATAAAATTTCATTGATATAACAAATAAATCAAACACCATTTTCGATTCTACAAACTTTTCATTCCTATGCATGACTATTTTATTTATTTATTTATTTAACACTTTTATTGCAAATACAATCTGGCGGGCTTATTGCCAGGCGGCAATCTCTTCCAACCAACCAGACAAAAGTAAATGAAGCAAGTTACATAGTTGCATAAATCATTCAAATGACTATCCATCCCCACGAAATCCACAAACACATACGTGAGCATATGTCCACGAACCCCATAAAGACGGACAATCATCCGAACATTATTTTTCATACATAATGAGATATCATCAATCAAAAGGAAAGGAAGGGATGGTGGAGAGGAAAGGAAAAGAAAAACCGGGAATGAAACACGTTATTTTACTGACTAGAAATTAAGATTTTTTTCAGTCGCTTTTTAAAGCATGCCAAGGACGGAGCGAGTCTTATATTGGTTTCTAACTGATTCCAGAGTCTCACTGCATAAACAGTAAAGGACAATGTTAAAAAAGAGGAGCGGTGAACTGAAAAGGCCAATAAACAATCTCTGTTTGAGCGCAACGCTTATCCATGATTGGAAAGACGATATGCATCGCTTCATGTGTTTCCGTGTCAATTAAGCACATGTGCGCAGATGACACATACACATAAAACAACTGGTCACGGAAACAACCAAACCTATCTCTAAAATCCGCAGTGTTCGCGCGTTGCATCCCTATGTAGTTGCGGTAAGCCTATGTATGATAATAAATTATGTTTAGGTTTCAGATTTTGACGTTTTGAACGTTTGCAGTTTACATCTTCAGGGATCGTCAGTAATTAATTTCGCTATAACGATTAAAAACAAACCCTGACCACAAAAACTTCAACGCTTTCGAGGGATTGGCATCATATGCCAAACCACACCACAAAACTTCAACGCTTTCGAGGGATTGGCATCATATGCCAAACCACACCACAAAATTTCAACGCTTTCGAGGGATTGGCATCATATGCCAAACCACAGCACAAAATTTCAACGCTTTCGAGGGATTGGCATCATATGCCAAACCACACCACAAAACTTCAACGCTTTCGAGGGATTGGCATCATATGCCAAACCACACCACAAAACTTCAACGCTTTCGAGGGATTGGCATCATATGCCAAACCACACCACAAAACTTCAACGCTTTCGAGGGATTGGCATCATATGCCAAACCACACCACAAAACTTCAACGCTTCGAGGGATTGGCATCATATGCCAAACCACACCACAAAACTTCAACGCTTTCGAGGGATTGGCATCATATGCCAAACCACACCACAAAACTTCAAGGCTTTCGAGGGATTGGCATCATATGCCAAACCACACCACAAAACTTCAACGCTTTCGAGGGATTGGCATCATATGCCAAACCACACCACAAAACTTCAACGCTTTCGAGGGATTGGCATCATATGCCAAACCAAACCACAAAACTTCAACGCTTTCGAGGGATTGGCATCATATGCCAAACCACACCACAAAACTTCAACGCTTTCGAGGGATTGGCATCATATGCCAAACCACACCACAAAACTTCAACGCTTTCGAGGGATTGGCATCATATGCCAAACCACACCACAAAACTTCAACGCTTTCGAGGGATTGGCATCATATGCCAAACCACACCACAAAACTTCAACGCTTTCGAGGGATTGGCATCATATGCCAAACCACACCACAAAACTTCAACGCTTTCGAGGGATTGGCATCATATGCCAAACCACGCCACAAAACACTACGAAATCTTATACAATTTATACAAAGAACAGCGAAAGTCTTAAAACATGTACATACGAGTGCTTATATTTTCGAGGTATTTATGCAATCCATGTTTTTTTATCTGTTATCATTTTGTCGTTCTGCCCTCAACTATGTAGAGTGATCGTTTGGTTGATTTGAAACACAAAGAAAATATCTATCTTACTCCTACCTCTTCCCCTTCCTAACTTCCCCACACAATATATCACATGCTGTGCATCATGACTTTCCTCCTCTCCAACGTTCCCACACAATATCATATATCACATGCTGTACATCATGACTTTCCTCTTCCTCTTCTCCAACTTCCCCACACAATATATCACATGCTGTACATCATGACTTTCCTCTTCCTCCTCTCCAACTTCCCCACACAATATATCACATGCTGTACATCATGACTTTCCTCTTCCTCCTCTCCAACTTCCCCACACAATATATCACATGCCGTACATCATGACTTTCCTCTTCCTCCTCTTCAACTTCCCCACACAATATATCACATGCCGTACATCATGACTTTCCTCTTCCTCCTCTCCAACTTCCCACACAAGATATCACATGCTGTCCATCATGACTTTCCTCTTCCTCCTCTCCAACTTCCCACACAAGATATCACATGCTGTCCATCATGACTTTCCTCTTCCTCCTCTCCAACTTCCCCACACAATATATCACATGCTGTGAATCATGACTTTCCTCTTCCTCCTCTCCAACTTTCCACACAATATATCACATGCTGTACATCATGTCTTTTCTCTTCCTCCTCCCCAACTTCCCTACACAATATATCACATGCTGTGAATCATGACTTTCCTCTTCTTCCTCTCCAACTTCCCCACACAATATATCACATGCTGTACATCATGACTTTCCTCTTTCTCCTTTCCAACGTCCCCACATAATATAACACATGCTGTGCATCATGACTTTCCTGTTCCTCCTCTCCAACTTCCTCACACAATATAACACACGCTGTACATCATGACTTTCCTCTTCCTCCTCTCCAACTTCCTCATACAATATAACACATGCTGTGCATCATAACTTTCCTCTTCTCCAACTTCCTCACACTTCCTTCTGTTGTGTCGATTGTTCATGTTTCTAATTATCAAGTGAGTTTACTATCAAATACTATAATTTACTTATGCATTGTCGTCGCCGTCGTTACTGGGCAATTCAGTTGTAAGTTGCGTCGTAAAGTTTATGTTTCTTTCTCCCTTTCTCCTCTCTAAGTGAGTGAGTCGTTGCACACCAGCAAATTCACCGGACACACCGCTGTACTAGATACGATGGCATACCTAAAGTAAGACGATGGGAGCACACAGACAGATTTTTAAAAATTTTTTTGAAAGATATGACCGAAGTTATAGATATTCTTATACCTCCAAATACTAGGCAGGAAAAGGAAAGTGTAATTCGAGGGGAGCAGCAGAGCGCGGGATTCAAACCGACGACCTTCCGCACGGAAGTCCAGTGCGTTAGCGCTCGGCCATGCACCTTGCATTGTATTATTTTATTAGTGCCTGAATAAAATAAAATAATTCATATATACATACCATCTTTTGCCCGTACACGGGCAAAAGGTGGATATGATAAGGTTCGCTGACGATTTTGCTATGGTTGCTGAAAGTGAAGAGGAACTACAAGAGGCCTTAACAACTATGGAAAGCATTCTTCAAAATAACTACAGTATGAAGATAAATAAAGACAAAACAAAGCTGCTGACTGTAGGCCGAGCGCAACACCAGATGAGAATAGTGATGTCGGGTAAACCACTAAAGAACACCAAGGAGTTTGTCTACCTCGGGAGCAAAATAACATGGGACGGGTCGGTCCAAGAGCGAGGTCGACAGCCGTATACATCAGGCTAGACTTGCATTTAATAAAAGGTCGAAAATAATAGAATCAAATAATATAGACCTAAAACTGAGAATACTCCTCATCAAGACCTATGTATGGAGTATCTTGATGTACGGCTGCGAGACATGGTGCCTATCCGAAAGAGATAGACGAAGACTAGAGGCTTTTGAGATGTGGTCCTATAGAAGACTATTAGGAATTTCCTGGAGAGACCGCATCACAAATGAAGAGGTTCTCCAACGAATCGAAGGAGGAAGGCACCTGCTCAGGATCCTGTCCGAAAGGCGTGCAAGATGGATCGGTCATATAATACGACAAGAGGGCCTCTTGCATGCCATAATGGAGGGTATGACCGAGGGGACAAACTCTAGGGGACGCCCACGCCGAGAGTACCTGGAGGACCTGTTGGTGGACGTGCGCTGCTCAACAAATACAGATTTAAAAAGAGCCGCACAGGACAGGGGGGAATGGAGGAGAAGAGTTGAAATTGCTGCAAACCAGTCTTAGGACTGCAACCACGGAGAGAGACATACCATCATGCCACTTCCCTGTCAGGGTAGGTAGAAAGGACAGAGCGCTTAATTTTCTCTCATAACACACATCGTTTGCCTTCTTTACATCCATAACACTTCTCATATAACTCATACGATTTCTTAGAATTTCTTTCAAAACATTCACTTGCTCCAATAATACTTTCCTTGGTCTTCTTCTATCACTAGCATTTGCACTCTATATTTGTTTTCTAAGTATTTCTTCATTTATACATTCTACATGGCCAAACCATCCAGAGTGCTCTCCTTCTTCATCTTACTTAATACGTCAGCCCTAAGTTGATACCTATAGTATTATCAAAACATAACAAAAAGACTGCCAGTCTAGTAAAAGAGTTCGTTAAGTAATATTACTCTCACGTGTCGAGTACGTATGTAAGTATTTATGCCTCTATAATCGCGGTAGTGTTACCAACACGTACAATGATGAACCGCAAATCCCGTGTATACAATATGTATTTATATTCATGTCACTACTAAGGTTAACCCTCCAAATTTTCAAACATGTTTTTCATTTCAAATAATAATTTACTTGACCACACTATATAGTTTTTCATTTCAAATAAGAATTTACTTGATCACACTTTATAGTTTTTCATTTCAAATAATAATCTACTTGACCACACTATATAGTTTTTCATTTCAAATAATAATTTACTTGACCACACTGTATAGTTTTTCATTTCAAATAATAATTTACTTGACCACACTATATAGTTTTTCATTTCAAATAATAATTTACTTGACCACATTATATAGTTTTTCATTTCAAATAATAATTAACTTGACCGCACTATATAGTTTTTCATTTCAAATAATAATTTACTTGACCGCACTATATAGTTTTTTATTTCAAATAATAATTTACTTGACCACATTATATAGTTTTTCATTTCAAGTAATAATTTACTTGACCACACTATATAGTTTTTCATTTCACATAATAATTTACTTGACCATACTATATAGTTTTTCATTTCAAATAATAATTTACTTGACCATACTATAGTATATACAATAGTTTTTCATTTCAAATAATAATTTACTTGACCACACTATATTGTTTTTAATGTCTCAATGTAATTTAAAAAAAAATGCACATTTGTTTTGTTGCTATGGTGCTTAAAATGTTTATTATCATAAATGCAGCAAGTTCACACACGCTACTAAGTTGCAGTATCAACTACAGGGGTTATCAAAAAGAAACAATCACGCGCGTGAATATATCAGGAAACTAAAATTAAAAAACTGTAATGAGACAGAAGAATTTACATGCGATATTTACGAGTATATTCGTTTTATTTGGTTTCATTCTTTTGTGTAGATGGATATTATTATTTTCATTATTTTGTGTACATGGATAATATTGTATATAATAATATTAATATGTACATTAAGACTAAATGCATGGCTCTAGCCAGAGAGCAAATTGGATGAAGTGTGGCGATCAACGACACACCAATTGAACAAGTTACAAAACTTAAATACTTGGGTGCTAGCATAATGTGCAATAATGACCTCTATGGCGAAGTACTTGAACAATCACAAAAGGCCTCAGCTATTTCCGGATGTTTAAAGAACACTATCTGGAAAAACAAGTATATGAACATCCAAAGCAAGGTGAGGATATACAAGACATGTGCCCGCCCCATAAGGACATACAGCATAGAGTCCAGAGCCGACACTGTCAGAACCAAAAATCTCCTTCGAACCAGCGAAATGAAGGTACTCAGGAGTACCGCTGGCAAAACCTTTCGTTATAGAGTACTTAACACAGAAATTCGAAGGATGTGCGAAGTTGAAGATATTGTCAGATGGGGATGACAGAGAAGAAGGTTCTGGAACGAACATGTATCCAGAATGGTGGAACCAAGAGTCATAAGAATGTCCGGGACAGTATCCCCCAAGCAAGCGGACCTCCAGGACGACCTCCCAAAAGATGGAAAGACAACTGGCAGTCAACGTCACTAGTGGGAAACAATGATGCAAGCCAATAGGCCTAAAATAAGAAGGATAATATTTTTTTAACATTAACGATACAATGTACATTTATAATAACATTAAAAAAAATACAAGTAGAAGGGTTGGGTCTCGAGTCAGGTTGTCTGCACTTTACCACACCGAGCGTCACTCTTACCATTCCTGCCGAAAGAATAGTACAGTTCAACATTCTGTAAATTCTGCATTCTTTTATAGCTCAACAGACTGTGGTGAAATATATTGCCAATCTCAGCAAATTTATTTTCCAAAAGATGCATTCTATATAAATGCGAATTTTATTGATAAAAAATAAGAACCGACCATACATGGTATATCTAGTGGATTCATCGCTTCACAGCAATTTTTTCCGACCAACCAGCTCACCTTGGTTTCATTAAATTGTTTTAATCCCTGACGGATCCTTAAAAAATATTTGTTTAAATTCAAGTAAAAAAAAAACAAATAAATTACCAACTTTTTACATAAAAGGAAAAAATAAGTAAAATAAAAAACTTATTTTATATTTTTGTGTTCACCACAGGTTTTAATTAGGTTCACAACTAGTTTCGAAGACCACCGTCTTCTTCGTCAGGTGAATATAAACTAAGTTGCTAAAATATATTCTGTACAAGTGTAAATAACCTAATATAAAAGAGGTGAGGTAGGGGGAGTGAAGTGGGGAGAGATGTAACACAATGGTGAATGGGGCGGGGAAAAAACATATGTGAAAGTGAATCTTTAAGACAGGGGGGGGGGATTTTAAATTGGGAACATATTAAGCAAAGGGCTATTATGGAAATTGGTTTGGTTGTGATGATATTTAGACTTAATTTTATAGATTTTTTAATCTCGAGAATTTCCGAATTGTCAAGATGCAATCCCCCTCGGTTTACATGCAGAATCCTCAAACCACGATTAATATCGAACGAATGGTTGTTTTCAATTATGTGGTTAGCGAACTCTGAAAAAATATTGTTGTTCAGGCATCTTAAAATTATATTTTTTCCTCTTATTTTTTCCTTTTATGTAAAAAATGGCACCACAAAGTGAAACTATAGCCTTTTTGAAGATTCAAGAAATACCAACTTTTTAGCCTAAGGGCCATATTGATTCCTCCACTAAGTCCTTAGGGTCAAGATCTAGCTTCATTATGTGAATTTCCTATGTATGTCACTTATTGTAAGTTTTTAGGATAAATCTCATATCATTAATTACAGTTAAAATGTTCAATTTCATTATGTATGTCAGTTATTGTGTTTCTTAATTGGTCGTCAAATAAAAAATCTGATTATTATGTTGTATGATTTACTCGTACATTGTAAATTTCACAATGTAATCAAAATAAACTATGAGGGCCGGATTGGTGGTGCTCGCGGGCCGCTGTTGGCCCGCGGGCCGTAGTTTGGAGACCCCTGCTCTAAACAATAATGTTAAGTGAACAAAAATTAGGTTGAAAGTATGTTTCTAAGTAATGCTACATTTTTTCAATTCTCTCCTGAACGTATACAAGGATGGTGCATATCTGATAACTCTTGGAAGTTTTTTCCACAGCCGCGAAGAGTGAACCGCAAATAAAAACGTGGAAAATGAAGTGTGGTATATTAACCCTTTTAGTCCCACGGGGTCGATTATCGGCCCCAACTGGTGTATGCGAAAAATTCCACGGAGCCGATCATCGGCCTCAAAGTTTTCATACAAGTTTTTATGTTGAATAAAAAAATATGTATATTTTTTTATGAAATATGAAAATTAGAAAGAAAATGTCCTAAAAAGGGACTTTTTTCGCCAAATTATGAAGAAGAATAGAGATGGTTAAGCACTCAATATAATCTCGAGAGAACGTGAAGGTGTATTCCCTGACAGGAATAGAGATGGTTAAGCACTCAATATAATCTCGAGAGAACGTGAAGGTGTATTCCCTGGCAGATTATGAAGAAGAATAGAGATGGTTAAGCACTCAATATAATCTCGAGAGAACGTGAAGGTGTATTCCCTGACAGATTATGAAGAAGAATAGAGATGGTTAAGCACTCAATATAATCTCGAGAGAACGTGAAGGTTTATTCCCTGACAGATTATGAAGAAGAATAGAGATGGTTAAGCACTCAATATAATCTCGAGAGAACATGAAGGTGTATTCCCTGACAGATTATGAAGAAGAATAGAGATGGTTAAGCACTCAATGTAATCTCGAGAGAACGTGAAGGTGTATTCCCTGACAGGAATAGAGATGGTTAAGCACTCAATATAATCTCGAGAGAACGTGAAGGTGTATTCCCTGGCAGATTATGAAGAAGAATAGAGATGGTTAAGCACTCAATATAATCTCGAGAGAACGTGAAGGTGTATTCCCTGACAGATTATGAAGAAGAATAGAGATGGTTAAGCACTCAATATAATCTCGAGAGAACGTGAAGGTTTATTCCCTGACAGATTATGAAGAAGAATAGAGATGGTTAAGCACTCAATATAATCTCGAGAGAACGTGAAGGTGTATTCCCTGACAGATTATGAAGAAGAATAGAGATGGTTAAGCACTCAATGTAATCTCGAGAGAACGTGAAGGTGTATTCCCTGACAGATTATGAAGAAGAATAGAGATGGTTAAGCACTCAATGTAATCTCGAGAGAACGTGAAGGTTTATTCCCTGACAGATTTTAGGCCATTGGACGCCTGGTCATTATTAGATTAAATATGAACCGTATGCAAATGTTTTGGAGTCTCTCCAATTTATCCAACATCTCCTTAGCATCCAATAAACCTACGTCACCGTAATCAAGTAATCGAAGCATGAAACACTGGGCGAGTAGTGTTCAATTTAAAACAGGTAGAAAATTATGCGTCCTATTTTGAGAATGTAAAGAAGCAAATATTATATCTTTCAGCTGAACTCGTATAAGAGTATACCAGGTCTGTAAATATGAAACCGGAATTGGCTCATAAATGGCTCTAGTTGTCAATGTAGTGACTGTCAAACCACGTCATTGGCGCCTTTTTCTTGTGTTTACATCTGTCAAAGACTTTTAACTCACAACAATACAAGTTTAATACAACTACACATGTTTTCATAGCGTTGAACATGTCAGTTTTTGTGCCTGAATACTACGATTTGCGGACAACATTGATTTTCTGTTACCATTTGAAGAAAACTGCTACAGAATCGCATCGAATGCTTGTCGAAGCTTACGGCGAGCATGTTCTTGGTAAATCACAGTGCTTTGAGTGGTTTAAAAAAATTCAAAAGTGGCGATTTTGACGTGAGAAACTCAGAACGTGGAAGACCATCGAGAAAGTTTGAAGACGCCGAATTGCAAGCATTGTTGGATTAGGATGACACTCAAACGCAACAAAAACTCACGGATCAATTAAATGTGATACGAGAAGCCGTCTCCAAACGTTTGAAAGCCATGAGAAAGATCCAGAAGGTAGGAAAATGGGTTCCACATGAACTGAATGAAAGACAGCAGGAAAACAGAAAAACCACTTGCGAAATGTTGCTCGCCAGGTACAAATAAAAAAATGTTACAATTTTTTTCACACGGAATCTACAACTCCGACTATTTCAATGTCCATTCAGGTATTGCTCAGGGGTCTAATCTTGGGCCTACCTTATTTATTATTTTTATTATTGATATAGGTAGAGTCACAAAAAAATCCATGTTTTTTTTCTTTACTGATGACCTCACAATCTTTAAGAAAATTCGTTCCTATACTGACTACTTAGACCTACAGTTAGACCTCAAGAACGTTTGTGAGTTGAGTCACAATAGTAAATTATATTTCAATGCATCAAAGTGCAAACTTTGTCGTAGCATCGCTCACACGTGTTGAACGTTCATAGATATACACTAGAATCTATACCTATACCCCGTACAAATAATATTGAAGATCTGGGTGTCTTGTTCCACAGCAATATCGTATTTGGTCCTCACATAGAACTTATGTGCAATTCATTTTATAAAACTCTAGGATTTGTAATGGGAATCTCTAAGTCGTTTGAAAACCAAATGGTGCTCAAAAGGCTGTTTAATTCATTGATCCGTAGCAAACTAGAAAGCAATGCTTGCATTTGGAGCCCGCTGGGAGCGCAGAACTCATCTTTAGTGGAGAAGGTACAAACAAAATATCTACGATATCTCTATATGAGTGAGTTTGGTGTCTATCCATGGCTTTATCCTATTCAGTTTCTGCTGGGCATGCTCGGGTATAACTCCTTGAGCGTAAAAAGAGATCTGCGTCTCCTTGTATACGTTGTCAGACTCGTTCGAGAAGTTGTGAGCTGTCCAGCATTACTACAAAGATTAGCGTTAAATGTTCCTAACAATTACACTAGACTGCGCCGGCAAGAACTGTTCTCAATCACGTACGAAAGAACAGATCTTCCAGCCGCTATGCCTGTTGGAAGGGCCTTAACTCTTTTGAAAGGGCCTCAAGTGAAACCTGTAATAATTGTTATGTTAGGTTATTTGTTTTTTTTTAAGAATAGATATGACCAAAGTCACATATGGTACACCCTCGAATACTAAATGGAAAAAGTGCCTGTGTTGTTCGAAGGGGATTAGCACAGCGCGGGAGTTGAACCGACGTCCTTCCGCGCAGAAATCCTGTGCGTTACCGCGCAGCCATGCACCTTAATAATAAAGGATTATTCATATTCAAAAAGATTTCTTTAGGACTCACCACGCTTATAAAAATCGATCAAAAATGAAGGATTATTCATATTCAACAAGATTTATTTAGGACTCACCACGCTTATAAAAATCGATCAAAAATGAAGGATTATTCATATTCAACCAGATTTATTTAGGACTCACCACGCTTATAAAAATTGATCAAAAATGATTACCTAAATAGCAGAATTCTTCAACCATTTCTTACTTTGTAATTTATTTTTATCAAACACTGTTTATTCTACTTTTTTGTAACGGTATAACCCTACCGGTTTCAAGGCTTTCACCTCATCTTCAGGAGAGCACAAACAAGACTAAAATTATATCCGCTCTTGGCCGAAATCGTCCCATGCCTCCCTCACCCCTCAGCCCCCAAGCGTTGAAGCGTGTATATCGGTACCAGTTCGAACATAATTTCAGTTTTGTTTGTGCTCCCCTGAAGATGAGTTGAAAGCCTTGAAACCGGTAGGGTTATACCGTCACAAAAAAAGTGGAATAAACAGTGTTTGATAAAAATAAATTACAATGTCTTTAAACCTCCACAACGTTAATGCCTTAACTATAAACAACATATTTCTTACTTTTCATTACACACCCATATATCACATTTTCACTCGCTTAATTTATTGTCAGATCTATCTCTTTTCACATATTATACAATTTACTTATTAGACTGTGGTGCCACCTCATTCTCCGCTAACGTTACCATCATCAGCGTACAGCCATCCGCAAAAATAATCCATTGCACATTTTTTTACCATCCCTCTTTACCCCTTTTGAAATATTAAACTAATCAGTCAAGGAACGGTTCACGCTAATGCATGCTCTACTTTCATCATATAATGGCGTATTAATTCACATGTGTAAGGTTATTGAACAATAACGTCCCGAGGTGTTTATGATCTATGAAAGCAAAAACAAATTCCGTAATTCAAATACAATGTATTAACACATAATTCACATGATGTAACGTGTTCCCCGCGGGGAGCACAAACGCCTGTGATCTGACGACAATCCAAGTTTCAAATCACAAATACTTAAAAAAAATGACACAAAACCGGAATAAAAATTGAACTAAAATTTAAAATAATCTTTATTCTAGCGACATATCTGAAAACCTTGTCAAATAATATATTAGTTTATGAGATATTGTTGAATAAACAGAGCGCCGAATTTTTTTGGTTTCTCAATATTTCCAGCATTAACGACCTGTCGCGCGGATCGAGTCCTGCGATGAGTCTCTCTTACGTAAATAAACATTACTAAGTCTCTCTTACGTAAATAAACATTACTAGTGCTATATGCTTTTGATTGGGTGAGTGTAGTGAATCATTGATTTGATCGTAGCATTCCTTTGTTTATTTTACGTAATGTTAAGTTTATCTCCTTTATTTAATGAGTCTCCTTAAGAGTAATGACTATTATTTATTATCAGAAAATTACCTAAGTGTCATGTTTACTTGGTGTTGTAATCAAATATCAGTGGTTCTAAACAAAATATGTGTTTAAACTTAGAAATTAAAAAACGCTGAAATTGTGCCGCGCACAGGATTCGTGGAATTTGATTTTTAACGCGGTGAACAGGTTAAACAATGCCACTCAATGATCTTAACGGCGCTTAAATACACAAGTGACAAAAATGTCACATTGTGGTCTTTCAAGTATAAAAGGGACTAAAATGCTAATTTTTGTATTTAAGGTACGAATACTAAAGTTACAAAACTTCAAAGTTTGATCTTTAAGGTACAGCATTGATGAAAACTACATTATGTATTAGGAAGAAAAGCAATAAAAATTTCACATTGTGGTTTGTGAGGTATAAAAGGGACAAAAATGCTAACTTGTGTATTTAAGGTACTCAAGTGACAACATTTCTAAATTTGATCTTAACTGACTACAAACATAATCAAGTCAAGACTGGAAGGGCATTTAACAAACAGAGACGAACAACAGAGCTTCAGAAATAATAGATCAACCACGGACGCACTCTTCGTGATCCTTCAATTAACTGAAAAATTAGTGGAGTGTAACAAAACAGCATACCTCTGCTTTGTCGACCTTACTAAGGCATTTGATAGAGTTAGACTGAACGATGTGATAAAGATACTCAGTGAGAAGAATGTCCCCTCGAACTTTATAAAAATCATACAAGGATTAAATACCAATAGCTACATCAGGATTAAAATAAAGTATGACCTGACAAATGCCGTCCCTACTCCAATTGGAATTAGACAAGGGGATAGCTTAAGTCCGTTGCTCTTCAATCTAATAATGGACAAACTAATTGAGGAAGTTGCATGACATGGACATAGGATACAGACTGGGAGACAAAAAAGTCAGCATTGTATGCTACGCAGACGATGCAATACTCACCGCAGAATCCGAAGATAACCTCCAAAGGATGTTATATAGACTCCATCAAACCTCACTAAAATATAACATGTTGATATCCACGGACAAAACGAAGAGCCTCACAATATCTAAGACTCCGGTGAGATACAAATTAGCAGTGAATAACAAAATAATAGAGAAAGTGACGGAGTTTAGGTATCTTGGAGTGAGCATCAGTAGCAATGGAAACCTTGAGACAGGTCAATAAGGCGGCTGCAATATCGGGATGCCTACGACCACCGGTGTGGAATAATAAACACATGAGAATAGAAAGTAAAGTCAGAATATACAAGACATGTGTGAGACCGATAGCCACCTACGGAATAGAGACCAGAGCAGACACATCTAGAACAAAATCTCTCCTGAGAACCTCGGAAATGAAAACACTGAGATGTATAACCGGAAACACACTAAAAGATAGAATCAGAAACACCGAAATAAGGAGAAAGTGTAGTACGGAAGACATCGTCAGGTGGAGAAGACAACGAAGGCGATACTGGAACGAACATGTAAACAGAATGCAAGACGACAGACTTCCACGTGTCACCCTTCAAGGGAACCCAGCCGGAAGAAGATTAGCGGGAAGACCTCCGAAGAGATGGCGTGACAGCTGGCAATCCACGTCACAAGAAGGGGAACAAGCGAAACAAACAGATCATGATCTACAGGAAGAAGAAGAAGATCTTAAAGGTACAACATGCTAACTTGTGTATTTAAGGTACTCAAGTGACCAAACTTCCAAATTTGATATCAAAGGTACAACATGCTAAATTGTGTATTTAATGTACTTAGGTGGCAAAACTTCAAAAATTTGGTCTTTAAGCTACAACATTGACGAACATTATACTGTACACGTATTTAACGTAAAAAAACGATAACAATTTCAAATTGTGGTCTTGAAGGTATAACAATCGCTAAAGAACAGTCTTGTCGTCTTAAAAGTACAAAATTGACAAAAGATAACATTGTGGTCATTAAGTTTTATACGCAATAAAAATGTAATATTGTGGTCTTTAGTGTACAAAAGTGACAAATGTGAAACATTATGGTATTTCATGCCCCGCAGGATCAAAATGATAAAAGTATCAAAGTTTCGCTTTGTAGGGCTAGAAATATATTAGTGTCATAAAGTACACATTACGGTTTTAACAATACAAATTACCTGGCAAACAGTAAATTTCCAGTGGCTAAAACCTACGTTCAACGAACGCATATTATATGCAGATGAGTAGCAATTGAACAATATGCATAAACCATTTAATACATTGTTGCAATCTCCTTTTTATCCAAGATATTCCAACAGTAATGTTTATATAAACACGTTGATTGGTTTCGAAAACATGTAAGCAAGATAAAAGAACCAAAAAAAATGTTGGATCACCTTCAGAAGTGGTCGTTTTAGGAAGTATAAAAACCACGGGAACGTTCGGAATCAGCACATTTGTCAACAGCAACTGTCAAGATGAAGTTTCTCTTGCTGAGTTGTGCTTTCCTGGTAGCGGCGCAGGCCTTCCTCACCGACACGGACACCCGGACCGACACCACGGGCACCCTGCATGGCCGGGGTGACAGGTTCAGCACTGGCAAGACCTTCATGGACACCAGGACCACCGGGGATGACACTTACGGCTACATGACCTACGGTGCCAAATATGGTACCACCACCACCAGGACAGGTAAACACATCAACCGCCAGTCATTCTATTATATTCTGTTGGCTACTTACTGTCTTTGTAGTTATCTTCTTTTTCATAGCGCACTCAATGTTGAGCCTCATGCTCATCTGCTATGTCTTGAATTCGGCAAACCGCCTGTCTCAATATCTCCCGGTCATTCAGCGCATGAAGAGGATCCTGTTTATTTCTTTATTTGATCTGTCCATTTCAAAGGACACTATCCTCTTGTTTCAACATGCCTCAGTGATCATTAGCTTGTCTAGACTTACATATTTTTTTCTTGCCACATGCCCAAAATATATTATGACTTTTTTTCTGTATCTTGCCGTAAGTTTTTTGGGAATCTCCAATTCTTGGATGATAGATACGTCGGTACGCCATGCGGTTGCTGCCTCCAACACCACATCTGGAAGATATCTGTAATTTTTGTTTCCTTCCTTCTCATCATCCGTGTTTTCAATCCTCCTCAGTAAAGACTGGTTAGTTCATATTTTTGTTAGGTTTTTCATAGCTTTATTTGTCAGTCACACCCTCCTTTACTTGAAATAAGAGCTCCATGGGAAACACTATTTTAGTTATCTTTATATGAATACACATGCCCGAGAAGTTGAAAGACTTACTGTGGATCAAAACATCTTAAGATTCTTTAAGCACGGAAAATTCTATTATATAAACACATGTTCCATGTGCTTTTATGTAACACTTTGTTTTGTTGATTCCTTGGCATAATTTTTTCATGCCTAAATATTTTACAAGAAATTAAATCTAGATTTTTTTCAGTTCTTCACCTAAACTCTTAACTAATGTTGTTTTATTCCAGCCGGCAAGGAGTTCTTGGTTCGCCAGAAGAACATTCTGAAGCTTTTCAACCATATGCATACTAAGAATACTGACACGGAACAGCACCAGGTTGGACAGACCTATCGTATTGAGAACTATATGGATAGATATGTCGTAAGTTTTACTTCCATAACATTTTAAATGAAATCACTAAAATAATTAAAACAACAAAATATAAAAGAAAAATATACATTTTTCAATTGTAAGGTTTTTTTTTATTATTACGTTACAGAACAGACAAGCTGTAAAAGAATTCTTGATCAGGTTCAAGACTGGTATGCTCCCCCGTAGCAAGGTCTTCACCATCTCCAACGACAGACACAGGGACGAGGCCATCTGCTTGTTCCACGTGCTGTACTACGCTAAAGACTTCGACACCTTCTACAGGACCGCATGCTGGGCTCGGGACAATATGAACGAGGGCACCTTCGTATACGCCATGACCGTTACCCTTTTACATCGTCAGGACTGCAGAGGTATGAAGATGCCTCCTCCATACGAAATCTATCCATACTACTTCTTCAACTCTGAAGTTATTGCCAAAGCCCAAAGATTGAAGATGTACGGTAATCTTATCGAAGGAAAACTCGCCAATTACTACGGAGTCGACAAAGTCGATAGCAAAAATTATGTTGTGAAAACTAACTACACCGGTTTCTACATCGACACCAATGACGAGGATTGTCTCACCTACTTCACAGAAGATATCGGCCTGAACACCTACTACTTCTATTTCCACGCAACTCACCCATTCTGGATGCACGGAGAAACCTTTGGATTGACCAACGATCGTCGTGGAGAACTTTACTTGTACACCTATCAACAGATTCTGGCTCGTTACTATATGGAAAGACTTTCCAATAACATGGGTGAAATTAATCGCTTCATGTGGACTCGTCCCATCAAAACTGGATTTACTTCATCTCTGATCCAACACGACGGTCTGCATATGCCCTCAAGGCCCAACGATTTCCTCGTCAAGACTGAAGACAACTTGTGGGATCTGACCGAGGTTACGGACTGGGAAAGACGCATTCGTGATTCAATTGACTGCAGATGCGTGATCACCGTAAGTATTTTTATTATGGTAGTCAAATAGTGATTTAAGAAAACTTTGAAACTCATCAAAAATTATAATACTCATAAAGAATAATCAAAAATTATAATACTCATATAAAAATTATAATACTCCTAAGGAACGGTCCCTTCTTTGGATTTTTTTATGGAAAAATTGGGATAAGTATTATATAGGTACATATCATATGCAAGTTTTTTTGATCGTATGATTAAATTTCACGATTCTTAAATATTGGTTTTAAGTTAATATATTCGAAGCTTATTTGTATTATTGTAATGTTTCTAGGAGAACGGCAATACCTTGTCCATGGACAAACCCGAAGACATCGAGACTCTGGGTAATTTGATCCAAGGAAATATGGATTCTCCTCACACCCGCTTCTACATCATGGGCGCCATGACCGCCAGGAAGCTCTTAGGCAATGCTCCCGATACTTTCAATGAGTAAGTTAATTATTTTATGTTTTTTCTTTGAATTATATTATGGAATAAGAAATAAATTAATCAGTGATTGATTATTAAAAAATAACGAGATTTATTTTTTGTTATTTTTTGCAGCTTCATGGTGACTCCCGCCGTGCTGGAGCAGTATGAGACAGCCATGCGTGATCCCATGTTCTACCAGCTGTGCCAGCGCATCGTGCACTACTACATCCGCTACAAGGAGACTCTGCGCCCATACACTAGGGATGAGGTCAACTTCGATGGAGTCAGGGTTGATGGAGTCGATGTAGACAGACTTGTGACCTTCTTCGATACTGTCGATACTGACATCACCAACGCAGTCTACCGCAAGGTTGATGAACTCGAACAGAACCAGGACGAGATGGTCATCAGGGCTCGTCAGCACCGCCTCAACCACGATCCCTTCGATGTAAGAATTGATGTCACATCCACCAAGACCACCGAAGGTATGGTCAAGATCTTCTTGGGACCCAAGTACGACAGCATGCACCGCAAAATTAATTTGGATGACAACAGAATCAACTTCTTCGAGCTGGATTGCTTTACTTATGATCTGAAGACTGGCAAGAACAAGATCGTCCGGAACTCCCGTGACTTCTGGAGGACCACCGGTGACCGCATGTCAACTCGTAACTTCATGAACCAGATCACCAAGTGCCTGAACGGAAACGAGGAATGCATGATGGATACTGTGAACACAGACACAGCATTCCCCGACAGACTCGTCCTCCCCATGGGCAAGCGTCAAGGCATGACATTCCAACTCTTCGTGAGCGTCACTCCCGTCTTGACAACCGACAGATTCTTGAACAAGGACACCAACAAGAACACCGAAAAGAATGCCATGACCAATGCCATGACTGCCACCGCTAAGAAATCTCCAACTGGAATTAGATTCGTCGACGATAACGCTTTAGGATATCCTTTGGATCGCACGATCGACTTCACCGAGTTCCTCTGCTCCAACATTTACCTGAGAGACGTCACCATCTACCACAAGACTACAACTACTACCACCACCACCGGGACCGACACGACTAACACCTTTGGTCACGGTGAATTTTATACACATGGCATGGACACAACCGACGAGATGAGGTTTGACACCGTAGACAAGACCAACAAGATGGACAGGATGGATGGATTCGACAGGGTCGACCGTGCTGACCGTGTTGGTCAATTCTATTGATCCGATCAAGGATCAGCAACTTCAAGATCTCTCAGTTTATAGCTTTACGACATTTGGCTAAGAAAATGGAAAAGTAACGATTTTCACAGATAATAAATCATTTTAACATACTTTCGATCTTTTACTCGATATTAAGACATTCCACCCGACATATTTTAATTGCCACCAGACAACATTCGAGACACTTGATTAGCAGTTCTATATATAAGGTGTTGACATAAGTTGTGTACGTTTTTTTCCAATTTAAAAATGAGCACCAAAAGTAAAACAAAATGGTAATGGTAATACGTCATTCGAAAGAAAATTTTCTGCTCCACAAGATATTTTGTTTGCTTTTACGTTACATATATTATTTTATTTGATTACAAGCCTTCAAAATGGAATGTCAAGTAGACGAAAGTGAGCATTTTCGACACCTCCAACGTTCGACAGTTGATTTTTGTTGTTTTCACTCAAAATATGTGGAACCCAAGCGCTGAACTTCTGGACTTTTCCCATTGATTTAAGATGGCGGCATTGGCGGTATACAGTCATGTGACTGCAATTCATCTGCTCATCCAATTCTACGGTGGTTTGAAGGGTATCTTTTTGAATAATATGGTTTAAGCGGTCCTCATCTAAGTCCACTGGTCGTCCGGAACGCTCCATGTCTTTCAGATTGAAATTACCGACTTTGAAACGCAAAAACCATCGACGAGCTGTCCTTTCATTCATAGCATCTTCACCGTACATCGCAAATATCGCGAGCAGCTTTGGCAACTTTATTCCCTCGATTGAACGCGAACAGAAAGAGGTGTCGAAAATGCTTACCTTCGTCTACTTGACATTCCATTTTGAAGGCTTGTAATCAAATAAAATAGAATATCTAACGTAAAAGCATACACAATATCTTATAGAGCAGAAAATTTTATTTCGAATGACGTGCGTATAACCTTAACCATTTTGTTTTATTTTTGGTGCTCATTTTTTAATTTGAAAAAAAAAACGGACACTTATGTTAACACCCAATATATAAATATGCAAGATAAAGATTTATTTTACATTTTTTTCTGCTGTGTTTCTTTCTTTTACCTTTCTGTTCAGAATGTAACAAAATATTTTAGGAAAATCTTAAAACAAGCCATAATAACAATCAAAATTGTGATAAAATTTACTCCACTATAATAATCATGAGAATATTTACTTTATAAATTTGCTCCACTATAATAATCATGAGAATATTTACTTTGTAAATTTGCTCCACTATAATAATCATGAGAATATTTACTTTGTAAATTTGCTCCACTATAATAATCATGAGAATATTTACTTTGTAAATTTGCTCCACTATAATAATCATGAGAATATTTACTTTGTAAATTCTACTAATCCAATTTTTGTAATGCGACTCGAGTTTTTTAGCTCATTGAATGGATTACCGAGTATTCTGTTGTAATTACACTTCTTAGTGCTATGAAATAGCATTCGAAAAAGATAGTGGAATTATTCAAGTTATCTTAATGGGGTCCAATTCTTTTTAGTGATGAGTGTTAAATTCAAACGTAACAAGATCTATTTTAATCCATTCTGTATACACGATTCCTTATTCGCGATCACTCTTCATGCTTGTTAGACTCGGGGACCTGAACCCATCTAAATTAATCAAAGAACCCAACAGTCATGACTATTTGCGTTTGATAAATTCTTTAATCGTAATAAACTTTAATTGCTTAAAAAAAGTTAAGTATTCCAAAGTCATTGATGCACGCAACTGTAATATTATTCAATACAAATAGAAATGATGAAATAATTGAAAATTACACAACTTGACGTCCTAAGAGTACTGAGACTAATCTAATCAGAGAGACTTTATATCAGATGTTTTAAATAGTAGAGATGTATGCTTGGCCATATTGTTTAATTTAGCAAAGGTCGCCAACACAGTTCTTTTTATTCAAGCCTCATATCTAAGTTTTCGTGTATAAGGAAGTTAGTTTGATTACTTTATGATTTAATTTGTTATTCTCAAACAGAACATAATTGGTTGTTGTAAATAATATATACACAAATAACCCTTTCTTTAAATATGCTTGGAGTTCCGCAGGGTAGTGTACTGGGACCTAAATTGTTTTTTTATTTATAAAAAATGACCTTCGTGAACCTGAGATCAGTAATAGAATTGTGTCGTTTGCTGATGATACTGCTCATGTATATCGATATATAAACAAGAGTAAATTATTTCAGAGGACGGAACATGCAAATGGGGTAGTTAGATAGTGGTTGAATTTAAACTTGTCTCGATTGAAAACATCTAAAACAAAATTGCTAACTTTTAGTCTTATAGAAATTAATAACTCATCATCAAGGAACATAAAATGGAAGGGTTCAGAAGGATTAGACCGAAATTTACTTTCACAGAATAAATCTAAAACGAAATTGCTTATTTTGAGTAATAGAAATTAATAAACCATTACTAAGTTTCAAACTTCACGTACTTGATCTGCTAGAGAAACGCAGAAAGCCAGATCAAGTGAATTCACCTGATCTGGCTCCCTGCGACTTTTTCCTGTTCAACCGACTTAAAAAACCGCTTCGCGGAACGCGTTACAGCACCCGAGAGAATGTCATGAAAAAATCGAAGACGGCTCTGATAGACATACCGAAAATTGAGTACCTGGGGTGTTTCGAGGATTGGATCAAGCGCTGGCGTAAGTGCGTTGCAGTCGATGGGGAGTACTTTGAAGGGGACCATATCGATTTTGATGAATAAACTAGTATTTTCGATTTTATTAATAAAGTCCTAAAACTTTTTGATCAAGGTAGTATATTGATGTAAAGATGTTCATCCAGACAGCTAATTGCATAGTTTATTGGATATCGAATACATAACACCTAATTTTGTAATGTAATTATAACTGTAACGTATATTCAGCTCGATCCCACATATCCACTCACGCTGTTAGGGAGGACAAAATAAGTCCCCATCCAATGCAGTCTACACTAGAAGATCGAAATCTTCTTTATTTTTTTTATGAGGGTGAAGAAAGAACTGCCTAAAGGGACTCCTTATTCAGTGACGATATACCTGAGTGTGAAAAGAATAGTAATGACGACGGACTTGTGGTCCGACATCACGAGAAAAGAAAAATGACTCATAAAGCATTTTTTTTGTTTTCTTATAAAATGGCTAAAGACCTGGATTCAAACAGCCCAGCAAGTTTCACAGAAGTTTTCAAATGCAACAAAACTATCCTTTGAGGCCACTAGATTGGAGCAGCCAATCGGTCCGAAGATGAATCGATGTAAGGCTGAGTAGAGTTCCCTTCGGTAATTACTGACTTGATTTTCATCGCAGTACCACAGAATGTGCTCTGCGGATTGATCCAGATGGCCGCAAAAATTGCAACAGGGCGAAGAGATAAGATTGAAGCTAAAGAGTTTGCCATTAAATCTCCCATGGCCAGAGAGAAATTGGGTAGTCCAATAGTTTGGTTGTACCCATGGGGAGCTGAGGTGCGTCCTGATGCAAGGAAAACAATTAAACGTCTGTCTTCCCACGGAGGAAGACGGCCAACAAGTCGACAACTAGGCCTCAATGCAGGTTTTAAAAATCGCGTGAGGGGTCATCCCTGGCAAGGGGCGAAGGCGGACTTCACCTATACTCGCGGGCTGACCTTTATTGAGAAGGGTAATTACAGCGCGTCGCTGGACTTTCAGATCCAACGGGGCAATCCCCGTTAAGATAGAGAGTGCTTCCGCCGAGCATATCCCATAAGCCTTGGCAATAACCAACAGCGCCCGCCGTTGACCGCCAATCAGCATCCTCCTGGCATCTGAAAACCAACTTCTATGTGCCTTAGATCAAGTATTAAAAAAATACAGCATTATCATGTTTGTTTTGATAATGCTGACGTGTTGAAGAATGTGGCGTATACATAACTGTTGATTCGATTTGCAGTATTATTCTCACTCAACAGCATGGATTTATTTCAGGTTGATCCACACTGACAAATCTACTCGAATATGAAAACTATATTTTCAATTCGTTGTCAAATGGAAAATAAGTGGACTCAATTTACACAGATTTCAGTAAAGCATTTAACAAAACATCACATAATATTCTATTAAGTAAACTAAAAGCTTTAGGAATAGTCAGTTCGCTCTTAGACTGGATCGAAAGCTACATTAAAAATCGAATGCTTACTGTCAAAATCGATGATTGTCTTTCATATCCCTTCACAGCTACAAGCGGTGTACCCCAAGGATCGCATCTAGGACCAATATTATTTCTCTTATTCCTTAATGATATAGTTGACTCAGTTAGTGATGTAGAGATTTAACTTTTTGCTGATGATTTAAAAACGTTAAAAGTCATAAGTAATTCTGCAGATTGTCTTAAATTATAAGAAAATTTAAATAAATTACAACAATGGTGTACCACTAATAAACTGCACTTAAACCTAAGTAAATGTGAGTCCATTAGTTTTTATAGAAATAAAAATCCAATTAATCACGAGTATTAGCTAAATCAACTTACATTAAAACGTGTATCTTGTATAAGAAACCTAGGAATTATATTTGATGAAAAACTTTCATTTATAGAACATGTGAACAAAATCACTCGGGAAAGTTTAAAATTCTTGGGATTTGTAATAAGAAATGCGCAACATTTTTCGGGTTTCCGAACATTCAAACTGCTGTACTGCTCTTTGGCACGTAGCCGCCTTGACTTCAACTCATCAATATGGTCTCCTCATTGCAACGAGATGCAATAAAACTCTTAAAAACTTTGTGACAGAAGAAAAATAGCCGATATACAGGGTCTTTCAATAAGGACGCTCAAAATTTGCTAAGTTATAGCGGCCATGTTGTTAAAGCAACATCTGTAAAATTTATTGTGAATTGTTCAATAGTGTATGGCAAATTACCAGGATTCAATAGTGTATGGCAAATTTGTATGGCAAATTACCAAGGTTATAGCGTTGAACAGCGTGTACAAATCATCAAATTTTATTTTCAAAATCAGTGCTCCGTTCGAGAAATGTTCCGCGCATTACGTGATTTTTATCCTTGCCACAACCGTCCTGCTGAGTCAACTATTCGACGTTTGGCAGCCAAATTCGAGTCAACCGGTTCGATAAATAATCAGCCAACACCCGTACGTCACCGAAATGCAAGGTCTGCTGAAAACATCGCTGCTATGCGTGAGAGTGTACGGGAAAACCCGAGGCAGTCAATTTCTCGTCGTTCACAAGAACTTGGCCTTTCTGCAATTTCAACTTGGCAAATTTTGCGGCGGGACTTGGGTCTGCACCCGTATAAAATTCTATTGCCCCAGGAACTTAAGGTAAACGACCATAGACAACGCCGTGTGTTTTCTGATTGGGCTCTGGTGCAGTTGGAAGTTGACCCAAATTTCGCCAAAAAAATCATCTTTAGCGACGAGGCCCATTTTTGGATGAATAGATGTGTGAACAAGCAAAAATGTCGGATTTGGGACAATACCAATCAACACGAGATACACCAGCACCAAATGCATTTCGAGAAAGTCACTGTTTGGTGCGGATTTCGGTCTGTAGGAAACATTGATCCGTACTTCTTCCAAAACGAAACTGGCATTGTCATAACCGTCAACGGCGAGCGCTACAGATTGATGATAAACAACTTCTAGTGACCTAAACTGGATGATATGGATACCGACGACATGTGGTTCCAACAGGACGGCGCTACATACCACACAGCGCATGCCACGATGAACATTCTGCACGAGTGATTTGAGGGCATGGTTTTCTCGCGCGGCGGTGACGTGAACTGGCGACCAAGATCGTGCGATTTAACGTCTTTAGACTTCTTCCTTTGGAGCTATCTTAAATTGCAAGTCTATGCGTATAAACCGCAAACAATTGATGCCCTCAAAGTCAACACAACGAACGCTATCCAGAAAATTCAGCCAGATTTATGCGACAAAGTCATCGAAAATTGGACCTCCCGAATACGTGCCACCAAGCAAAGCCGCGGCGGACATTTGAACGACGTTATATTTCATATTTAATGCCATAAAATATTCTTTCAAATAAAAAAAATTGAGTGGATATCTCGCACACAACTTGTTTTATTTACATTTAAAAATTGAACGACCTTATTGAAAGACCCTGTAGTACTGCTATGCAAAATCATTCACTGATTGATCGATGCACCTCACTTACTCGCAAGCATTTCATTTCGTATCCACAAGACAGCTCAATCCCTTTTGTACCGAAAATTGCTACACTATTTATACAATTATTTCCTCTATAATTCATATGCAAAGAAATGAGTTTTGCAACAATTTAGATATTTTTAATATAAGTAAATATAGTATTCAGATTATCATAACAATATTAAGAAGTAGCTACTAACTTTGTGCTCTCCTTTATTAATATAAATAACCTAGTATAAACGAAACATTCAGGACAATACTTTGCATTGGGAGTTGAGCAACCCTGCATCAACATGTGGAAGGTTTCGATTCTGCAAAGCAACTTGCATCTTATTCTACAAGTGAGCCCACGTGTTTTCTATATCTCAAGATCTATCCATAAAATTTTCGAAAAATCAGATTCTTCTTGTTCTATGTAAGCGTTGTTCCACTAAAAACAAATCTAAATTCTTTACCATTATAAAATAAGTATTCCACAATTACGTAAGTCTGCTTGGTAAAATTTGGTAATATTTTGTGATATACGTACATATCATAATATATATTGAATTTAAATATAACATACATATTAATATTGAATAATTTTAAACAATAACTTTGTTATTTATTATTACTACTGCTTTTATCTCCATGTTAGTTTAAGATAAAGTTTTGTATTTTTTGTCAACAATTTTAAGTACTTGTATAGCTTATCATATGTTAATTTGTATGTAAAATACACTATGGTGTCGTTAATTAAATTAAATAAATAAATAATATTGTCTTTGGACTCATTAATCAAGCCTTCGCGTAAATGTTACTTATGTAGGCGCGTCACTCGCAGTTTTCCTTCGTACGTAGAATATAAGCACGCAAGTATAAATATCATAATAACTTGACCATAATTATAGTATGATTGTGTGATTTTTATTTTGATATTTTATTTACACTTTTGTTATAACCACTTTTGTTATAATCGGGTTATTGCTGGGAGGGAGCCCCAGACATTCCTATGGCAACATATTTCACCTCTTTTACATCCATACACTTTTCTTATAACCTATACAACCATATGGGGTTATTGCTGGGAGGGAGCCCCAGACATTCCTATGGCAACATATTTCACCTTTTTTACATCCATATACTTTCTCATACAACTTCTAATATTTCTCTGACTTTTTCATTCCCTTCTTTCAAAATATCATTAATTTGATCCAATCATTCTTTTTTTGATCTTTAACCGGTCAAACAGTTTTGTATGATATATTCGATTTTTTAGTCTTTGTTAGTTCATTCGTTCCACGTGCCCAAGCCATTTCAGAGTGGTCTTCTTCATCTTACTTAACACATCAGCCTTAAGTTCACTTTCATCCTTTATTACTTGTATCATGGTATACGTTAGGTTTTCAGAAGTTTGATCAGCATGAAGATATGAATAAAACAATAAATATACTCCAAGAAGCCAAACAGAGAAAGACGCTGCATCCCTTGGTTTAAAAATATTAAGAAACGGTTTTGATTAGTTTAACCCTTTTAATCCCAGTATATTTTGAATAAAATGTGCGAAAAGTCCCAGCATTTTTTGTCAAACAAAAACAGAAGCTTATATTTTATTTTTATCTCAGTTAATATTTAGTTTTAAAATCTATTTTTTGTAGAGACCTCCCTGTAGAGTGTAAAATAATAAGTATTTTTCATATTTCATAAAATAAGTATTTTTTTTTATCCAATATAAAAACTTGTATGAAAACTTTGAAACCGATGATCGGCCCCGTGGGATTAAAATAGTTAAGAACGGTCTTGCACATACACGTATATACAAACATACCATCATGCTGTCTTCCTATCGAGAAAAGATAGAGCGCCAGACTTTCCCGAACATGCACGACACATTTTTCGCCCCTTCTATATCCATATTTCTTTGGAAAGGGTTGATAGTAAAACAGCATGGGTCGGCAACCTTTTGTTGTAAGGGAACCAAATATTTTACGTGGGGATACGTGCGGGCCGCACTTGGGTCATATGACATTACAGTATACCTACATTTATTATAGTAAGTAAAATCAATGAGATTTTTGTGGCTGCATTTGACTTGTAAGTTTTTTTTATAGTAGCTTGCATTTTTGAAGTAAAGACGCGTAGTATTGCGTCTAAATGTGAATCTTGCGGTCCGCAACCAAGACGGCTCGCGGGCCGCTGGTTGCCGACCGCTGGTATAAAGTATCTTAGAGTTTTTGCTGATCAGTTTCTTCACTGGGAGGTCTATATTAACGCTTTGCGCACAAAAATCAGAAAACTAGGATACAAATTCCGTATGATTCGAAATGTGCTCAGTAAAAATATTCCTAAAAGTATATACTTTGCTTTATGTCGGTCAGCACTTTCTGACGGTATATCAGTTTGGAGGGGATGCACCTTAACACAAAAACACACACAACAGGTTTCCCAAAAATGTATTATAAAAATAATTAGTAAACTTCCTACCCAGTATCCCACAGCAGAGCTTTTCAGAGAGTATCGGGTCCTGAACATAGCCAAGTTACATTTCAAATCCATTCTCTGGCACTACCATCGAGAGGAAGGGAAGATGCAGACTCAGCAGAGATACATGACACGCATGGCAACTGATCAAACGTTCACCATCCTTAGAGTTAATTTTTTTTTGCCCAAAGGCCTATTTAGCTCCCATGACATGATACAATGTGATGCCGAATTCAACAAAGGCAAAAGGAGGAAAACAATTTAGGCAGTCGATTGTTATTGAGACAGGAGTCGAATACTTGCGCTTCCAAGAGGAATAACTTGTAGCAAAGGTTTGTGTGAGCTCTTGAAAGAGGTATTTTTTGTTATTTTTTTTATGATTATGTGCGGTATATTGTGGGATGAACGTGTTGGTCTGTCTAAAGCGATTAGTGTGAGGGGTTTGATTCACGTGATGTATACATATGTAATTGAGTGTCACTGTTTGTCAGGTTAATGACAATGTGCAACTGGGTTTTATATAATCAAAAATCGGAAAGAAGTATCGATTTATTTTTTCATGATATATGTCCTCAGTGAGATACAGGCAAAAGTCTAGTTTACTGGGGACACGATAAATGAAAGGCAACAAACCCAGATCCATTAAAATTGTGTGTACAAATTAAATAACCTGTTGTTTTTTCGCAACTTATGTATATTTCTTGATGTGTAAAATAAATAAAAAATAAATATACCTTCTCATATAGCTCCTACAATTTCTCTGACTATTTTACATTTCCTTTTTTTTAAATATCACACATTTGATTCAACCATACTTCCCTTGGGCTTCCACTCAAATTTGCATTTAATATTTGTTTTGTTAGTCCCTCTTAATTTATTCGTTCTACGTGTCCAAACCCTTCAGTGCTCTTCTTCATCTTACTCAATCGCGATCGCGACATGCCGTGGAATGCTCACCAGCAGCTTAAAGTTATCGATTCTTTTTTGAGAAGAGAAAAGTTTAAATAAATATTCTGAGAACATTGAACATTACCTCCAAAGGGAAACTTCATTGAAAAACTATTTCAGTGAATATGTTGCAACGAAATAAAAATGTTGAATTGATAAGTTCTGTTGGTCATGCCCATAACCATATTTGTTATATAATCCTAAATAAAACGTTGATTAGTTTTAAAAAATAATTATAGAAGATAATGCACTGGAGTTATCACTAGCAACAGTTGTCGGACCACCTTCAGAAACAATTATTCTGGGTAGTATAAAAACCGCGGAAACGTTCGGAATCAGTACATTTGTCAACAGCAACTGTCAAGATGAAGTTTCTCTTGCTGAGTTGTGCTTTCCTGGTAGCGGCGCAGGCCTTCCTCACCGACACCGATACCCGCACCGACACCACGGGCACCCTGCATGGCCGGGGTGACAGGTTCAGCACTGGCAAGACCTTCATGGACACCAGGACCACTGGGGATGACACTTACGGCTACATGACCTACGGTGCCAAGTATGGTACCACAACCACCAGGACAGGTAAACAGGACACTCACTAACCATTTAGCTATTTTAATATATTCTTTTGGATCTTTGTAGCTATCCATGTATGAATATATAAGGAACAACGCACTTTTAAATACTATTTAAAAAAAAAGTAGTTAGTGTTTCATACATTTCAAAGAAAAATTATTCTAAAATAAAAAACATTTTTTGACAATTACAATTAAACTATTTGAAAAAAAAAAACAATCAAAATGACACATAAATATGTATCATATGTACATAATATATTGTTTATAGTAAAGGGATTAACATTGTGGAGATTTAAACATATTGTAATTTGTTTTATGTTATCAAACACTGTTTATTCCATTTTTTGCAACGGTAAAACCCTACCGGTTTTAAGGCTTTCAGCTCGTTATAAGGGGATCATCACCCTGATGATAAGGTGAAAGCCTTGAAACCGGTAGGGTTATACCGTTACAAAAAGTGGAATAAACAGTGTTTGATAAAACAGATTACTATGTACACAATCTATTATAAAATTATTTAATAAATATAATTTGTTGAACAATAAACATTGTTATGATAAAACAGATTACTATGTACACAATCTATTATAAAATTATTTAATAAATATAATTTGTTGAACAATAAACATTGTTATAAATACTATATATGGAATCGTCTCAAGACTAACCAACCGCACCTCACACACACTGAGCTTTAGTACACTTGACATTCATACGGAAAGAAAAGTTCGTAATAAATTCGACATTTTACATATTCTGCAATAAGGCTTCTTTTATAACTCAACGTACTGTTGTAAAATATATCGTCCGACTCATAGAATCGAACTTCATTCTTTATATGGGAAATTATCAACAAAATTTTCCGATATGAAGAAAAATTCATTCTTTATATCGGAAAATTTTGTTGATAATTAGAGGTACTAAGTTTAAAATTAAAAAAATATCCCAATAGTTAGCATGTACTGAAAGAACTCATATGCAAAAAAAAAGTTAAGCAATTCAGAACTGCTTAAGGGATGATGCTATTAAATTTTTTTTAATTATTCAGTCTTCTTATTTTGCTAACATGTAATAAATTCAATGTTCGTTTGAGATGGTTATAATTAATGTAATGCCCAAATGGGATAGTTATAATTCCTGTAATACCCAATTGGGATGGTTATAATTACTGTTATGCCTAATCGAAAGTTAATAAATGACGACCTCCGTGGCCTGGTGGTAAGACACTTGTCTGCCGATCCGGAGGTTGCGGGTTCGATCTCCGCTGGAACCCAGATTTTTAAAAAATAGGATTCCAGTCTGGTTTTCACTTAGGGCCTATGAAACATCTTTCTGGTTAGTTGGAAGAGATTGCCACATGGCAATAAGCTCGCCAGGTTAAAAAAAATCTAAAAAAATATGTTGCACTCTTTCAACCGGACTTATGTGAACATCATAGCAAGGGTTCCAAATAGTGAAATAATATTCAAATTGACTACGAATTACGGTAAAAATGTAATTTAAAAAAAAAACCTAGAATATCTTCCTAATAAATCCCAGAATCCTTATAGTTTTATCACATACACCATTAATATGATCAATAAAAGTGGAATTGGAACATAATAATCAAAACAACCTGATAATCTTAATATTTCAAAAATTTCTATTTTATACAAAATCCAGTTATGCTGACTTTTATCTTTTGCATTTTCATGCCAAAGTAGTTTGAAACAAACCTAATTTTTCTAATTTAAAACTAAACTCGTATTCAATGTGTTTATTCCAGCCGGCAAGGAGTTTTTGGTTCGCCAGAAGAACATTCTGAAGCTTTTCAACCATATGCATACTAAGAATACTGACACGGAACAGCACCAGGTTGGACAGACCTATCGTATTGAGAACTATATGGATAGATATGTCGTAAGTTTTACTTCCATAACATTTTAAATGAAATCACTAAAATAATTAAAACAGCGAAATATAAAAGAAAAATATAAATTTTTTAATTTTAAAGGTTTCTTAAAAATTATTACGTTACAGAATAGACAAGCTGTAAAAGAGTTCTTGATCAGGTTCAAGACTGGTATGCTCCCCCGTAGCAAGGTCTTCACCATCTCCAACGACAGACACAGGGACGAGGCCATCTGCTTGTTCCACGTGCTGTACTACGCTAAAGACTTCGACACCTTCTACAGGACCGCATGCTGGGCTCGGGACAATATGAACGAGGGCACCTTCGTATACGCCATGACCGTTACCCTTTTACATCGTCAGGACTGCAGAGGTATGAAGATGCCTCCTCCATACGAAATCTATCCATACTACTTCTTCAACTCTGAAGTTATTGCCAAAGCCCAAAGATTGAAGATGTACGGTAATCTTATCGAAGGAAAACTCGCCAATTACTACGGAGTCGACAAAGTCGATAACAAGAATTATGTTGTGAAAACTAACTACACCGGTTTCTACATCGACACCAATGACGAGGATTGTCTCACCTACTTCACAGAAGATATCGGCCTGAACACCTACTACTTCTATTTCCACGCAACTCACCCATTCTGGATGCACGGAGAAACCTTCGGATTGACCAACGATCGTCGTGGAGAACTTTACTTGTACACCCACCAACAGATCCTGGCTCGTTACTATATGGAAAGACTTTCCAATAACATGGGCGAAATTAATCGATTCATGTGGACCCGTCCCATCAAAACTGGATTTACTTCATCCCTCGTCCAACACGACGGTCTGCATATGCCCTCAAGGCCCAACGATTTCCTCGTCAAGACTGAAGACAACTTGTGGGATCTGACCGAGGTTACGGACTGGGAAAGGCGCATTCGTGATTCCATTGACTGCAGATGCGTGATCACCGTAAGTATTTTTATTATGGTAGTCAAATAATGATTTAAGAAAACTTTGAAACTTATCAAAAATTATAACACTCACAAAGAATGTGGAATAAAAAATAGCACTTCTCAATGGTGCTCTAGAAACGTCGACACTCACAGGAAAATGGAACTTTCTTATAAGAAATTCACTTTCAAACCTCTAGAATATGGGGCTGTCATCGAGTCTCAAGAACAGTCCCTTCTTTGGATTTTTTTATGGAAAAATTGGGATAAGTTTGTATTATATAGGTACACATCATATGCAAGTTTTTTGGATCGTATGATTAAAGTTCACGATTCTTAAATATTGGTTTTAAGTTAATATATTCGAAGCTTATTTGTATTATTGTAATGTTTCTAGGAGGACGGCAATACCTTGTCCATGGACAAACCCGAAGACATCGAGACTCTGGGTAATTTGATCCAAGGTAATATGGATTCTCCTCACACCCGCTTCTACATCATGGGCGCCATGACCGCCAGGAAGCTCTTAGGCAATGCTCCCGATACCTTCAATGAGTAAGTTAATCATTTTATGTTTTTTCTTTGAATTATATTATGGAATAAGAAATAAATTAATCAGTGATTGATTATCAAAAAATAACGAGATTTATTTTTTGTTATTTTTTGCAGCTTCATGGTGACTCCCGCCGTGCTGGAGCAGTATGAGACAGCCATGCGTGATCCCATGTTCTACCAGCTGTGCCAGCGCATCGTGCACTACTACATCCGCTACAAGGAGACTCTGCGCCCATACACTAATGATGAGGTCAACTTCGATGGAGTCAGGGTTGATGGAGTCGATGTAGACAGACTTGTGACCTTCTTCGATACTGTCGATACTGACATCACCAACGCAGTCTACCGCAAGGTTGATGAACTCGAACAGAACCAGGAAGAGATGGTCATCAGGGCTCGTCAGCACCGCCTCAACCACGAACCCTTCGATGTGAGGATTGATGTTACATCCACCAAGACCACCGAAGGTATGGTCAAGATCTTCTTGGGACCCAAGTACGACAGCATGCACCGCAAAATTAATTTGGATGACAACAGAATCAACTTCTTCGAGCTGGATTGCTTTACTTATGATCTGAAGACTGGCAAGAACAAGATCGTCCGGAACTCCCGTGACTTCTGGAGGACCACCGGTGACCGCATGTCAACTCGCAACTTCATGAACCAGATCACCAAGTGCCTGAACGGAAACGAGGAATGCATGATGGATACTGTAAACACAGACACAGCATTCCCCGACAGGCTCGTCCTCCCCATGGGTAAACGTCAAGGCATGACATTCCAACTCTTCGTGAGCGTCACTCCCGTCTTGACAACCGACAGATTCTTGAACAAGTACACCAATAAGAACACCGAAAAGAATGCCATGACCAATGCCATGACTGCCACCGCTAAGAAATCTCCAACTGGAATTAGATTCGTCGACGATAACGCTTTAGGATATCCTTTGGATCGCACGATCGACTTCACCGAGTTCCTCTGCTCCAACATTTACCTGAGAGACGTCACCATATACCACAAGACTACAACTACTACCACCACCACCGGGACCGACACGACTAACACCTTTGGTCACGGCGACTTTTATACACATGGCATGGACACAACCGACGAGATGAGGTTTGACACCGTAGATAAGACCAACAAGATGGACAGGATGGATGGATTCGACAGGGTCGATAGTGCTGACCGTACTGGTCAATTCTATTAATCTGTTAATCGATTAAAAACTTTAAGATCTCGAATAAATGGCCTTACAACCTGTGGCTATGAAAATGGATGATAATTAAAAATTAAATTCGTTTTCTGTTTAAACATTTCTTTTTATTTCATTACCATTTATTCATTTTCTTAAATTATTTTATCAAACAGGTACATGATACGGATTTATAATTAAAATTTCTTCTTTTTCCTGATCCAACTTTGTTTCTAAATCGATAATCATCAACATCTATGAACATAAGTCATATATGAGTAACAGTTACATAAAAATAAATAAATACAAATATCAAGGAAAAATGTACATATATTAATTATGAGAATTGTCAAGTCGAAACCTTTTTAGCCTTGCAACCCCCACCCTCAAAAGATAAAAGAAAAAATAAGACTTCGTGACCCCCCTGCAAAACCTTAATATCTTCTTGATGTGTTTGCACGTAGCCACACGAATTTTGTACTTACACAAAAATGATAAGTCTTATTGGGTTAGGTCCTAACCGTTAGGATATCTACTGTTTTACGTCATAAACCCTTCCTTCCCTGTGATGTGTAACTAGTACACATTGTTTCTAAAAACTTTAATATCGCTATAAATATAATCAACACTGGGTTCAGATTTTAGGTATTCCTCCGTAATACATTTACGCATTAAATGAAAAAAATTATATTGATAATAATTAGCACTTATCGGCCACATCAGAGATATTTTGTGAAAATCGGGAATAAATTTACCAGTACAATCAAACATGTGCCAGTGTGTGACGTAGGTATATTCATTCTAAAAAACCGCTATGAGTAAGGAAGCGACGCTATTCACGTCTCACTCTCACTCTACTTCGGTATATGGGAACGCAAGAAATAGAATCTCATTTAGCTCGCTTCTCTCGCTTCAGTAGCTCGCAGGCATCTATTTGAGGTGGTCTCTTCACCCGTTTTGTGAACGTCGGCCGATGTTTTTTTTCATGTTTTAGCAATTAAATTTCAATTATTATCACTTTTGACTTCAAATTCAATTAATTTAAGCGATTGGCTATGAATATTCTTATTTTTTCACTTTTGACTTCAAATTCAATTAATTTAAGCGATTGGCTATGAATATTCTTATTTTTTCGATTGTAAATCGTTCATTTTTACATGTGTTTTGAATACACAGCACCGAAACGCGCGGATTTTTTTAAGCACAGGAAGGGATAGGTTAACAGGACAGCTTAACAGTGTGAACTTACCGCGTGTATGTAACATATACGAGCAACAAGTCCAAACATAACAATCACTTAAGCTTTCGACTGTGTTTTTAGGGATATGTCCCTTAAAGGTATATGATGATTATGATTGTTGATAAATTAATCAAACACGTTAGATCGCAATGCGGAAAGAGAGAGAGTGAATGCTTTATTTGATAGTACGTAGGTATTTATAACATTTCAGAATGGGCGCGGGAGTGCGCCCGCGATATGCTTCTATCTCGCTTCTGTGCATGCAGAAATGGTCAATTGTAGTATTGTAGGTAAAAATCTATTAACGGAACCGGCGAGACAGCGTGGTGCTTTCTCTCTCTAGTATGTAGTGCGGTCCGCTCGCTACGGGATGACTGGCCGGCGGGTGATCTTTGGACTTGGATGGCTGGCGTATGAACTTCGGACTGTTTATTTAAATTTGTCGAGGAATGCGAAGTTCATCTCATCGGTCATTGACCGTATGTATGCGACAATATTCAGCGGCGACCGTGGATCCCTACATGTTTAAAAAAAATGAAAGTGTACGGTTTTTTTTTAACGTTTTTATTGTTATTTTCGCGACCTCCTGAGGAGTCGTAACCCATATATTTAGATACAGTCTTAACAAGTGGTCCCCAAACCTTTCGAAAGCCAGAACAGGTGTGTTATTAAAGTAATAGGTGGGTCGCATTGAGGAAATGCATTACTGCGGGGCTGTGCACCTCAATATTTACTCAGTTTAAAGCTTTCTTTCGATATATAATCACCACAGGGCTGTTTTCCACTGTAAAATAAGTATTTCCAATTATCAATACAATTCCCCTATTTATAGAGTGCATATTTTGAGCTTTCAATTTGCTGAGATTGTCGATATATTTTACCACCTTCTGATGAGTTAGTTCTAAAAGACGGCTGATTGAATAGTTTACTAGTGTTCAATTTCTATTATGCTTTTCTTTCCACATGAATGTCAAGAGGCACGCTCGGTGTGGTGAGATACAGGCGGCCTGCCTTAAAAAGGTTGCATATCATATGATCAACAGTGTGCATTGTTAAGTTTCTTTCCATATGAATATCAAGAGTGACACTCGGTGTGGTGAGGTGCAGGCGGCCTGCCTTAAAACGGTCTCGTATCATACGTGTCTGATCAACTGTGAATTATTAATTTTCTTTCCACGTGAATGTCAAAAGGGACGCTCGGTGTGGTGAGATGCAGGCGTCCTGCCTTAAAATGGTTGCATATCATATGATCAACAGTGTGCATTGTTAATTTTTTTTCCACATGAATGTCAAGAGTGACGCTCGCTGTGGTAAGGTGCAGGTGGCCTGCCTTAAATCGGGCACATATCATATGTGTATGATTAACTGTGTACATTGTAATTTTTTTCAAATTTTAAAAATAATTTTAACTTGCATACTTATGTATTATTTGAATTACTTTATTGTGGTGCTGTGTCTATTTATTGGGATTTATGGTAATTGAAGGAAGGAGCTTTAAGATGGTTTGGCGATGTGAAGATAATGAATGACTAAGATCTATGTGTACGTGGAAGATGCAGATTGAGAAAAACAGGATCAAATTGAACAGATTTTGAAAGAATGTAAAGTGAGAAGTGTGAATAAAAGAAGATTGTGCACGACGAGATGTATGAATGTGTGGTATTGGATAGAAAGGCGTGAGGATATGCATATATATGTACACAAAATATTTTCTCAAGCATAACTCAAGACTTGTTTTCGAAAGTGAGCGATCATAACTCAAGACTTCTTAATTTAAGATCCTCTCCTTTTCGAAGATGAGCGATCATATGTTAACTCAAGACTTCTTCGTTTAAGAGCCTCTATTTTCGGAGGTGAGCGATCATAACTCAAGAATTCTTCTTTTAAGATCCTCTCCTTTTCGGAGGTGAGCGATCATCGTGTTCATCTTGACCTGTGAGGCAGCAGCTCTGAACAAAGATATGGCACTACAACGAGACTACTCTCGTTAGTTCTTCAACCAGGAAAAGCGTCTTTTTCCCACACTTCTTCTGCCTTGAATATTTCCCTGCAATATCAGTTGAAGGATCACATTTACGAGTACATATCTTCTTTCTTCTTTCGATGGTCTTACAGCCCATATCGAGCTTTGGCCTCCGTCAATCTTCGCCTCCAACTCCTCCTGTCTTCCGCCACGACCCTCCAATTCTGTGCCTGCAGCAGCCGGGTTGCGTCCCTCTCAACTTCGTCATCCCATCGCAGCCTTGGCCTGCCCACTCTCCTTCTCCCACTCGGGTGTCCCTCCAGGATTCTTTTGGGTGCTCGCGATGACGGCATTCTCTGCACATGTCCAGCACATCTCAATCTGCTCAGTCTGATATGTACAGATAGCCTGGGAGCTTTGTAGATACAACTCGTCGTTGTATCGCATTCGCCAGGTTTCGCCGTCATTCACGGGGCCCAGGATCCTACGTAGTATTCTTCTCTCGAAGGCATCCAGGAACTCTGCAGATTTAGCTGTGAGTGTCCATGCTTCGCATCCATATGCCACCACTGTTCTAATAATTGTTTTGTATAGGGTGACTTTGGTTTGGAGTACATCTCATCATACACATATGTTCAAAGTATAGAAACTTTCCCCTTTTGATTGTGGCTAATACTTTTGTATTTATATTCACATTATAATGTATTTATTTCATTACAAACTCGTATACATAATGCTTTTTAACTTTATCTTCTTCTAGATTTTGTGATCTGTTTAAACAGGATTTCAGTGTTGGTCCTGTGACGAAGATGTCCAACTTTCTATCCATCTCTTTGGTGGACGTCCCGGTGGTCGACTACCCTCTGGAATCTCGTGCATTACAATCTTAAGTATTCTCACGGGGTCCATCCTCTCAATGTGGTCCCTCCAGAATCGTCTTCTCTGCATACTCCATCTCACGATGTCCTCAATGTTACAACTTCTGCGGATTTCCTCATTAGGTATCTCTAAGGGTTCTACCTACGATAGGCCGCAGAGTTTTCATTTATGTTGTTCTGAGGAGGTGTTTCGTTCT